>JARFJB010002276.1:3220000-3332500 GCA_036346205.1 Vesta saturnalis
GATGGTGGCAATCGGAGGACATGGTGTTCTTTATCCGGGACAGTGTTGGGGTATTGTGGGATAGGTGGATACCGTTTCTGTTTGTAATGGAATCTCCAAATTGTGTATGTCGGGCATTAAAATCTCCTAGGAGGATTGCAATGGGTAGGACGAAGATGTGATCTAGTAGGTCACTGGAAATGACGTCTTCGGAAGGATTGTAATAGCTAAAGAAATTGACGGGAAGAGGAAAGTGCACCGTTGCAGAAACACATTCGAGCTGTTGCAGGTGCGGCAGAAGAGGATAATGGGTAGCAGGAAATTAATTTTTGATTATTAGTATAAGAGCTGCGCCTCGCAATCTATTGTGGGCGCTAAATTGGAGGAACGGGTTGTATAAGGCAAAGTCAAGACCACATCGGTTGTTTAGTTTGGTTTCGGTCATTGCGAGTACTTGTATTGTTTGAGGGTAGTAGATTTTTAATGAGGAGGCGCTTTCGACGAACACCCCTCGCATTAATTGTTCTTTTTATGGGATCCACTGCACTAAGGGTAAGAGAGAGGGTGAAGTGTTACGGTGGAAGATTAACGAATGAGGCGGGTAGAAATAACGATACTATTACCAACAAACTAGACTCTGGTACGGCATTTCAAGTATTCTCTGGACGTATTGTAGACAGCTTTTGCAATGTCGGCCCTGCGCTCAGGGAAAAGTTGCATAAGGGGAGGGTAAGGGAGACGATAAAATCGTGAATGGAAAGAGGATGCTGGTGTAGTGTGAATTGCACGACGAGTCGCACAGGCGAAGGAATACGTCGGGTGAGGTTCACCGCAGTTGTTACACTTTGGTGTACAGGAGGAGGCTTTGTGGCTTTCACCACAGGTGGGGTAACGGAGGGTACGGGTAGGACACTCTTCGGAAATATGCCCCACTTGCGTGCAAGTGGAGTAGTATTTCATGGTGGTATTGGGTAGGCGGGATTCCTCACAAGAATAGTATCTACCGAAGAGGCAGACACAGTTGGTACGAAGGTGGTTGAGGTTGTATTGGGAAGGGGTTATGAAGCGAATAAAGGAAGTAGGAGTGTTGGCTGTTTTGGACATGATCCGAATTGCTTTGGTGAGTTTAGGTAAATCGATGGAGTCACAGATTTCTTCTGGAAGGATATACTTATCCACGCCACGGATGACGCAGGAAAAGGACAAGGTTTTATGGTTGGGGTTGGTCGAGGAAGCGAGCGTTCGGGGACCGGACAGCTGCGTCAGCGTCAATGCAGGCTCGCCCAAGTGATGCTGCATAGTTCGCTGCATCGTAGCTGGCAGGGCCTCGCTCGTTTCTAACAAGTTCGGTTGTGGTTGAGCTTAACATTCAACCAGAGTCGTAGAGGGCGACAGATTGGAAGGATTTCTGGGTGTTGAAGCGGGAAGGGGTATTGCGGATGCAATATCGGGCGACTGGATTGTAGGTAGCGGAAGGTTTAGAGGTAGTGTTAGGAGCGGATTTTGGTTATATAGCGGAACGGGAAGTGGAAGGTGGAACGGGCTTGGCAGTGGGTGGGACGTAGGACGAGGATATAGAGGACATAGAAGATGTTGCGGGTCTCGGTGGCGGAGAGGGAGCAAGGGCGACCGTAGCCCAGAGGCCCGGTTTGCATGTTTTACCATGGCGGTTAGTAGGGTACGTGAAAATGGGAGCAGAAAATGGCATATTTAAGAAAGAGTCTACTCCCACCGAGGTGCAGCCTCACACCCCGCTGGATAAAGGCTTGAGAGTCCGATAGAATGGAGGGCTTTGTTAGTATTAATAAAAATAAAAAGAAAACAAAATTTATTGAGAAATTCTTTATTAATTGCTTAATACCTTTGTTGTCTTCCCTGTTGATTCCTTCTTGTGGTTCCTGGCTGTTGTCCTTGCTATCTTCTTTATTATTCTTCTGCTGTGTTAATCCCTGTAGGTCATGCTGATTCAAGATGGCTTCGGCTCCTGGCTGGCTGTAGCTTCTTCCTGGGTCGCAATCCTGAACAGGATCCGCTTCCTCAAATTGACTGCATGCGAAGCAGTCACTGCTTAGAAGCGACGAGGTCTACGATGCCCGGAGTGTAATCGTAAAAAAAACGCTGAGTTCTTTTTTTTTGTAATTCATTTAATTAATTATAAAAAATTAATTTTATTTTACTTTTATAAGCCGGATCTCACCGAATCAATGTACACTCGTGAGTGGTAAAACCGACAGTTATTGGCCACTTAAGAAAATCGTAGCGTAGTTAAAGTAAAAATTTTACAATTGTTATAATTTATTTGTATAAATAGGTTATTTTTCTTTGAAACTACAATACATTTTATCAAAACTTTTTAGTGAATTTTTTGTAAATAAATATTCCTGGTAATAACAAAACTAATAGTAATTGGCCGTTTATATACAGTTATTAGCCTTCATTAAGCAGTCATTGGCCCCCCTATATCTCCATTGTTTAACATTTAAAAAATTTATTGAAATGGGGTGAAAATGTTTAATAAAAATTTAAAAAAATTATTAGGTTTATATTTTTTTCTAAATATGAAATTCATTATGGAAATTTATTGTGAAAATAAATGACAACATAACTCTTAAACAAAAAAATAAAAACTTTTTGAACAAAACGGATTTTATGGTTTAATAAAAAAAAAGTTACTTTAAGTATTTTAACTTGTTCATACAAACTTGACACTTAAAGCTTTTTGAAGTTGATTTGTGCATTTGATAGTTTTCTATACAAGTTACGTGATACGTTCGTACACATTTATCGCATTCAATGCCTAATTGTAATCCGCGGATGTTGTTGGCGCAACAAAAACATATACCACAATGTAAAACGTTGTAATGAAAAAAATAAAGGTGTGTAACATAGGTGTAGTATACAAAACTTTGAAATAATAATAAAGTAAGTTATCTAAAAAATACTAACCTTACACCACTTATAATTGTGCCTTTGGCTCATTGGTAGATTAATCTGGTTGGTTCACTAAAATGATTTGCTTAATTAGTACTTACCATTAATAATAAAGAAAGTAAAAAAATGAAGTTATCTCGAGCGCCAAATTGTTTTTTTTTTTAAATATCGGAACAATTAGACCGACTTTACACAAGTACTAAATAAAACACTACATAAATACCTTATAAATTTTTGTACACAAACTTTCCTTCTTGACAACCACTGGTATCTAAATATGAATACGGAGAGGTTAACAGGATGAAGTCATTCTTACATCATCGTGGTGCAATCTTGACATAATGTTAACAGTCACACCCCAAACTGAATTATTTTTCTAAAAAATCCGTATTTCTTCTTAAAATTTTTAAATCCACTTCTTATTGCAATCCATTCACAAAAAAATTGCAATCATTAAACGAAAAAATATACGCAACCATAAATTCAAATGCGTACTTAAGATGCAATTACGTTGTAAATTGAGGTAATGATATACGTGTAATTAAAGTAAAAACGTTATTAAAACGTAAAGGAAAACCAAAGAAAAACGCCTAAAAAGAACAAAATGCTATAAATTTTAAGTAAATGTATTAAAAATATCTCTTACCACCAAATTGATGGCGTTTTTCACATAAATTCAAAAAGAAGCAACTTCATGCTTCGACATTAAACAGGAAGTGCAAATGGAGGATTTCGAAGTAGATGATGCTGTTCTGCGCACAAGATATGATCAGACTACTTAACGCAGACGCATTATGTATCAGATAAGAAATGAGTACAAATTGAAAGCAGGACTATAAATCTTTACGAACTAAGATGATATGCAAATTAAGTTGCCTACCTCATACGAATATTTCAATAATTAAAATTTTCTTGTATTTAGAACTAAATGAAGGAAAGATCTTAAATTGAGGTATATTTTATACAACACAAAAAAGAGTTGTTACAACGTCATTTGTAAATTTAGATGTAAATTCATTACTGATTGCTTTATCTCCGATTTCTGGTTCATACTCTTCAAGTCTATTAAGAACATTTGGAATTTCTGTTAAAATGGGCAGTTTTTTCGTCGTATTTGATTTGTCTTGTAACTCTTTTCAATCTCTCTTGTGTGGGTGATATTTTGTAGTTGAAATCCCGTTATCTTCTTCCTGTGGCTCATAGTCTTCAAGGCTATTGAAAACTTCTGAAACTTCTGTTAGTTTGTGGTTTGTGTATCAAACATTTTTCTTCTAACTTTTTTAGATTTTTCTTTCGTAGGTGATACCTTCGTGTCTTTCGTAGCTGATATTATCTTATAGTTTGAGATAATATTAATTTTTTCCTCAGATTTATTCGTGTTCTTGCTACCTTGTGAGCTATTTTTCTTGTTTTAGCCTTATTATTACTTTTGTTTTTCAGTTTCTTAGTTGTTTTAGCTTTTTTTTCAATAACTGCGGTTTCTCGAGCGATTTTTTTTAATTTTCTTTCATTCTTTCTATTTACTTTTTCGTCCAATTCTCTTTGTTTTTTCTCGTCTTGTTCATCGCGTTGTTTGTACCAGACAGTTGATGTTAGTATAAAAGAACTTCTTCCAGAATTCTTTAGTCCCTTTCTTTTAGTAGTATTGTGATAAAAGAGATAATTTTCTAACGATGTTTTTTCTTTTTTTCTAAGTCTAACTTCTATCAGGAAATTATCGTTCTGGGCAGTTTGGCAGCTCTTGCCAAAACCCATTTTGTTCCAGAATAACTGGCACATTTAAGATATTTAATTGCTCTAAATAAAAATAAATGTGTTTGACTTCTGCAATTTCCATTTCTTTATTCACTAATTCTGTTTGTATTACACTGCTTTCCACGTTAGGCTTTGTAATTTGTTCTACTTCAGATTTGTCACTGTTTTTTTTTCTGTAATTGTTGCCCGTGGTACTTGCCAGAAACAAAATTGAAGTTTCTTCATTCACCACAATATCGTCGATTCTATTTTCAAATGAAAGAACTGTTTGTTGCCCTATTATTTCTCTAAATCGTTTGAATGTTATGACGCGATCATCATTTTCTGAACTTTTAATAAAATTCTCGGTTTTACGCCTCTTGCCCAAACATTTACTATAATCGATAGCGTTTGGATCCCAGGCACATAAACCACAAATCCGTTTTTTATGTTTTCACTTAGTGTTGTAGAAATTACGGGGTGTAACCTCAAGGTTAAACCCTTGGTCAGCCTCAAGGTCAAACCAAGTCCCCACATGGCCGGAAAGATCAAGCCCAAGGGCAGCCTCAAGGTCAAACCACGCCCCCGCGCGACCATCTAGGTCAAAATAACCCTACACGTAGGCGGGCAGTGGGCGGGGCCTGTGACGTCACAAAACACAAAATGGCGGCGGAAGGTGTACCACTACTACTGTTACTCAATTAAAACTTAAAATTAATTCTACTAATTTTGATGCGTTATCCTTTGGTGCTACCGAACAAGTAATTAATAAAATTTCAGCAAGAAATAAATGAGTGTGAAATATTATTGTGTTTAATGTAAAGCAGGAAGATCGATCTGGTGCCAACTCGGATAAGATTAAGATATCTGACATAGTAAATACGTTAGGCATTGTTGCTACTTCGAAAATAAAATTCTTTCGATTGTGAAAACCGTTACCTAATAAAGATCGACCGAGAAATGTGATTCTTCAGGATGTTAAAAAATAAATCCAAACTTATTTCTTCACGCTTTAACGATATCCGCATATCTTCAGGCCAAACACACCGACCTGGTAGCGTAGTAGTGACATGACCTGCTTAGCATTCGGGAGCCTCGTATGAGGTTTTTCAGGGGGTTTTCCTCATACACATGTAGCGGCACGGTCACTGCGTATATGCACACCATGTGCGGCTACTTAGGCGAATGCTAGGGTAGTATTTTCCCCCTCAGAACCCAAGCTCCGTCCATTTCGATCCTATCCTAACCACACTCATCCTTAATCCCACCATGCATATATACGTAATGTATGGATGTATGCTGGGAATCTATGATTGTGGCTGAAGTAGCTAGGGAAGCTCGATCAGCCCGCCCTCCCCCTTGGGGAGAGAATAAAATACGTGGCCCTTTCCTTTTTCGAGACCAAACACCCGCGCAGCGTCAATACCATATCGATCTACACACAACTTTGAATCACATGCTGCAAAATGGTGAACGTAACTTGAGAATCAAATACATTCAAGGAACACCGCAAATTATGTCAAATAACTCCATGGGCATTCAATTTTATTACCAAAATGTGTGCGGTATTAATGCTAAGATTTCTTCTTTCTTTCGCTGCTGAATTATTGTAACAAGAGTGCATCCTCTATGCTGAATTATTTTGAGAAAATGCGTATGTTTACGTGTAAAGCACCTCCTTACTTTTCCAGCACGTACATACACGTGAATAGCTCTTTCTCCGCAAACTATGGCACGTATATACACGTGTACAGTATTGAGATCATATCTTGTGTGTCGTATATACACGTTCATGGCACAGCCACATATGAGACCATTTTCGTAACCTTCAATGAGGAGGAACATTTTGTGTTTTTGTACTTATGTATAGTATCTGTTTGTTTCACTTGCTATTTGTTCCACTAATTCAGGACAAAAGAAATATTGAAAATAGTCGAGTTCAGAAGCGTCAACTGGAAAATTATTCGATTCGTGAAAACCAGAATTTCTGTTGTCACACGAGTGTACAGCTGGAGTAAATTTGCCAAAAGACCATACCAAAGGTGACTGGAGAGTTTTACGACGTTTTCCTACTTGTGACTCTGAATCATCGCCACTGTTGTTCACGCCGGCGTTCGGAACAGGTTGCGCGGTCTCGGATTCATCAGAATTGTCGCCGTCTGTCGAGTCTCCGCTTTCATCATCTAGATCAGCTGGGTCATCATATTCTTTCTCCGAATCACCACTTCAGTAATCGGACTCAAAAGTTGTTAGGAGTTCTTGCGACTTGTTCATTAGAAAGGCCCGCGTAACCCGGCCATTTTGCGTGCAGTGCGCGCCAAACTTGAAATTCGCATGCACTCCGTGTGCCGACTGCCCGAGCAACATGTGTCTATACTCTAAAAAGGTAATAAAATGTACTGTTTATATTCATTAGAACCCAGCACGTATAAATACGTAAGCAGTCTGCATTTTCAAAGTCCGGACGTATATGTACGTGAATAGCGCTGATTTTCCGCTTTTTCAGAACGTATATTTACGTGTACGTGCCACCACCCCGCACTTGAATTTGTTATTTAATACACATAGTGCGACTTAACATAATTTTGAATCATGTTGTAAATCGAAGATACGTAATTTTAAAAAAGCAAACTTTTTTAATTTATACAATGATTTGCTTAACTTTGACTGAAATTATCTGTTCACCCTCACCGATATCAATATTGCATGCAATGAGTTTTATTCAAATACTGGAAGCAGTTTTTAACATCAGTGTGCCATTTACAAACAATTTATTAAAAATTGTCGATATCCATCGTGGTTTACGCCAGATCTTAGACGAAAGCTCCCGCAATTCTATGAGTAATTTAAACGCTTAAGATATTTAACAAAAAGTCAAATAACACAGTTACATAAAGAATATGTTCCTGATACTGAAGAAATGCTCCATACTGATCCAAAACGTTTTTGGGCGTACATACGTTCTAAAAAAGGATCTTCTCGTACCCCTTGTGAATTGCAATATAAGAATTATACGTATGATACTTACAACCGGTAACTCAAATTTTAAATACACGAGACTTTTAATTAAATGAGCAGGTACAAATTTCCTGAACGACCAGGTGCAACAGTGCTATGACAGGGGCGTTATGAGTTTGCCGCTATGCTCCTAGTTTACAGTTGGAGAGGGCGTGAGGTCCTTTTCGGTAAGGAATAATTTGTAACGATGTTAAAATCGGGGCGCGACTGACTCAATATTAACTCGCTCGCACTTGAGCCAGCAAGTGCTGAAGGTGGAAGCTCAGACGATCTCAATAGCCGTTCTTACCTGTCGTCGTCAACCGGCAACTGATTGCAGTCGTATTACAATTTTAAATACTTAAACAGATAAACAGACACTTAACATATCAAGAGAGAGACTTTATTTGCAAACGCACACACCAAAATATCTTTTTACATTGTGGCCTGAAAGACCCTCCACAAATTCCCAAAACCCAATTGAATTTACAATAAACTAACTATTCCGTTAAAACCCAATTTACTACTTTTTTTTACAAAATCATTTACAAATGTGCACAAAGGTAACTGATGAGGTAATTGATCTGACCGCCAGCCTTGTACGTATAACTCGACTCTGTACCCAAAATTTATGCTGTTTGCAAATTCTCGCTCTCATTTACTCCACTTCAATCAATTCTGCTAAACTTGTGAGATCCTGATTAAATAATGAAAATTTACAATTCGGGAACACTAATTTTATTTTGCAGACAACATTGCTACAATTTCCTCTGCCACATACAATAGTTATATTAAAAATGGTTGCATGGGTTTTAACTGCTTTGCATGAGATTTAATTTGTTAGAATGAATTTTAATTTTTTTTTCTTTTATTTATAGTTGCATGCATTTCTAATATTACAAAGTTTGCTTCATCGAGTTTTTTTTTGTTTGCTTTAATTAACACAGAGTGAAATTTTAGTTGCTTAGTTGAGTGTAGGTGTAACGTAAACAATTTTGACAATCGTAATTCTCAAACGGATAATTCCAATTTTGTAAGTTCATTAATATTGAAACTTGAAAATTGTAAGTATTAACATGAATCAACCATTCACAGTTAAAAATTTATTACTAATTGCAGCATGTAGACGACAATAGACCATTCACAGAATCAATGCACTAATTGTACTTCCCCGACTACGGCACTAACCTGTATTCAACAGCTGATATGTTCGTATAATTCTTTAATTACCAATCTTTATCAAGAGAATTGTGCAAAGCGTGATCCTTATCCCAATGTATGTACAACGGTAAATTCTAATACACTCCAGAAACGTAAAACTTGGGTTACGACTTCATACGAGAATCGTACCACAAAATTGTAAACTAAAACTGCAATTTAAAACCCTGTAGGAGAAACTATCAGTAAGTAAATCAGATATTATACAAAAAATTACCTTCATCGAAGGGTTTCAGGTATAGAAGCTAAGATAGTATATTGTTAAATTTTTTAATCCTCTGAAAAGGCACAAATTGAAACTTTGGTAAACTACTTCACGATAATCTTCAAATCGTTATTAGGTGCTTAGGTCTTAATCTCTTATATAGCAAAAGGTAACTAAGGCTATTCAAAAATTCCCACTATCACTAGATATTTTTAAATTTGCCAGATGGTAGCAAGAATATTAAAGGAAGACGTAGATTCCTATATAACTTTTATGCATTTCTGATTTTTCTTACTGATTATTCCCCCGTGAGATGGCACTACTTTAAACTATTCACAATTATGGTTTTTTTTTCAATTTATGTTTTAACGTAAAATTAAAACGTAACATACTCCTCAAGAGATTGTGGATACATTTGCTTCTTTTTTTTTGAACGTCTATAAAAAGTCAATTCCAACTGATAACTCCTTCCTTTCGTTCAATTGTCAGTCAATTATTCATATTAACAACATATCTGTACAAGATGTCATTGTTGCTATCAAAAGATTAAAAAACAAGCTTACTGCTGGTATAGATCAAGTTCCATCGTACTTAATTAAAGATTGTGCACAAATTTTAGCAAAACCATTAGCATTTTTGTTCAAGTTGTCTCTTAAATATTGTAGCTACCCGGTAACTTGGAAGATTGCTGAGGTATGTCCCATACTAAAATCAGGACGTCCTTCTCACGTAGAAAATTACAGACCCATATTCATCGTATGCAACTTCTCAAGAGTGTTCTAATGCATCTTATATGATAAACTCTTCTATCAATTTAAATCACAGCTATCCGAGTATCAACATGGCTTTGTTTCGAAAAGATCGACAATAACGAACCTTGAATATTTTTCACAATATACCTGTAATATCTTAGATAAAAAAGGGCAGATTGGCGTGATTTGCACGGACTTCCAAAAAATTATCTGAATATTGATTTGGCCTTTTCGTAGTAGATCTTATAAAATCGTATCTTACTGATGGCTCACACTTTGTAATGGTCATGACTCCAAATTATTAATTCCTATCGAGGGTTCCTCAAAGTTCAACCTTGGGGTCCCTTCTTTTTTTGATATTTATCAATAATCTTCCTACTCATATATCTTCTCAGAAATTACTATATACCGATAACCTAAAAAATTTTAATGAAATAAGTTGTGTCGAAGACTGTACTGTACTGCAAAATGATATAAATCGCCCACAATCTTGGTGTCGGTTGAACAAGCTTCACTTAAATACTACTAAATTTAAATCGATGACATTTTCGAAAAAACTTAATACTATCCAATTTATCTACTGCCTCGCCCTTAAACAAGGTACTCTCCAATAGAGATAAAGCGTTAACCTTTTCTATTCATATTTGAGAAGGTATTAAACAATCTTTTAAAGTGTAAGAGTTTGTTATTCGCACATGTTTCGATTTTAAACCATAAAATCGCTTGTTCTTCATTAGTAAGGTTTATTCTGGAATATGGTGCATTGATCTGGGACCATTTCTATAAAAGGTATGAGATTGAAATTGAACGCCGTTTTTTTAAATATATCCATTTTCGTACAGAAGGCTTAGACCCAGAGAGAGGCTACCCTCAAATCCTTCTACTACAAAGGTACAACCTCTCATCACTTGCTACAAGAAGGAAACGTATTATACTATCATTCTTGTATAACCTACTGTACGATTATATAGACTGTGAAAGCCTGCACAACCAAATACTTTACGTTGTTCCCCGTATATCAACCAGGCATTCAATTACATTCTATTTACCAAAATGCAGAACCCACGTTTTAAAGAACTCTCCTGTTTATAAAATTAGTTACATTTATAATTGCCTAACCAGCGTAGTAGATATTTTTAACTGCCATCTAAACCACTTGTTGGATGCAGTTAACTGACTGCATTATTGTACAATATTATTTATTCAGTAGACTTGTTAAATTTCGTACATTTGTTATGTTTGGGTATAGGACCTGTTTGAATAATAAACGTTCAACAAAAAACTCATGAATGGAAGTCGCACATGTCGGAGCTCCAATTGTGGTTGTCGGTGTTTTACCTGAGTGACCAAGTTATACACTCTGGTGGTAATAAGAAGCCACAAACTGAAGCTTAAATTTAAAGTTATGCATCGTTTTCAGTGATTTACTATTTTTTTCACCTGAGGATAAAAAGATTTAATCTGTTATTAATTAGGATCCGTTTTTATCAAAGGATATTACATAATTATTGTTACATTTCTTTTTATCCCTTCTACAGATTGTGACCTAATTCATTTATGCATTGGGGAGTTGCATTCTAATAAGGGGCCGTAGTCTTGTAAGACGGGACGCGGACTTCTTAATACGTGTTTTTTATTATTAAGCAGATATACAACTTCATTATGAATGGAAAGTAGCAACCAGTCGTCGACATTGCGTTAATTAGTATGTATACAAATATTCTAAAAATTTGTTGTTGCAAAAAACATTAAGGTCTAAATTAAATATTAGATGAAATACTAATAATCTGATGCAATACCGCTTTTTTTATACAGGAAGATTCTCTATCTAAGCGGTCAGTACCTGTACATTCGAAAAAAATTATACCTGATTTATTTGTATGTTTAATTACTCACACACACATACACACACACACACACACACACACACACACACACACACACACAAATTAATTTAAAATAAATAAATGAGCGGCAATTAAGCAAGCGGGTAATTAGACATTATAAATTATGTATACATCAAACTATTATTGTTAATGTACTATGCGCGTGTTGGTTTAATAAATATTTAAAAGACAACAACAAAATAGGATTATCTTGATGTGAAAAGATAAGCACGATAAAACAGAGTAGAATATACTTGTGATTGCAGATTTTTTTCACCGTAAATTTTCCTGCTATAGAAGTTGATCATGCACGCCTCTCTCATGTTACGGAACTCTTAGTTAAAACAACTAAACTACTAAAAACGCTTTTATTTATCAGAGTAGAATGGTTGAAAAATAAGCATTATACAGTAATTTGATTATCTCATCATTTATAACTAAACATGTAATGAAAAACTTATTTAGAAAATCAAGCATTGGTAAACTATTTCTCATTCTAAAACACAAGAACATTATCGTATAATGTCTACATACATCCGAATGGTAATCCTGCAACGCCGTTTTGTTGTAGCGGAACGATATAGAATTCTTCTCAAGGAAACGTAAATGGTAAGCTAGCGGGGGTCGTCTAAAGGAATCAAAATATTCCCCGTTATCATTCTTGTCAATGTAGATAGCAGTCCAATGCTGACCCGGTTTGTTTGCTGGATCCGTGTTCACAATAATTGCACAAGGTTTACGTGCGTGTCGCGGTAGCTGATTAGAAGCACATACAAGTCGAAACACAGTCTTGTGGCTTGAACAACTATACGCCTTTACTTCCTTTTTCAATTTTTTATCGACGGACAGCCTGATTACTTATTGCGAGAAATTTGAACTTGTATTCTAATAAGGGGCCTATTGCTAACTTGTAAGTGAGACATAGGAACTTGTGTTAGGGCCTGCACCCTCCTGTCGTGGGCCCTTGTTGGGAAATTTAAATTTGTGTCATCATCTAGTTGTGTATGGGCTAATGAACGTTTTTTCTGTAATAAAGGAGGCATCACCTGGCGTTATATTTCTAGGACTATTCAGAGTTTTGTTTGTGGCACCATCTAGTGGTATATTTTTAAACTAGCAAATGTTTACTGTAATAGAGGCAGCGCCACCTAGCGGTTAATTTCTAGGGCTAATTAGGGTTGTTTGTGGTGCCATCTAGTGGTGTAAAGACTAATGAATGTTTTCTGTAGTAGAGGTTGATCAAGTTCGTCTCTCCCTGGTCTCTCTCTCTCTCTCTCTCTCTCTCTCGCTCTCATCTCTTTCTCAAACGAATCAATGAATCAAATTAAATCAGATTAATCAAATCAAACAATCAGATTAATCTCAATCAATCAATCAACCAAATCAATCTCAACCAATCAAATCATAACTAACAGCTTACGAAAACTAGCTTACAGTTCAAAAATACTTATTGGACTAACTTACACTCTAGTAAAACCAACCAACCACAATTCAAAATACCAAATTGATTTAACTTAATCATACAAAATCAGCTCTCAATTCAAAGAATAGTAGTATGATTCAACTTACAGCGTGCAAAAGAAAGCCAATCTCACACTTATTGTAATTACCCATCTAACCGCCATTTCACATTAACTGCAGCATTGTTAGTGCAAGTTCGAACGCCTCATGGCATAGGTTAGGTATGATACGAGTATCGTACCTAACCTAAGACGTTAGGCGGGAGTTACACATAGTGTACGCTTCTTGTTTCCGTAACCACGATCTAATATCTTCCCTAGAGGCACTTCCTCGGAGATAACCGATTTTATCCGAACATTGGCGAGTGCGCCCGCGCACAAGACTTAGGCCGGGCGCATTCACGGTTCTCGCGCGTTTGGCTCTTTAAAATGTAACCGTCACCAAGTGAGCATTATTATAATGTGTTCTCCTGCTTATGAGCCAATATCAGCGGACATTACCAATCAACATAACTGTTCAAGATGATAATTGAAACGATGACGTGGATGAGATGAATGTATCTCACATCCAAATGATGGTGATGATTCACAGAAGAGGAAGAAGTGCGATGAGGTAGAGGAGAAGGATGAGTCTCAAAACCATGATGATGATAGCGACGAATCACGGTCGAAGAAAAAGAAAAAGACCGATAAAAATGTGATTAAATAAATGATGTATTGTTGTTTATAATATATTTTCAAACGCTAAGCTTTCCTTCAATTTTTATTAATAAACTTGTTTTCCTAGCGGCGTACGAACCTGCACTAACAATGCTGCAGTTAATGCGAAGGGGCGGTTAGATGGGTAATTCCAATAAATGTGAGATTGGCTTTCTTTTGCACGCTGTAAGTTAAATGATACTGCTATTTTTTGAATTGAGAGCTGATTTTGTATGATTAAGTTAAATCAGGTTGGTATTTTTTAATTGTGGTTGGTTGGTTTTACCAAAGTGTAAGATAGTCCAACCAGTATTTTTGAACTGTAAGCTAGGAGGCTGCAAGTTATGATTTGATTGATTGAGATTGATTTGGTTGATTGATTGATTGAGATTGATCTGATTGTTTGATTTGATCGAACGTGATTTGTTTAGGATTGATCGGCTTAATTGATTTGATTAATCTGATTTGTTTATTTGAGAAACAGACGAACGAGAGAGAGAGACGAACACGATCAACCTCTATTACAGAAAACATTCATTAATCTTCACACCACTAGATGGCATCACAAACAACCCTAATTAGTCCTAGAAATATACCGCTAGGCGGCGCCGCCTCTTATTACAGTAAACATTCACTAGTTTAAAAATATACCACTAGATGGTGCCACAAATAAAGCCCTGATTAGTCCTAGAAATATAACGCCAGGGGATGCCTCGTTTATTACAGAAAAAAATGTTCATTCGCCCATACACAACTATATGACGACACAAATTCTGATTTCCCACGACAGGAAGGTGCAGGTCCTAACACAAGTTTCGTATGTCTGTCTTATAAGTTAGCAATAGGCCTCTTATAAGAATACAAGTTCAAATTCAAATACAAATATCCCTCCAAGGAGCCAGGGGCTAAGACCGGAAAGTAAGTTGCGAAGCCCTATGTCTGTCTTATAAGTTAGCATTAGGCCTCCTTATTATAATACAAATTCAAATTTCCCCTCATAGATGGCGCCACAAACAAATTCAAATTTTTTGTCGAGGGGCGAGGACCTGAAAGTAAGTTGCCAAGCTCCACATCTGTCTTACAAGTTAACATTATACCCCTTATTAGAATACAAACTATTATTTCCAGCCATAACCTGCAGAGACTTAAATACAAATACAAATTCAAATTTCTCTTACAAGTTAGCATTATAATATTATAATACAAATTCAAATTTTCCGCCAAGGGTACCACGACTATACACGAACAAGTTCTGATCACGACAAGGGGCGAAGTTGCGACGCCTTACACCTGTGTTACAATCTCGGTTTTGTTCGGGGAGGATTGGAGTGGGGTCGCCGAAAACCTCGCGTTGCAAATTTTTTCCTATATGATAACGAATCCATACCGAAAGAAATTGCCGTGATTACAGATCATGGTTCGTTACTGGTAATGCTGATAAAGCTACCTCGAGATTATTTTATAACAAAGCCCTTGTCAAGACAGATAAGGTATTTAGAGGATAAATATCACGGCTTGAATGGCGGTCAGGGTATGTGCTCTATATTGATTTCCAAGAGGAGCTGATATGAACTCTGCAGCCGTTTAACAAAATTCACGTTAAGGGTAGTGAAAACCAGCAGTTTTAAGGTTCCTTAACAGACCAATACTAAACTTGGACGAGACTGGCTGTCCATCGATTAAAAAATTGAAAAAAGACCAAAGGTATATAGTTGTTTAAACCATAAGATCGAGGAGCCTATTGCGCTCTGGAAAACGCGTTACTACTGTAAGGCTGGGCTCATGCCAACGTCAAAGATGTATGCGGTACAAGTGTTGAAATGTTTGAAATCGGTCCCCAGCCATAAGAATATGTTTCGATTTGTATGTGCTTCTAATCAGCTACCGCGACACGCACCAACACCTTTGTCAATTATTGTGAACACGGATCCAGCAAACAAACCAGGTCAGCATTGGACTGCTATCTACATTGACGAGAATGGCAACGGGGAATATTTTGATTCCTTTGGACAACCCCCGCTTGCTTGCTATTTACCTTTCCTTGAGAAATATTCTAGATGGTTCCGCTACAACAGAACGACGCTGCAGGATTACCATTCGGATGTGTGTAGACTTTATACGATAATGTTCTGGCATTTTAGAATGAGAAATAATTTACCAATGCTTGATTTTATAAATAAGTTTTTCACTACATGTTTAGTTATAAATGATGAGATAATCAAATTACTGTATAATGCGTATTTTTCAACCATTCTACTCTGATAAATAAAAGCCTTTTTAGTAGTTTAGTTGTTTTAATTAAGAGTTCCGTAACACGAGAGAGGCGTGCATGATCAACTTCTATTGCAGAAAAATTTTCGGTAAAAAAATCTGCAATCACTGATATATTCTACTCTGCTTTATTGCCCTTATCTTTTAACATCAAGATAACCCTATTTGTTGTTGTATTTTAAATATTTACTAAAACCAACACTCGCATCATGCATTAACAGTAATAGTTTGATATATATCTAATTTATAATGTCTAATTACCTGCTTACTTAATTGCCGATCATTTATTTATTTTAAAGCAATTTGTGTGTGTGTGTGTGTGTGTGTGTGTGTGTGTGTGTGTGTTATGTGTGTGTATGTGTGTGTGTGTGTGTGTGCGTGTGCGTGTGCGTGTGCGTACGTGCGTGCGTGCGTACGTGCGTGCGTGCGTGCGTGTGTGTGTGAGTAATTGAACAAATAAATCAGGCATAATTTTTTTCGAATGTATAGGTGCTGACCGCTTAGATAGAGAATCTGCCTGTATAAAAAAAGTGCTATTGCATCAGGGTAGAAATGATTATTATTATTTCATCTAATATTTAATTTAGACCTTAATGTTTTTTGCAGCAGCAAATTTTTGTAATATTTGTAAACACACTAATTAACGCAATGTCGGCGACTGATTGCTACTTTCCAATTAATATAAATGAAGTTGTATAACTGTTTAATAAGAATAAACACGTATTAAGAAGCCCGCGAACAGATCCCCGTCTTACAATACTACGGCCCCTTATTAGAATGCAACCCCCCAATGCATACGTAGGTTAGGTCACAATCTGTAGATGGGATTAAAAGAATTGTAATAATAATTATGCAATCTCCTTTGATAAAAACGGATCCTAATTAATTAATAACAGATTAAATATTTTTATTCTCAGGTGAAAAAACACGGTCCCCACGTGGGCATATAAAAAAAGTGAAAGTTAAAATGTCCCAGTGGCTTGTGACGTAAAAAAATGAAAGTGAATTGTCCGGGTACTACTAATCTAATTTACTAGCGTCTTCATTTAATTATCTTAGTTCAATTTAGCAGGAGAGGCAGTGGGTTACTCTTCCTTTTAAATTTGTTTTTTAACATTTATGTCAGAATTTTTATGGTTTTTTGTAAAGTTTTTAATTTCTCTTTATTAACAGTAAACTTCTACCTTTTGCAATTTTTTTTTACTAAGACTGATGCTGGCAATATCACTTGTCGAAACATACAACTTTAATATAAATCATTAATATTAATAATAAAGGTTTTATGGAAAAGGTTTTGAGTATCTAATTTATATGGTTGTCATCTAATCGTTAATGCTGTTAATCGCTCTTCCGAAATATACTGAAAGATAATATTCAAAGACGTAATTTAGCTGATCACGACACTAATATATTTTACGAAAAAATATTGGTACCTTAACAATGAGGAAGTTATTGTGCCTAAATTTTAATTTTTATACAACCTAATCGCTGTGTGTCTTACTTATTACACCAAAATTTCAAACTCTCGAATTTCTCATTACATACGCATAATTGAAATTAGAAATAACCGATGTTTGAGTGCGAAATTGACCACAATGTAAATAAAGCAATTTACATACCTTGTCGTAACCAAACTTTAAATGTTTTGAAAATTTTTTTAAATGAAAGAAGTGTATCGGTTTTTTACTATAGTTTACCACTTTGCACTGGTAATAACACAACATTGTTTGGAAAAAATAAAAACCTAGTCATGTTTCTTTAATGCGAAACAAATTCACGACTGGCAATTTTTCTAATCCTAGTTTTCTAATACCCCAAACACGAAGCGGAAAATTTCAAAGTAATGAAATCAAAACAATGCAATCAATCACTGTAATACATGCAGGGTAATTGAAGGATTCCAACTATAGTAGCTTGTTTCAAGTAATCCCACTGAAATATTTCCATCTAAGTATTTCAACTAAAATATTTCCATCCCAAGAATTTATGTTTAGTGTGCTCAATTAATGTACTCTAGAATTCTTTAATTAAAATATTTCAAAGTAACCTGATAAATCAAAAGTTAATTGTCAATTTAGCAGAAGATGTATCGAATACCTCAGAATAAGACTTCAATAAAATGAGTGTTCACACAAGTCAAACAAAGTCTTCAAATGGACGCAGTAGATTACCACAAATTGAATGCTTCCCTTTCCTCAGTTTTAACAAACCCAATTTATGAAAATAAAAGTAATTTTTAGTAACGCTAAAATGAAAAGATTTTAAAAACGAGAAAACAATATTTTTTAACAAATCTTTTTTAATTATTTAAAAATAATCAATTATTCTTGATGAACCTAAGCAATCATCTATTAATCAAGCCCATTTAAATATTTAAAGGTGAATATGGATCACATAACACCCGAATAAATTACGAAAAACAGGATACAATCCGTTTCTGGCAAAGAACTTGTATAAAATGAATTCAGTTGCTCTTCTCTCAGGTACCAACTCAAATCATGACGATAGCTTTCAATCATGATGTGTGGTGTATAACTCTATTATTAACAGCACACGGCAAATTTCCGAATCAAGCACTCAGCAAAGTTAGAAGGCGCCCCATGACCTATTAACTAACTGTACATTCGCTACATCTTGTTCTTACAAAAGCTACGACAATACTCCTGGAAAGCAAGTATTGACATTGGTCTTGCAATATTTGACCCATTTCCCTACTTCTTTAAGAAGTGTACTTTGTGGACCTTTTTAGAATTACTAATTCAAAGATTACAGTATTTTCGACTTGGAACACGATTACACAAAAAAATTTTAAAGATAAGGTTGAGATTACAAACTATTTAATAAGTTTCTATATGATATTTTACACCAAAGTGCATGACTGATTTAACTTAATCAACAGTAGCAGTACTAGTCGTGCAGAATATCTTTCCCTTGTTTATTGGTTTTGAATGACTGAGACTGTACCTGAGATTATTGTTGGAATTAGGCACTTTAGTTTATCGATCAATAGAGTCTAAAACTCTTTCCAGTTGAGACGCTCTAAAAGCTAACAATGGCCACTAGCAACAGCAGATTCTGTTCCCTCTGTCTAATTTCATACTTTTATAATCACTTTTATATTGCCACATCCTGTGCTTTTAGAGCTGTAATGGGTGTTTCGGTGGTGGCAAGCGAAGCCTGCCCTTAATGTACACCAATACAAAAATTAAGACTCGTTTGGAAGAAACTGAATTATAAGTTACGGTGTTTATCTTATTTTACAGCACTACTCTCGGTCGGATTGCGGATTCGCTGTTCCAGCGGTGGAAACGGGTTAATATGTTTCGGCGCCACCAAAAGATAAGCTGCTGTTCAGGCAGTCTTTGGACACACTGCTGAACTTGCACGGTTTCCAAACAGCTGCTCGGTATTCTCAACGGAGGATAATTCAGGGTGTTTTCCGGCAGTGGAAGATGTTCCTAAAACAAAATTAATTCGGACGGACGGCGAATACGGTAGCAGATAAAGGCCACTAATGACTGGTGATCGATATAATGATTGTTAATAATTACGAGCTCTCTCAATCTAATTAAATTTCAGTGGTTAAAATTTAAATGTGCGGTTATCAGTAGCCAGGCAATTTTTACTACAAGTATTAAAACAAATTAAATACTTGTAAATTTAAGTTAAATTTAATTAAGCAATTTAAAACTACCATTTTACCTAATACTCTCAATTGAACGTATCTTTCGTACTGTGCAACAACGCAGTGAGAAAGGAAAGATGACGTGACGCCCGCGCGACCTACCTATATAACTTACAAGTTGTTAGCAGTGGGGCAATTGTAAATTCCAACTCTCTCTATGCTCAGACAGAAACGTCGAAAGGTACTTTAATAAAAATTAAATTAATTATTGGTTTTATGATTATTTCAATGGCTACGATTATTGCTTAGCAAGTAACGGAGCGATTGATACAAAAATTTACCACTTCCTACATAAAAAAAATTACTTACTCTATATAATAGCTTAATTAATAATTACGGACACTTCTGTCAACTCACAATTAAAAATTACAGGAGTCGATTGTGTTCTTACGCATGTGTTAGCGGTTGGATGCGATGTTAAGGAACAGTTCATTTTACTCAATAGAAAGTAGATTAGTATCTATTAATTATTTTTGTTGTGTTTCAAATTTTATTTATTCTATTTTATTTCTATATCCTGGCTTTACTGTTAAATGTGGAACGTTTACAGATTTTTCAAACACTGGTGCTATTTACTGGAAATTCTGTTAGCGGAGAAAAAGGAAAAAAAAACTAACCTTCACAAAGTTGTCCAGTTTGTCCGACACATGTAAGAAATTTAATAAACACCAGCTCTCTTCTTTACTCCGAAATCTTATCTATAATTCCTCTCTTCACATTTAGCTTTCCTTTAAAATACAAAGCTATGGAATGTTAGAAATTTTCAATTACGCTCGTTCATCCCTTATAATAGAAACCTGCCAATATTAATATTAAAATGAAAATGAATTCATTTTCATTGGAATGAACAATATGAAAATGGTGTACAAAGTTCATATCATCTAAAAGTTCCTTTGAACAAAATGAGGGTAGTGTAATTTATCGCTTGAATAAATTTAATGACATGTTATAAATTACGTTCTACGAAAAGGAAAACTGCACTGAAAATTGAGTTTTCCGGTACCACATTTCATTTATAAAGGAAATTTTCAGCCTCTAATTAACTAATGCCCAAATAGTAAAACAAAAGACTGGTTTATTTTTAAATTATAAACCTTGACTTCAGCTTACTTGCCTAAAGGTCAGAAACTGAACTAACCTTTAACAATTTATTTTAAAATTTATGGAAAGCAATTCTGTAATATTTCCTCATATAAACCAATTCCCAAACAAGATGAGTATCTGTACACACGCCGACGTACATTTATTGTACATTTATATTCAAGGCAGATCACTAAATCTCCATCATTTTAGATTCATCTGTGCAATATGTTGTTGAGTAATTCATGTTTGCTAATGTTGATAAGAAAATGAAACTGTATAGAATGCCATTGCTGGACTTTAATACTATTTAATTTTAGTAATACTCATACTAAAACAATGCTTACTAGGCGTTTTGCGAGTATTAAGCTGATAAAGCCATGTTTTGCCGACTTACTTAAAACAATTTATGAATTACACCGGAGATTGTGTAAGGAATCTTGTAGAATATATATATATATATATATATATATATATATATATATATATATATATATATATATATATAATCAGGACTGCTTAAAGTGGTTTAAGCTTGTCTTTTGAAAGGAATATTTGCCTGAATCTTATCAACTTGTATACAAAACGTTTCTATAGAAATTTTCTCTAGGGCAATGTTGTTTCGAAATAATATGATATTTTTTATTTTAAATTGATATTTTTAAACTTACCTATTTAACTTGATATCTTACGGTTTTATTCTTGTATTTACTATCTACATGATAAACTATTTTTAATTACTGCACAATTATAATAAGAATTAATTCTATTAAGGATAAACAGGATGAAACGCCAATCATCGATTACAGGTTTGTCTTAACGGGGTTTAAATAATGATAAAAAAATTATTTACTTTGTAGAAGACGAATTGCTACTTACAAATGCTAGCACATTTGTGGTATTATTGATGATATGAAAGCGAATGAAGCGGAACTTTTTATAAAATATCGAGGACACTTGCTGAGTTAAGCCTAGCGATTTGTTTTGTTTTGTTATAGTTTAGTGTCTTTCACCATTGGGTATTTATTAAGAGAAATGATTTACGTTTAGAATGTAAATTACTTGGGGACTTTCTTTAAAAAATCCGATCAGGATTAAATTTGACGAGGTATCGGGTTACCGAAATATATACAGTTCTTTGATATTCTTTTACTGACATAGCCAAACATTTAATTACAGTCTTCTGGTTAATCCTGTACATTCTAAATGTTAACGATTCTTAACACAAAACAGCAAAAGATTCACTAAATTAAGTGTAATAAGACATGTGGTTTGTACTAAGCGGGTTTTAACTTTTATCAGGAACCTGATTTGTCTTCATACAGTAAATATATGCTGGGGGTTTTCCTTAATAAATATTGCAGTTACTTCTATAACATAATTTTGTAACGGGAGTTTATTAGAGAAATTCAATTCCGGTTTCTGGAGCTAGGTAAATTTTTTGTACACGATCACGGCCTTCACAATTATTCCGCCTAATCGGCGGGTGTACGTGCGTGGATGTTTGCAATAAAAGACGCTAGTGGACAAGGGCAAACATCCTGTTTATTCTAGCAAAGCTTTGTGCTTTGTGTGTGTGTGCGTGTGTGTGGATGTGTCTCCGCAGACTAGGCTTGCGTCTTGGCTATCCGACAGGGTAAAGAGTGGAGCCGAACTTTCGTTCTTGCTCCAGCAGTTTCGCCTGTATTTATATTAGTGTAGGTCTTGTTTAAAAAAATTACATGTGGGCGATATCGGGCACTAAGCGAATTTTGGTCAGGAACGGGTCAAGTCAAGTCTTTGAGTTACAAATATTCCAAGAGACTCTTCAAGAGCTGGTCAGGAAAGGTCTGGCGGTGCAGGGGGAGAATGTCCGAAGCGGGGAAGGCCTCGAAACTGACTCCGTAAGTAATGGCGGTCCAAAGTGAAATGTAATATTTTCGGCCCCAAAATATTACGATCTGACGCAACCCGCTTTAATAAAATATTGATAATAAAAAAGACACAGGATGTCAAAGTTCCAAAACAAGGTATTTTTCTCATTCTTGGTATAATAAATAGAGATATAAGGTACTTTGGTTTTAGCTTATTAATACGTTTTTATTATGTACAGTGGCATATTTTTTTGTTAAAATACAAAACGTTGATGTTTTTCAGATAAAAAAAGTATGCTTTGTCTAAATGGATAACGGTTTCTAAGATATTTACATTTTTTGGTGGTTTATTACCAACTGCTTAGGTAGGTTATTAACTTTGACACCCTGTGTCTCGAAAAAGAAACACTATTGGACTTACGTTTATATGAAAGTTTTGTGTTAAAATGATTAGATCTACCATTTCCTGAAGTTACGTGTATTTTCCCGAAACACCGATTTTCACGTTTTGATGTTGTTTCCAAAATACTACAGAAGAATAATAATAACCTGCCTAAGCAATTGGCAATAAATATCTAAAAATGCAAATATCTTAGAAACTGTTCAAGTTACCGATTTAGACAAAGTATACCTTTTTTATCTGAAAAACATCAAGGTTACGTATTTTAATTTAAAAAAATCCAATTTACTCCATTGGTGTAGAAATTAGGGATTAAAATGTTGCTTTGCCCCTTGCGTTCTACGCCACTGTACATAATAAAAACGTATTAATGAAATGTACTTTATATCAATCTATTATACCAGGAATGAGAAAAATACCTTTTTTCGTTTAGAGATATTACAAAAATCAACATTTTTTTTGGACCTTTGGCACCCTGTGTCCTTTTTATTATCAATTAAAGCAAGTTACGTCAGATCGTAATGTTTTGAGGTCAATAATCTTACAATTTCACTTTGGACCATTACTTACGGACCACCCCGTATCTTATTGTAGTGGGCTGTTCAGACATAAGAAGTGTTTGATTAAACATATTGTGCTGAGTGTGTTAGTGTGTGGTTATTCCATACTCGTACGCCTGGTATACCTACGTTGATCGTTATAGGATAGAAGATAGAATGCGGTCGGTTTAGGGTGTTAACCAGGGATTCTTCTCCTGAGGGAGGCCGTCAAGGTGTTGGGTTATGGAGGTGGGTGGGTATTTGAATTTTGATTTACGTTTTTTGCGTTGGAATGGAGGAAACCAGTAGTTGTAAGGAAGAGTAAGGATCTCTCTGGTAGGGGTTGTGTACAAAGCTTCTTTACAATGTACGTATTCTACTTGTCATGAGTGGTACGTTTGTGTGTTGTATTGGGTTTATAATTGTGTATAAAGGTGCTCGGAAATCCATAGCAGGAAGTATGTAGGTTTTGCATTTATGTTGTAGTGGGTGGTTATGTCTGATTCGGTCCCGGAGGGTACCCTGTAGATTTGTTCGGTTTATTATTTTTTGTACGTTTAGGGTTTTTTTAAAAAGGATTCCTAGGTAAGTAGTTTCTTGTTGGTGTGCCAGTTTCATTCTTAAGGCATATGGAAACATTACTGTCAACCAGTTGGTTTGCCTAAGAAAATCAATCAGGAAGGAACAGATAATTTATCAGATCTGTCCGACGTGGAAGATGTATATGATGATGCAGATATATAGATAGAGTTGGATAAAAATTCTTCAGGTTGAGAAGAGGAAGAAGCTGAAGACCGAAACGATGCTGTGCCGGAATCTCTTCTCGTAGCTAAAGACGGCACGAAATGGATGAAATCTCCACCGACATCTACTCGTGTGTAAAAACACAATATTATTCACAAGAAGCCTGGTCCCGTGTCATCGACAAAATTATTAGCAGTTGCCGATACGTTAAAATGTATATTTTCCGAGATAATAGTAAATATAATTGTACGAGAAACCAACAGGAAAGCTAAAGGTGCCTACGAGAAGTGGAACAAAACCCCAATAAACGCAGAAAGAATTGGAGAGATTTGAAAGAAGATGAACTGTACGCTTATATTGGGATCTTGATAACAATGGGTGTTCACCATTCCAATAATAAGCATAACAGAGTGCTATGGAAATCTGATTCGTACCCACTGTATACGGCAACAATGGGAAATAACAGATTTTGTGAGATTAGCAGATTTATTCGCTTTGATAATGATGCCACCAGAAACGAGCGCCTGAAATCGGACAGGGCAGCAGCCATTACAAGTATTTGCTTGATATTAAACTCTAACTTATCATCCAAATATGTACCATCCGAGTGTGTTACTGTAGATGAGCAGTTATTTCCGTTTAGAGGCAGGACTAGATTTACCCAATATATTCCGTCCAAGCCTGCTAAGTATGGCATAAAGATATGGTGGACATGCGATGCACAAACGTTGTACACAATTACTGAACAGATTTATACTGGCAAAGATCCAAACGGCCCCGAAAAAGACTAAGGACAACGAGTTGTTAAGGACCTATCTTATCAATTCAAAGGTCCTGGAAGGAATATAACGATAGATAATTCTTTTACTGCATTACCTTTGGCTCCATTATTACTCTCCTGGAATCTTTCTCTCGTAGGAACTCTAAAGCAGAATAAGGCCTGCATTCCAAAAGAAATGAATAAAAGTAAGGAGAAGGTGGAAGGGTCCTCGATATTCGGGTTTAGTGAGGATGGTAAAATCACCATTTGATCGTATGTACCGAAGAAGGAGCGCATAGTAACATTGCTTTCAACCATACATAGTACCAACAACATCACTGGACCAAAACAAAAGCCCGAAATTATAATCTACCACAATTCGACCAAGGGCGAAGTAGACAATATGGATAACATGGTTACCCATTATTCAACTAAACGTAAGACCTTGCGTTGGCCACATGCCATGTTTTACAGCGCGCTGAACGTAGCTGCCGTAACCCTGCCACTACCAGGTCAACCCATAGCAGACGAGCTTTCTTGAGAAATCTGGGAAAGCAATTATCGATGCCCGAAATTGAGTCAAAAAACCCGACCTTTTTGAAGCATTTTGCAACCAGATCTGAGATAGGGGCAATATTAGGACATCCAGTTGCAGTTCTTTCAAATTCTACACCGATAGCAACACCAAGGGATTCTTCTGGTAGACCTAAGCACGTAGGCAGCTGCTTTGTCTGTCGTTCAACAGCTTCGTTCCAAATAAAAACGCGAAAATGTTGTGAAGAATGCAAACGGCCAGTTTGTGACGAGCATTCCGAATCCATTGCAGAATGTTTGGAATGTACTGTATAAATCATATTGTAAAAAATTTCGCTTCTTTATAAATAATAAATTTTTTTGCCATAAATTGTACTCTAAATACTTTTATTTCCCTTATCCACATAATATTTTATATAGCAAATAAATACTCATAAGCTATTTCCATGCAAATTAAAATAGGTACCCCAGTACCTTATGCATGTGTTTGAGGTATAAAATTATATTTTGGTGTAAATTTCATTTTTTTGGTATATGAACATCGCTGTTCTTATGTACAATCGATTTAAAATAGATTGCTTTAAGATAAATATGAGTACCAGGTATTTAGCTAAACGAAAAATAAAAAAAAAACGAAAATGAAAACGCAAAAGTTACCCGGGTACTATGTCCATAAAGGTTAAACAATGTTTAGGTTGGCAGCATATAAATTACTAATAATTTAATAAAAGTTGTGGTACCAAGGAATAAACAGAGAAAAATGTGATAGTTATAATATATATTTTTTTATTTGCCCCCTAGATTTGGGAGTTATTTTTACAAAGTTGGTATAATATTTTTCACTAAATTTCAAATTTGATTAATCTATTTTCATATGATTGATGTTAGGTGCCTTTTTTTAAGTATTGAAAATCATGATTTTTTTAAATATAATTTTGTGCAATTTAATGAAAATCTTCTATTTCAATTGAAAGACACCTCAGAATAAATTTATAATACGACGGAATCCTACTTCTTCACTGAAAATTCAATAGGCTCCTTCTATTATTATGCAGTGATCCGTGGTTACTATTCATTTCAATCAAATGTAGCAACTGTTAAACTAATTTTAACATATAATCAGATTTGAGGTTAGTGAGAACCGTCTAATGCCAGCATACTTTTAGTGTAATAATAAAACACCCCAAATCTAGGGGGCAAATAAAAAAAATAGATTATGTCATAATCTTTATTTTATTTTGCCACCATAATGTTCTTTATACGCCTCCAAATGCGGGCGTAATGTGGTCTTTATAGCACGGAAATGTCATTGATGCTAAGCAGCATGATTGACAGCAAACACATGACATGATATATAATAGCAATATCACAGTACCTTAGTAACAACAAATTAGCCTACTGTCGACTTTATTTCACTGCATTTGCATTTAAAAACTTGCCGAAAATACTGAATCTTTTTAAAATTTTGTTCCAGTTTCATGGTGCAAAATAAAATAAAACATTGTATGTACCACGGGCATAATTGTAGATTATGGCTCTCAGGAATATAAAAGCCCTCCGCTTCGCGTCGGGCTTTTAACATTCCCTCGAGCCATAATCTTCTGATTATGCCCTTAATACATAATAGATATTTATGTATTAAGGGCATAATCTACAATTATTTTCTCTTTCAATATCTCCAGATTGTTTGCCCTGTCAACATATACCTTTGATTTGAGATAACCCCACAGAAGGAAAACATTTACTATTGTTTATGGATCACCTTGGATACGATTATTTTCTTGATAGTTTTATAAAGACAATATTTATTTTTTTTCGTAAATATCTCAAGATCTGTTGACTATAGGTATAGGACATGATACATGAGATTTACTCAGAATTCAAAGCAGATTCAGAAAATGAAATAAAAAACAGGTGTTTCTATCGAACAAAATCAAGTTGGTGGTCGTAACTTATTTTTGGGCCACCCTACATACAAAATTTTACCACTAAAAAAAACCGCAGCCAAAAATAAAAATCGACGTGTCCGAGCGTCTCTCTATAAACTCGACCCTTGAATTTTAAATGAATTTGGACATACCTTCTGGGACTCACTATATATACAGGGTGTTTCATTAAGGCTGGCCACCGGCCATATTTCAGAAACTAGTGGACATAAAAAGTGGAGAAAAAAAATTCATTATAAAAGTCGCCACGAGAAAATCCTGGAAATTATTTTTAAGTTCCGTAATTCATCGCAAGGGGGCGCAATTGAAAATTAAAAAATAAAATTATAAATTTCTCCGAAAATTCCCACATTAAGGCATTTGGTAACATCGTTAGAAAGCTTAGACAATTCTGCATCATTTTGGTCTAAGGCTCATTGGCGTACCGACCTTAATAAGAGTGGGGGAAGCTATTGAATGTGTAATCATTTAAATCGCTGTTGTTTTTAAACGACTTATCCGATTGTAGTAAACCTAGGCTTGTTTAGAAGAAAAAGGTAAGTACTTTTAACTGTCGCATCTATTGGTACGCGATAGCTCATAATAAAATTGTTAGAGGGCGCAATTTGTAATAATACCAGTATTTTTGATTTTATTCAGAAAAATTAAATCATACGGTATAATTATGACATCATAAGCGGAAAGTAGCTTAAATTTGTAACAAAAAACGTAAATAACGCAATTTGATATCTTTATTTGTTCCAGAGTTATGGCGAAAAGAAGACTTTTTAACCGTTTAATTTAATAATTGATTGTTGCTATGGTTTTTTAAGGTGTATAGGTTGGATTAGTAATGAGGAATCAGCATTATCATAGTCTATGCCTCCCTTCATACTCTATCTAGGCTTAGGACTAGTCCAAACTAAGCAAATTGCAAAATTTGGAGTGTGTTTAGAGGCCAACGGGCCATAACAACGATATCAAAGTAATGATTGATTTTTGTTTAAGAAACTTTTCAATAGAATGGTACAAAATCATGAACAACTGTTAAAAAACTAGTCAAAATCTATAAATGTTCAAATTGACGGCCGTTTTGTAAAAAACAACTATTAATTCTTCTTCTGTACGTTTATAACATCATATAAAACTTCTAAGGCATAATTCTAATGTGGTGTGTTTTAAAATAATAATCTAATTTGCTGTGGAACAAAGTTGGCTCGTTTCCACGGAGGTAAATAAATTGAAAAATTGTCAACTTACTTAATTAGTCCTTCATTAGTTTTGGGTTTCAGTGTACCTTATCAGAAATTAGTGCTATCCTTCAAAAATGTCGTATACCAATGCCGAGGCTTACGACATGCTTGCCGTGTATTATGAATGTTTTCGAAATGCAGCTATTGCGGAACGACAATACGCTATCAGATATCCTGATCGAAGGCACTACACTAGAAAAGTGTTTCGGCGAATGGCAACACGTTTAAGACAAACAGGAAATGTACGACGTATTCCACTTCCTGTCAGAAGACGTCGCATAAGAAATGAAGACAATAGTATTAATGTTCTTGCGTACGTAGAATCGGAGCCTCACGTAAGCATCAGGGAGATTTCCACAGAACTAGGTGTAAGTGTTGCTTCTGTGTTCAGAATTTTAAGGATTTTAAGCTGCATCCTTATCATCTAGTTTTACACCAGGCTTTATCAGACACTGATTTTGACAGGCGGCTCGACTATTGCTATTGGCTGAGAGACATGTGTAGTGAAAATCTTCGATTCCTTTCCAAAGTTTTATGGACCGATGAGGCTACTTTTACTAGCTGCGGCAGAGTTAATTTGCACAATATGCATTATTGGTCGCAAACAAATCCTCACTGGATGCGCGAAGTGGATCACCAAAACAGATGGAGTGTAAATTTGTGGTGTGGTGTTTTAGGTGACAGAATTATCGGTCCATTTGTTTTTCATAGACACCTAAATGGTGAATCTTATTTAAACTTTTACAAAATGACTTGCCCAATCTTTTAGAAGACATTCCCTTGACGTGAGAGCATCCCTGTGGTATCAACATGATGGATGTCCTTCACACTATTCCCGAAGAGTCCGTGATTTCTTAAATGTTAGATACCCAAATCGCTGGATGGGAAGGGGTAGTTTGTTTCCGTGGCCACCTAGATCCCCGGATTTAACTGTATTAGATTTCTACTTGTGGGGAAGAACAAAAGATATTGTTTACGAAACGAGACCAACCACCCGAGAGGACATGATTCACCGAATTAAAATTGCAATAAATTCGATTCCACGAGACGAAATCGAAACAGCTGTTTCCAGTACAAGAAGAAGAATTAATAGTTGTATTTTACAAAACGGCCGTCAATTTGAACATTTATAGCTTTTCACTTGTTTTTTAACAGTTGTTCATGATTTTTTACCATTCTATTAAAAAGTTTCTTAAACAAAAATCAATCATTACTTTGATATCGTTGTTATGGCCCGTTGGCCTCTAAACACGCTCCAAATTTTGCAATTTGCTTAGTTTGGACTAGTCCTAAGCCTAGATAGAGTATGAAGGGAGGCATAGACTATGATAATGCTGATTCCTCATTACTAATCCAACCTATACACCTTAAGAAACCATAGCAACACTCAATTATTAAATTAAACGGTTAAAAAGTCTTCTTTTCGCCATAACTCTGGAACAAATAAAGATATCAAATTGCGTTATTTACGTTTTTTGTTACAAATTTAAGCTACTTTCCGCTTATGATGTCATAATTATACCGTATGATTGAATTTTTCTGAATAAAATCAAAAATACTGGTATTATTACAAATTGCGCCGTCAAACAATTTTATTATGAGCTATCGCGTACCAATGGATGCGACAGTTAAAAGTACTTACCTTTTTCTTCTAAACAAGCCTAGGTTTACTACAATCGGATAAGTCGTTTAAAAATAACAGCGATTTAAATGATTACACATTCAATAGCTTCCCCCACTCTTATTAAGGTCGGTACGCCAATGAGCCTTAGACCAAAATGATGCAGAATTGTCTAAGCTTTCTAACGATGTTACCAAATGCCTTAATGTGGGAATTTTCGGAGAAATTTATAATTTTATTTTTTAATTTTCAATTGCGCCCCCTTGCGATGAATTACGGAACTTAAAAATAATTTCCAGGATTTTGTCGTGGCGGCTTTTATAATGAATTTTTTTTCTCCACTAGTTTCTGAAATATGGGCGGTGGCCAGCCTTAATGAATCACCCTGTATATATACATATATATATATATATATATATATATATATATATATATTGTATTTTATTTAAAATTAACTTTTAAAGTACATATAGTAAAAGATTAACTCGAGTGGAACCTGAACCCACGACCTCCAATTTGCTAGAGTGGGGCTGTTCCATCTGAGCTATCGAGGAGGCAAGTGACAATCGATTCAAACTTAAACTTTTTTGTGAATGTTAAAATTTAATTTTAAATGAAATACAATTAATGATTATTAAACTGAACTTCTGTGCGTTCGTTAAAAAACAATTCATTAGTGTTGCATACAGCAAATAAAAATTAACAATCAGTCACGTGTTGTCATGAGTGAAACCTTAGCGAATTGTGGGCTCACATGACATTCACAAAAAAATTGACTGTGATCCTTCATTGTGTGTATAAAGATTATAGTACATCGTAACTAGGGAAGTACATACAGTTTAAGTTTGGATCGATTGTGACTTGCCTCCTCCATAGATCAGATGGAACAACTCCACTCTAGGAAAGTGGAGGGCGTGGGTTCAAGTCCCACTCGAGTTAATCCTTTACTGTATGTACTTTAAAAGTTAATTTTAAATAAAATACAACAAATGATTATTAAACTGAACTTCTGTGCGTTCATTAAGAAACAATTTTATAGCTATATATATATATATATATATATATATATATATTGCTAGAAAGTCTCGCACCAAGGTGTTTGTTATATTTGATCTTTGGAACGGATAAAAGGGTAGTCATGAAATTCTAGAACGAGGAATAGGCTTGTATTTTGTATTTTTGCAGCAAATGTCAAAAAATGCTATTTTAAACAAGATTTTATTTTTCAAAAACCATAACTAAAAAATTTACTCAATTTCAGTTACTTTATTACAATAAGTGCTCAAAATGGTGGCCATTTGTTTGTTGACAATGATACAATTGGAAACAAGAAAACGTTAAATTATTATGTTTTTGTTATGAACGAATAAGTTCACAGGTAAACATGTAATTAAAAATTATTTTTAAGAAGACATTAAGCTTTTCTGGGATATATCACTCAACCTAGGTTGCCATTTAAAAATTTCAAGGTGGCGGCCGTATGCTAAACGCTGAGGTCAAACAAACTTGACATTAACTCTGCTTAAGTGCAGAACACATCCCATTCATCCTCCTAGAATTTCATAACTATCCCTTTATACGTTTCCCAGACAACACCATGGTGCGAAACTTTTTCGTAACCCGGTATAAATATATATATATATATATATATATATATATATATATATATATATATATATATATATATATATATTAGTATGTGTGTGTGTGTGCGTGCGTGCGTACGTACGTACGTGCGTACGTGCGTGCGTGCGCGCGTGCGTGCGCGCGTGCGTGCGTGCGAGTGTGTGTGTGTGTGTGCGTGCGTGCGTGCGTGCATGCGTGCGTACGTGCGTGCGTACGTGAGTGCGCGCGTGCGTGCGTGCGCGTGTGTGTGCGTGCGCGTGCGCGTGTGTGCGTGTGTGTGTACATATATAGGTATATATTTAGAACCAGGAGGTCAACCCGTTAACCATAGATTCCTTGAGCATAAATAATAGAACTTTCGCAATAGCATTCTTCGATTTACGCCCCCATATTCGATATTCAGGGCGTCAAAATTTCAATTTTATTTTTGTTCTTTTTTTTAATAACTCGAGTATTTTATGAAATAAAAATTTCAGATTTAGTACAGTGTTTCATCTCAATGAGTTACGTTCTCTAAAAAAAGAAATCGACCCCTCACCTATTTTTTACTACCTGCGCTAATGATTTCCAAGTTAATTTTTTTAAGATAAGCGCTCATTTTAAGTGCTTCCTTTTAGAGAAAAATTGAAAAATATTGATTCTTGGCTGCTGCCTGCACGGCCTCGATAAGTTTATAATTCTTGAATTATTTTTAAATAACAGCTGCTTTGTTTAAAATGAATGACTTTACCTTGGAAACGATAGAATTATTTATTCACTTCGAAGTAAACCTTTAAAAGATTTCTCCCAAGGCAAGGGTTTCGTAATAATTCTTTTTTTGAAAAGTAGAAAAGATAAAACGGTATTGTCGAGAATGAAAATATGACTGCAATGCTAGTTTCGCCGCTAAGAGCTGTGCCGAAAAATTTTCCAATAGATTTCATCCCAAAAGAATATATTTGTCAAATTTAGTTAACTGTCTAAAAGAGACTGGAAGTTTTAACGAAGAACGGAAGGGTAACTACGGTCGTCCCCATGCGATTCAACATAAACAGTAAGATGTTACGGTAACTGGCAGTAAAACAGGATATAACAGGTAGATAAAATTTTGCTCGACTGCAGAGTGGTCAGAGATGAGTTTGGCGTACTTTGATCTCAATAGGGTAACACCGTAAATAAGTCAAAATAGGGATTGAAATGGACATAAAACCGGAAAGGGCGCCAGAGTATTTGAAATGACACAATAGGGGTTGAAATGCCTAATTACGCCAGTTCACAGCTCGCTCAAAATACTCAGCTAACCTGCTTACCAGAACGTAATCGCAGATGGTCCTGGGACCAGCAGATCTTCGCTAACCTAAAAGGCTACTAGCACACTTATCTAAAATAATTGCGTGCCAATAAAATCAATCGCTAACCTGTTCAAACAATAATTGTGTTTTTACGTTGCTTCATCCAATAATTCTGATTTTCAATGACATTTCACTTCAACCAACAAAAACACTCTAATTCTGTTTACAATCACGTGAAATTAAATCGCTCATATTCATAAACAATAATGCACTGACGCATCAACCTTTAAAAGTTACGTTATAGTTCAATAATCAATACGTAAAGTTTTTGAACGTAATTACCTTTACTTAAATTAAACAGGAAAAATAGTGACGTTAATGCAATGATCCAATTCAAATAAAAAAACACTTAATATGCGTGTAAATAAACAAATGAGTTCACACATTTAAAAAAGCACAAGTCCATTAACCTAAAGAGTTGTATGTAAATAAATAAAAAATAAACAAAACCATTGAGATGCCATCACAATTATTACATTAATTGCTTTCTATCCGAGTTAAATCACCTAGTTTATCTAAAAGGCGATGATACTACCTAGTCTCAGTGTGATCTTTACTAAAATTATTATAAGTCTGATTCGTATGCCAAAATAACAAATGATTTTAACAAATAAATTGCGTTCTCATAATGCATTGGGCCCATACTTTCGATATAAATGCGTCAATATAACAAAATAAAAAACACTCAAATAAATTTGGATTATAATACGGATGAATACGCTTGTATTAAAATTTATACGATAAAAAAAATAGGAAAAGTTAATCTCAAATGAACAGCGTATTCAACCGTTTGTACATGCAAAAAAATAATAAAATACACACAAAAATGTATTAGGATTTGTCAACTACAACATAAATGTTTACCTTAATTAACTTGGAGCTGCCGCTTTGTTATACAGACACCTGGGGGAGAAACCCAGGTGGCGACGTCGGCGATGTGGTTGTTGTAACTACGCTCGATTCTCCCTCGTGAAGGTTTTGCTTCCCAAATTGTGTTTGGATTAAAATTTCAGTTGGTTGTACGTTACACTTAAGTCCACATTTACACGTTATATGTTAACACTACTTTACTTTGGCCTAGTTCCGCTTGGTCCTTATTATTGTTCCTTAATTGTAACCAAAGCTGGTTTATCTACAGCGGGTTATATGATATCTTTACTCTAATTATATACAAGTTCTGAATAACACTTATTATTTTTAAATAATTTCAACGGCATGAATTTATACGACATTTCAGATGTACCGTATTGACAGAAAATTTATAATTTCGATCTAAACAACAAAGAGGTAATTTTAAGAATTGTCGAGCAAACATCCACAATTAGCACCAGGGTCTTAGCTAGGCAAGTTGAAAACATAAAAAAACTGAAATACATAATATTTTACAGATTCAGCAGTTGTATTCATTCCGTTTCCAACGATACATGCTATTTTGACTCAAGATTTTTATGCAAGACTTGCATTGCGTAGATGGATATGTGAAATGAATAACCGAGATGTAAATTTCGTTCACTAATGAATGAACATTTACGAGAAACTGTGTTACAAATATTCATAAAGCACATATATGGGTTGAAGAAAATCCGAACACCACTGCAGAGACACATCATCAAGTCACGTCAATCAAGTCAATATGTGGGCAGATATTGTAGAAAGTTTTCTTTCCGATTTACAGGATGATGTGCCTATATAAGTAAGGCATAATATTTACTTTCAACTTGACGGTGCTCCTCCACACTTCTCTAGAAATGTTCGAACTGTACGAAATTTTTCCTAATCACTGGAATAGTCGGGATCGTGATGCTCCTGTTCGCCTAGTTCCCCAAACCTTAATCCATTGGATCATTGAGTATGGGAACGTTTGAAAGATTTTGTTTATATAGTTCGATTTTGAGCGAACTTCATTTACGGCAGACAATCCTTGAAGCAGGAGAGCAGTTCAGGTTGAAGCCAAATATTTTTCAAAACATAAGATTTTCTTTAATCAAAATAACTCGCATGTGCCTGCGAGAAGATGGAGATAATAAATTATGTATCGTTGTTCAATATGGTATGTTCAACATTTTTAACTTGCTGGGTGTAATTTATACTACAATGAAATAGAGGAACCTTACCAGTGGCTTATTACTGAGGGTTTTATAAAATACTAATTGATTGATAATAAGACTAGAAAATGATGCTTTATTTTCTTGCTTATTTACTACTGTTGAGATACAGAAAAAGTGAAATATGAAAAGCACTTGGTCACGTAATACGTATTTTGGTGCACAGACAACAGCCAAAAATGAGTAATTTTCAATTATTCTCTAAAATGAAGCATTTTATCGAAGACCGAAGATAACCGAAAATGAATGCTTATCTTAAAAAAATAACTTAGAAATCACTTGTGCAGGTAGTAAGAAAAATTGGTGTTTCACTGTGTACCGTTTTTTTCTCTTCATAGAACGTAACTCATTGAAATAAAACACAGTACCAAATTTGAAATTTTTATTTCATAAGATACTAGAGTTATTAAAAAAATCAAAATAGAATTGAAATGTTGACGCCCTGTATGTAGTGGCCCTTGCGTCAGCCCATTTGTAATGGTTTGGGGTGACGTCTTGTGGTGGTTTTAAATATATATCCTAATGTGAAAACTTGCTCCCTTATATTAAGTATATTAAAATAAGGACTAAATGTATAATTATTTCTATTGTTAGGTTAAGTTCCATCATAGACGTGAGTCTGCTGAAAATATATAAACATTACTATTATTATTTTATTTTTTGTTTCTTTTGCAACTCCTCTCTGATTATGTATCCCGGTGTTTCTCTATCCACTCCCAGTACCCACTTCCTATATTTTTCTTGCAGTCTCTCTACCTCTTTATACTCTTTCCACCCCCACACTTCTGCCCCGTACAACACCACACTTTTTATTAGTTTCTCAAATAATGGTTTCCTTTTGCTTAAGTCCATTCCGAACAGTCTTTCTCCTACACTCCACTCTTGTCTTTTAATTTATTTCCTTTTCTCACTCGTTCTTTTACGTGTTCCAAATCTTTGTTGACTTGTCTCATCGTGTGTGCAAGGTAGGTGAATCCCTTTAGCTTCTATATCTGCTCTTCTCTCCATTTCCACTCTTCCTTTTTCCTTTTTCCTCCCCCTTTTCTCAGTACCATTATCTTAGTTTTGTTCCCATTTACTTCCAAATCTTTTCTTTTCAAATATCTGCCCATCGTTTTCAACATCCCCTTCATTTCTTTTTCTTCCTTTGCTATTAGCACTGCTATCTGCGTATGGTAACGACCACACGTTCCTGTTCCCCACCACCACGCCTCCTTCTTGTGGCCCCCTTAATGTCTCCTTCAGGCCTCCATGGTATACTGCGAAGAGGCTTGGGCTCAGTGGGCATCCTTACCTCAGTCCCTTTCTTGTTACAAATCCTTCACTTTGTTCCCCATTCACCCTCATCCTGTTTCTCGTTTCTTCGTATATTTCCTTCCTTTGTCTTCCTTCTGCTTCCTGTGTTTGCTCCCAGCCCAATACTGTCCTAAAGTATCTCTCCCATTCGTTTATTTGTATTCCCGTTTGAGTGCGTGTTTTCCTCTTTTCTTTCTTTAAATATTTCCGTACGTTTTCTTCCGTTTTTATATCGTTAATCTGCTCTTCCTGTTTCTTTTTTGTTTTCTTCCTTTTTACTCTTGCATGTTCTCTTGTATATCCATACTGCTTCTTTACATTCCTCTTTTCCTGCTTTCCCTATTTGTCTTTTTCTCCGTCCCTTTTTTTTTCTTGTATTCCACTCTCTTCCCCTATTCTCGCATTAAAATCCCTCCTATTATTATCACACCTTCCCCGCTCTCTTATAACAACTCCTCTAAGTTTCCCCTTCTCTCTTTCATCTTTCTACTGTATACCGTCCCTAACTTTATTTTTTCGTTTCCCCACTGTATATTTCTTTTTACAATACCTCTTGTATGATGCAGTTTTTCGTCTTCTTCTTTTTCCAACCATTTTCTTTTTATTCCCACTATTATCCCCTTCCTTTTCTGTTGTTCCTTTCCGCGTACTGCACCACCCATAAGGATTCACTTGGCACTTCTCTTTCCCACCACTCCCGTTATTTTTCTTCTAGCCATGTCTCTTGTAATCCCACCATGTCCTGCTCCCTAACAAACTCCCAGAAATCTTGATCTTTATTCTTTTCTCTTATTCTTTACTTCCAGAACAGTATCTTTAGTTTGTTCATCTCCTCCCATATTATTCCCCTGCTTTCCATTTGTTCCCTTTGTTTTTCTTTCCATTTCCTTTACTCGTTTTCCCATTACTCTGCCGATTCGTCATCCTCATTTCCCCTTTACCCCTCTTCTTTTAGTTTTTTGGCCGGGTTGGGCGCCATTTATAATGAGCGTAAACATGGACCTAATTCTCTGGTTTGCTTACTCTCGTTAAGCAATTGAAATTCAGTGTTCTTTATTTGATTTTTTATAGTTCAAAGTTCTTTAATAGAAATTTATATTGTTTTTATGAGATGTAAAATCGTTACTTTTTAACTTCCTGTAAGTGGTTTTAATTTGTAAAGATATCATTCATGAGTTGAATGATATTTTCATTGGTATCCGGTTTCCGTGTGAATGAATGAACTTAACAAATTCCCTTTTTCCCTTCTTATCAGTATGCTCCAACTAACTCAAATAACACAAGAATTGGTTATATTAACATGAGAAATGATGATTGTTATCATTTATCAAATTTGTATTCCATTGAACTTACTTAATATGTATAATTTCTAAATATATTAAATTTTTTTCCTTCTGTATCAAAGCTTTTGGTATTTATGTAAGCTTTTTAGTATTTGTAATAGTCAATAATAATATAAATCAAACGTTAAGATACCTATTTAATTTAATCCAAATTCGAACGAAATGCATCAATGCTTTGTTTACAATACATAAATGAAAATGAATCTTATTACTAGGCTTATCAGTTAACATATAACAATAATTTTCTATCAAAATTGAAGAGAATGTTCTCCATTCAAAATTGATATTCAAATTCAAAGAAAATAAAACACAAAAGTTTCTTTATTTACACAAAAATAAATTGTACTTATCTGTCACTCAGTTGAAGGCTGATGGCGTGTTCTGCGTTTTCGGACTGTGCACGAAGGCCTCAAATGGGTGATACTGCCTGCTGTAGCCTTCTTATTTTGTTCTCCCACTACCTTGTTTGGAGCTTTATTTAATGATCACTTTAATTGTCTATAGTTTTAATTACAAAATGAACCACAAACCGCAACGCTTCCGTTTTTGAACATTAATAAATTCGAGACATTGTTCTTTATACATGAATTTATTACATTGAATCGATTACTGGTTTTTATAGTTGTTATTCAGTATTAAACACCATTGATGGCCGGTTCTGATACGTGCGACGCTTTATTTTAAATGGTTACGTCACCTTTAACGCGATGTTAAATTATGGCGTAATCTTTTTTTGTTATCACCACCTTGACAATATTGCACGTTTATTCTTTCACCTTTTATTAAATTAATAAGGAACGTATTATTTATGTTTGCTTATCACAATACTAACTAAATTTTGTTATAATTCTTCAATTTATATCGCAGCATGACTATTGTTAGGGCACTCCTGCTGCGACATCAATGAACCAACAACAACCTGCCAACTTCAATTACTACTTATTAAAAATTTCAGGCCACTGGGACAGCGTCCTCTCTCTCTCCAAAGCATCCATGCCTTTTCAAACGGCCGCGTTGATTAAATATTCCCTAATTAATTATGTACACAATTTTAAATACATTTACATAACAACAACAAACAATCATTTCTCAGTTTAGCGCGAAATTTGAATTTCTCATGTATCAATTATATGTATATTGCATATATGAACGTAAATCGCAAAATGGCATTATGATAGTCATATTATTCATGGTCAACGGATGTATGGTTACCGGGTCAATTTCCTTTTTCCGGACACCCCGTATATATATATATATATATATATATATATATATATATAGTGTGTGTGTGTGTGTGTGTGTGTGTGTGTGTGTGCGTGCGTGCGTGCGTGCGTGCATGCGTGCGTGCGTGCGTGCGTGCGTGCGTGCGTGCGTGCGCGCGTGCGTGCGTGCGTGCAGTGAGTGAGTGAGTGAGTGAGTGAGTGCGTGCGTGCGTGCGTGCGTGCGTGCGCGCGTGCGCGCGTGCGTGCGTGCGTGCGTGCGTGCATGCGTGCGTGCGTGTGCGTGTGTCCGAAAATTATGTGCAATAACGTCGGGGAGTTACTTTACTCGATAAATGCCACATGTTCCCATACCGTTTTTTTTGAAAACTCAAAAATAACGGAGTAATAATGTGTCAAAATTTGACTTTTTAAATCTTATTTTTTTAGTAATTATTTTGTTACTGGATCGCTTCTGTTGAAATTTGGAACAATCGTTTTTCATATTTTATTACGTTATTGTACCAAATTTGATGTAAATATTTCAATTCCAAAGGGCCAATTCTGCGCTTAACGTATGTATTATGATCCATGTCGTATCTTTTTTATTTAAATTTTTTTAAATTTTCTAGAGAAACAAATATTCTTTAAAAAATGGTCCCTTGTTGTATGACGATAAAATGAATAGGTGCAGAACGTTGTAGAATTGAGGAACAAAATTGTAACTACTTTTAATGAAGTTAGACAAAAGAAAGGAATTTTTGCAAGAATTTGTCAAAAATTGTTAAACAGGACTAATTTATTCATTGAAATAGAAGGGCACCACTTTGAAAGCTTATTATAAAATATGCAATTTAACAACAAAAGTTGTAAATTTCCCAAACAGCTCGTGCGTATTATCCATGGCACACTTTGTATATGTAATAATAAATTTATCACACCTTTCTTGATAGTACCTTTAAAGACGTTTCTTTCGAAAGCGGTTCATTTTATCGTAAATTAAAATTTAAAAATACACACAGAAAAAGAATTCCTTGAGTAGGATTCAACCCACGATCTGATTTTGAATTTATTTGCGAATCAGTGATGTACATGTCATGTGTGAAACCTAGCGAATTGCGGGCTCTGATGACATAAGTACAAAAGGTTGACTGTTATCATTAATAAATAAAGTTAGTATACATATCAGCGTACCTATGTCCATGGGGGCAACTCCACTAAAATAGATAGTATTATAAAATTAGGGGGTTTCCATTTTAAAAAATTACTTTTTACGTTTTGTATAACTTAATTTCTGTGCTTAATTTTTGGTCACCCTGTATTAATTTAAAATCAAAATATCCACTCAGTATATGACAATAGATCCCTTTCTACAAGGAATTATTCATAAAATATGTCTAAAATTTTTGATAAAATCTAAAAATGAAATAATATATAGGGTGTCCCATTTAAAATAAGAGAGTAAACATTAACTTTCGGTATAACCGGAAGTGCCGCCACCTTGAAAATGTTTTAGTCGACGTCGGTATACTGCCATTTGAGAAATCGATCGCGTCGGTTCGTCGTGGGACACTCTGTATATATATATATATATATATATATATATATATATATATATATATATATATATATATATATATATATAACACACAGGGTGACATAGAAAAAAGTGCCATGCATAGTGCCACGCTATAGAGGACATTAAAATAAGAAAAAAAGTTTATGAACTTAGGTCCGCAACGCCTTAGTTTAAAAGATGTGTTGAAGTTTAATTATTTTTTTGTTTTTTTCTTAATATCTTCTTCCAATGATGACGAAATTTTGTATACAGGTGCTTTTTATCACGCAGAATTCAAATGTGACCTTAATTCTTTTATTACTGAAGAGCAGTGATCATATTACAAGCCCCCCACTCTTGCAACAATGTCCAATGAAACATCTTCTAATAATGTGTTCAGGTTATTCCTTTTCAACAGTACGACGAGTTCTGGAAACTCCCACTATTAACTTTTTTTTTAAACAGACGTCTTCACCACCCAACTTCATCCAAACGCCTATGCACGTCAATAAATGTTCGAACATTAGGAATATCATTCTCGATGGATACGTTGAGCTTTGGAGAAATTTGACCGAGCTTCTCCGTAACATATAATCATGTCCTTATATTCTTCAAAAGTATAGTGAACCATTTTAGGAACACAAAATAATATGTACTATTGGAGTGATGAAAATAACAGGCGATGGAAATTTACGAAAAAACTAACGAAATCTATGACGCTTGTCAAAATATTATTGTCTTGTTAGAAGTATTATGTGTTCTTGATTAAGTTTTTCATTGATTCTCTTATTGATTTTTCAAAATTACTTTCAAAAATGGTTCACTACACTTTTGAAGGATACAGGGACATAATTATGTGTTACGGCGAAGTTAGATCAAATTCTAAAAATTTAAGGTTTTTTTTTTAATCACTGCCCTTCATTGTTGCTATTAAAATTTAATGGTTGAAGTGTTATGTCATTGTTTTTGCAAATAAGTTACTTTGGCGCTTTTGGATAATTTGCATGCATCGGATGCATTTTCCTCGTAAACCGTTGGTCCTAGCCACTTCACCCTATATCTTTTAAACGAAGGCCTTATGGACCTAAGTTCATAAGAACTTTTTTTCTTATTTTAGTGTCCTCTATCGCGTAGTACTATGCATGACACCTGTTTCTGTGTCACCCTGTGTATATATATATATATATATATATATATATATATATATATATATATATATATATATACAGGGTGTTCTAAAAGTCCATCAGGAAACTACGGGAGGAGATTCTACGAGCCAATATAATAGCAGTTTGTAAGGAATTTTTTTTCGGATTGTCAATTGTTTGCAAGTTACGGCTTGTCAAAGACCAATTTTATTATTTTATTTATTAACGATTCTGGTTTTACAAAGAGATAGCGTTAGATAGTGGAATTACACGAACAAAGTATGACGGATTCTCCTATTTTATAATGATAATAATAATAATAATAATAATAATAATAATAATAATAATAATAATAATAATAATAATAATAATAATAATAATAATAATAATAATAATACATTTTGTTTGTCCAACAGAAACAAGTACCAATTACAGGACAAACTGAAAAAAAAAAGTAAATAAAAATACATAAACACCAATACAAGAGAAAATACTACACACATAACATAAGCGATTTCTGACTAAACGGTTGCATTTATCGGCTTGAATAAAGAGCACATAATTTTTTCTAATATTGTTTCTCTTTATAATATTTTTGCGATGTTTGGCAAGAGAAAAAAGTTATCAACAAAAAAAATTTTGAGTTTTAGGTAAAGTGACCTCTAACGGCATATAATGGAACTTTTTTATTACTGCTCCAATAGAACTTGATCTAATTAGTAAGTATGTCAAATGAGAGACTAATCGACTAATTTAAAAAAAATCGGTCTGTGACAATCCGTAACTTGCAAACAAATGACAATCCGAAAAAAAATTTCCTTACAAACTGCTATTATTTTAAATCGTAGAATCTCCTCCCGGAGTTTCCTGATGGACTTCTAGAACACCTGTATATATATATATATATATATATATATATATATATATATATATATATATATATATATAATATATATATATATATATATATATATATATATATATATATATATATATATATATATATGCAGGGTCCGGCAACAAGGGCGCCTTCTTCTATATCTTCCCGTTAGATTAATAAAATTTGGAATACAGTTATGGTTTAGTTGTGTGCATATTTTAAAATTATTCACGCGAATACAGGTTGTTTATTTAAAGAAGACCAAATTATTATAAAAAAATTTAAATGGAACACCCTGTATATTTCTACACATTGTTCCTAATAAATTCGCAATATATTTATTTCCCTATCCCTAAATATAGCAGTTTTTGAGTTATTTCGATTTTTCTAAAAAAAATTGAAATTACAGAGTTTGCTTTGAAAATGTACCTCCTTAACTGTTGAAAAATAAAAGTTATCTAGTTTATATGAGAATAAGTACACAGATAGAGCTTCCTTTTAATGTGAACAAAATGACATAGTTGCATACAGGGTGCTTATAATTGACTTGCCAATCAACCATTATTCGAACTAATAAAAGTTTACTTTTTCAAACAAAACACCCTGTATATTACTACATTTTTGGTTGCTACATATTAACCCTTATCAGTTCACCATACAACTCCCTATTCCTAAATATAGCCGTTTCCGAATTATTTTCAATTTTTCAAAATGTATAAGATTATTGAGACATTTTTAAATCTATGGCCTCGGATAGATAAAAAAGAACATCATAAAACAATTGTATTACACATTAAAAAACGCAACAGAAACTAATATATTATGATAGAAGACTAATTACAATTTTTGTACTGGAGGCATTGCATGTTAACAAGAATTTGACAAATATTTACTTCAATTTCAAGTAAAATTCTAAAATCAAGTGTGCTTCTCATAAAAATTGAATGTTTGACGTAAATAAATAAAACTGTAGTTAACCATTTACGAGTGTTATTGTTAGTAATCAAGATTTTTATAAAATGAATTTTACACAAAATGAGTTAGTTGAAATGATATTCGTGTTGGGTGCTGCAGAAAGAAACTGTTTATTGACCAGCAGAATTTATGCTGAAAGATATGCAGACAGAAGACATCCAAACGCAAGATCGTTTCAGAAAGTTATGAGTAGATTTATTACAACTTCATGTGCCAATTACTCCGAACATGAACGTGTTAAACCTTCTACAAATGAAGATAGTGAATTGAGGATTATTCTCGCCATCGAAGAGGATCATCACAGAAGCCAAAAGGACATAAGTGAAATAGTTGGTATAAGTGAGAGATCAGTAGGCCGTCTTTTAAAGAAGAATCGCTTACATCCCTATCATATTCAGTTACACCAAGAATTGAGCGATGCAGACTTTGATCGTCGAGTAAGATTTTGTAATTGGGCCAGAGAACAAAATTACTCAAAACCCAAATTTTTTTTATAATATTTTATGGACAGACGAGTCAACATTTCATAAAAATGGATTTGTTAATACGCATAATTTTCATTATTATTCCTCACAAAATCCACATTTATTAAGACTAGTTGATAATCAACATAAGTGGTCTTTAAGTGTCTGGGGTGCCATCGTTGGGGATTATGTCATCGGTCCATTCTTTTTTGATGGACACTTGAATGGTGAGAAGGACCTTAACTTTTTGCGTAACGATTTACCGGGCTTATTAAAAAATATTACTCTTGATATTAGAGCCACAATGTGGTATCAACATGATGGCGCTCCTGCTCACTACTCTGCAGATGAGAGAGATTATCTCAATAGAGTATTTCCAAATAAATGGATTGGGCGAAATGGACCTGTGAGGTGGCCAGCTAGGTCCCCTGATCTGACAAGAATAGATTTCTTTTAATGGGGATACATAAAACGTATTGTCTATAGGGAACCACCAACCACTGCCGAAGATATACGTAATCGTATAACACAGGCTTTTCATAGCATTACTCCTGAGTTGTTGGGTAGAGTTGAACAATCTTTTAAAGGTCGACTTCAGGTCTGCATCCGAGAAAACGGACAACATTTTGAACGATTATTATAAATCATTATCGAGCGTTAAATTATTATTTTTTTTTGTTTTATTAGTTTTGTATTTTTAGAAATAATTTTAATAATTATAGTGTATTAGTTTCTTTTGCGTTTTTTAATTTGCAATACAATTGTTTTCCACTGTTTTTTGTTTTTTCTATTTATACGAAGCCATGGATTTAAAAAAATGTTCCAATAACCTTATACATTTTGAAAAATTGAAAATAATTCGGAAACGCCTGTATTTAGAGATATTGATCGAATTGATAAGGGTTAATGTGTAGAAACCAAAAACGGAATAATATACAGGGTGTTCTATTTGAAAAAGTAAACTTTTACTAGTTGGAATAATGTCTGATTGGCAAGTCAATTGTAAACACCCTGTATGCAATTATGACATTTTCTTTGCATTATAAGAAAGCTCTATCTGTGTACTTGTTCTGTTATAAATTAGATAACTTTTGTTTTTCAACGGTTAAGGAGGTACATTTTCAAAGCTATCACAGTAATTTCAATTTTTTTTATAAAAATCGACATAACTCAAAAACGGCTATATTTAGGTATAGGGAAATATATTGCGAATTTGTTAGGAACAATGTGTAGGATTCAAAAAAGTAATAATACACAGGGTGGTCCATTTAAAATTTTTTTATTATAGTTTGGTCATCTTTAAATAAACAACCTGTATACACGTGAATAATTTTAAAATATGCACACAACTAAACTATAACCCTATCCCAAATTTTACTAATCTAGCTTATATGAAACAGAATATATTGAAGAAGGCGCTCTTGTTGCCGGACCCTGTGTGAGTATATATATATATATATATATATATATATATATATATATATATATAGGGCGTCCGGAAATTATGCGCAAGAACCACGGTAGGTTATTGTACTGGATAAAGTAATGCCACAAGTTACGTTAACATTTTTTTGATAAGTCAAAAATAACAGTGTAGTAAGGCCTCAAAATTTGACTTTTTAATCATTATTTTGTTACTAGATCGATTCTCTTGAAATTTAGAACACACATTTTTAATATTTTATTACGTTCTTGTACTAAATTTGATGCAAATATTTCAATTCTAAAGTGCCTATTCTACACTTAACGTGTGCATTTTGATCCATATCTTTTTTATTTGAATTTTTTTTTTTAATTTCCTTTACATTCGTTTAGAAACAAATATTCTTTAAAAAAGTTTCCCTTGTTGCATAACGATAAAATTAACCGTTTTCGAAACAAACGTCTTTAAAGGTTCCATCAAGAAAAGTCTGATAAATTTATTATTACATATACAAAGCATTCCATGGATAAATACGTTTAACAAAGCGTGCCATGGATAATACGCACGAGTTGTTTGTTGTTAAATTGCTTATTTTATAATAAGCTTTCAAAGTGGTGCCCTTCCATTTCAATGCATAAATTAGTCCTTCTTAAGAATTTTTGACAAATCTTCCTTTTGCCGACAAGATAACATGTTTTAAAGAATATTTAATTCTTTAGAAAATTAAAAAAATGTATTTTCAAATAAAAAAGATATGGATCATAATGCATACGTTAAGTGCAGAATAGGCCCTTTGGAATTGAAATATTTACATCGAATTTGGCACAATAACGTAATGAGATATTAAAAACGTGTGTACCAAGTTTCAAGAGAAATTTCGAGGCATTATTACACCGTATTTTTGAGTTTTCAAAAAAAAACGTTATGGGAACGTGGCATTAATGTATCGAGTAAAGTAACTCCCCGAAGTTTTTGCACATAATTTTCGGACACCCTGTGTAAATATATGTTTGTTTTCAGGTTCCCTCGAGTGTTCTCCTCCACATCCATTTTGATAAATTGACGACGTTTCGGTAGAATCGTATCTACCATTTACAACTTTAGTGCTGCTTCTCGTGATTCGAATTGAACTGTTATGCTGTCTTCATTGCTGGCCACTGGGATTTGTATGTCCTTCACTTCCTTATTTGCCGCTTCCGTTGTGGTTGATTTCTCCATTGTTCTGATGGTAATTTTCTCTATAATTTGTTACGTGCACAAAAGGATATTGGTAGAAATTGGTGACCAAGGTGCAGTAACAAGGAAAAGAGGAATTAGCCGGAAGCTCAGTCGGTCGGTTCAGCACTTCGATGCATGGGCGTTTTGGCAGGAGAAAGGAAATACATAAAGTTTAAAAAAGGGCACCACTTGATTGACTTCTTTATCGCCCCTCTATCAAGAAAAGGGCTACGGCCACCTAGGACAAAAGAGACAGCTAAAAGAAAGTGGTGAACTAAGTCCACACTGATGAGGAACTGGTTAGGAATTTGATCGTAGATCACAGGATTAATGAAAGAACATACAATCGTTTAACACCACTTATTTAATATACCCTAACGTTAAATAGCATAAATGTTACAATACCAATCAAATGTTCATAAATATCTAACACACAAATATAATCAGAGACCATGTCTCCATGAAATAAACCACCAGCAATCAACTTACCTTTCCGACAGCACTGAAAACAAACTATAAAATTTACTTGAACTTTACCTACTCAGCCACAGTGCGGTTCGGCATCTAGTGTTGACCCTAAAGAAAAATAATACCCAAAACATATATTTATAATTATCCGAAATTGACTTCTTTGTTTGTTTCCGAAATTAGCGAAGAGCTCTCCGTTGGATTAACTTATCAGTTTCCAATCAACCGGACGCAAATAAACCCCAAATATCAAACAAAAATTTTTAGCACTAGATGTCTACCCTGTTGTTTACTTATGTAAGCACAAAATATTATTAAATTTAGTTAACATGAGCATTACAGAAAAATCAATAAGCATAAAGCATTTAGATAAATTTTTGAAAGGCCAAGTTGATTACCAAGTTGGCAAGTAAGCATAAAGCTACAAAAAAAATTCAGATTAGTAACTCCTACTTCAGACAGTTTTAGAATAAACAATTATTAAAACTGTAATCCGAAAGAAAAATTATAAATGTGATAAAACCCCAAAACTAGTGAATAAATATTCCCGTTTAATTACACAGTAATTGAAACCCCAACAGTTAGCCTAATCTTATGACATACATTGTATATTTAACTCAACGAGCAGCATTCAGTGAAACAAACAGCTGGTTGTATGTACAGTAGACAGTAATTCTAACCGTTTTACAATTACGGTGGTTTAGCAGAACAAAACCAGTATACAAGAAAAATAAATAGACAATATATAAATTCTATTGTAAAGTTAAATGTAAGTATAAGCAAAACTTGAATAACCCAATTTATCTTTTACAGGTACAAATGTATAGTATTACTCTCGACTACTAGAAAAAGGTTCAGCAATAAAGCATAAGCATCAATTTCAGGATTAAAACAATTGCGGAAACACACCAATACAAGTATCAAGCACAGCAAGGTAATGGTTAAGACTTTCAGTAAAGTACAGATAACGAAAGCCTCGTTATATAGAAAAGCGATTAAAAGTCACTCACCATAGGTAAAATTGTGTCTGTGTGTAACAATAATACTTATCAGAACCTAGTCGTAGGTGTAACGTATATTTCTTCTGTTAAGTCGGAAGATATTAGGAGAAGGAGTAATCGTAGATGTTTTCCATTCAGGCTTGAAGACCGCTAACTAATATTTCACCCCTCGGACGAATGATATCCAAATGTGTTGTCAGGAACGGTTTAATTATTCCTTATGGAAGCACAAGATATGTTAATCTTGAGTGAATGTGTAAAGAACCAAAAAGAACCTATATAAGATAAATGTGTTAGAATTTAAGTCGATACCCCAATTTTAAAATATGATCTTTAGCTGTAGTAACAATTTCAAAACATGTACGCATGCATTTCAAAACTAATGTCTTGTAAATAAGTAACGAAAGTGAGTAGCTTACCTCTTGATCGAAGCCAATGTAGCAGAAGCAACCAAAAAATTAAAGCCGAACTAAATTGAAGTCCCCAACAGGACTTATTTATATGGAAAAGAATAAAACCAGCAACAGGCTGAATTAAAATTTTCTTGAACAATTCAATCCAATTTTTAGGAACACTTTTTCCAAATTTTACATGTGCTTCACACTACGCATTTTTCCCAAAATGGCGTTTTTCTTCTTATCTGAAGGTACCAGAAAACCAAAAGAACAATAGCCTGATTATTTTCACCAATCCAAAATTTTAAAGTAATCACATGTTTGCAACAGTTTAAATTTAACACGATTTTTAGTGCAATGTTGCCATTTTCCAACAACATAGTAACTTAAAGACCATAAATTCATCAACCGAGTTTTACACGTATCAAATTGTATTCCAACTAACTGGTAGGCTTTGTGTATCATCTCTTTTACTTAAGTTTCCTGGGCGTTTTTCAATCCCAATTGCTTCCCTTATTATTCGATGTGTTCATGGGCGTAGCCAGCTAAGGGCAGAGAGGGGCAACTGCCCCCCCTTGGAAGAGCAAAAATAAATTAAATAATTTTTAAATTTTAATAAACAAAAAATTAAATCTAAAATATACATATTTTTCTGTTCTGCATATTTTTTTTGTTATCTGTTATTAGTTTAATTTAAGTATAATTAAAATCTCAAAGTTATGTTTTCATTTGCCTTTTCTTTTTATCCTAAAATTTTACATTTTGAACGACCATGGACCATGGTTTGCCCCCCCCCCTTGTTATAAATCCTGGCTACGCCCTTGGATGTGTTTTGTATTGTATGTCAGCTATCATTTACGTCTTTTCAAAATCAGTTACATGTGATGTACTGCTTACATGTTGTACGAGTGATGACGTGGGTTGGTTCTTCTACACAGGGTCACCGTGTTCAATTCTTCTTACGTTGATACGTCTATTCGTTTGTCCTACGTAGGTTTGTGGACAATCTCTGCATAGTATCTCGTACACTCCTTGTTCCAATTCTATTCTTGTTTTCGGATTTTGTAAAATATTTCCGATCTTTCTGTTGGTGGTGGTGAACATTGTTGCAATATTGTTTTTCTTGCTTATCCTGTCGGTGATGCATTTTATATATGGTAAACGCGCCTTCGATATCGGTTCCTCCTAGTCGTTCTCTTCTGGTTGTCTTTATTTTTTGGTTCTTTTTATATTTCCTTTGGTGAAACAATTTTGTAGCAGTGCTGTTCAAAGGTTCCTCATCTCTTGGTGTACGTTGCTCGCGTCTACTAGGTGTCTGGATCTTGTTAACAACGTCTTTACCGCCGATTGTAGTTGTGCTGGGTGGAGATGAGATTCTGCATTGAGGTATGTGTATTTTTTCTATACACTGTATGTGACCAGATTTCCATTGCTCTTCTGGTGTACAAGCATATCTAGGAATTGCAATTTCTTTTCTTTTCCATTTCTACTGTGAATTGTATCTTATAGTGCATGACGTTTAAGTAGATTAGGAATTTGTCCGGTGTGCCTTTTCCGTGTATCCAAATCACGAAAGTGTTGTCGACGTAATGTAGCTATAACTTTGGTTTATTTGTTGCTGTTTTTAATGCCTGCGCTTCTAGGTTCTACATAAATATGTTCGCTATCACTGACGAAACCGGAGAGCCCATTGGGGCACCTTTTACCTGCTTGTGTCTTTGATGCTCGTATAAGAAATATATGTTTTAAGACAATGTTCTATTAATTTTAACGTACCTCAACTGGTTGGCATTTTTGTTTTATTATGTTTAATGTATAGTTAATCGGCACCTTTGTAAATAGCGATGCTACGCCGAAGATGATCAGTAAATCCTGTGATAGTACCGGGTCCGCAAATAAACGAGGTAAGCGGCTGTATATGTAATTTTATTATGAATGTGACCATAAGAAAATGCATGGAAATTATTTTTAAGTTCCGCATTTTACCGCTAGGGGGCTCAATTAAAAATTAAGTAATGAAATTCGAAATTTCTCCCAAAATTCCTATATAAAGATATACCTTGCTTACATCGCATCGTTAGAAAGTCTGGACAATTGTAAATAATTTTGGTTGACGGTTCATTGGCGTACTGACCATAATAACAGTGGGGAAGCTATTGAAAGTGTCATCATTAAAATTGCTGTAACTTCTAAACCACTTATTCAAGTTTAGTAAAATAAAGCTTATTTGGAAGACAAATGTAGGTATTTTAAATTGATGTTCCCATTGTTAGTTCCTAATAAAAGTGCTAGAGGGCGCAATTTGTTATAATATCAGTTTTTTTCATTTTACTTCAAAAATTTAAATTATGCAGTATAGTGTTGACATGGTATGCGAAAAATTTGCAAGAATAACGTAGAAACCAGAAGTTGATATCTTTGCTGGTTTTAAAGTTATTGCCAAATGAAGATTTTTTCACACTTTAATTGACGAAGTTTGGTTTTGCTGAGCCGAATTGGATAATAATTGGTCTCATGTTAAAGAGATAGTTATAAATCGAATTAAGGACCAACAATGATTTTTTATGTCTATCACCGTCGCTAGGGGGCGTTAAGAATAAAAGAATAAGGTATTTACGCCTTTTCTTTAAAATTTTAATTGCCATGATTCAGGTATTTATTATACCAAAATCAAAAAGTAGATTAAATTTGCCATAATAATGATACAAGATTTATTTTAATATTGTTGTTGGTTTTAGAGTTATAGCGAAATTAAATTTTATTTTTGACGCGGCGCATCCCTGCAAAGTTCAAATAAAACCAAAAATCCGATTTTAAATCCAAAAATATAAATATAGTGGTTTATAATTTACAGCAATTTTAATGATCACACTTTCATAGGTTTATAACATTAAATTGCGATTTATGATGTAAACCAAGTAAAATAAGGTAGTTAAAAAATGGTACTATAAAAGTAAAAATTAAAAATTAATTCCATTACAATTAAAAAATATATGCATTATTAAAGTATGCAAAAGGTGTAAACGTATAATATATAAAAGTGTTACAAAGTAAGTAAAGGTGAGTAATTAAAAGTACCTAAAAAAAGCAAAGGCTTTAGTTTTCACTATAATGAGAAAAAAATAACTTACCATCTACCGACGGCACTTTACACAAATATTTAGGGAAAATTCCCCACAACTACATGCTGCATGCTATTACATTTAGCAACAAGTGAATTGAAAGAAAACTTTCAGAATAACTCAAATGAGTATTTCCCCCTAAAAGTTTTCATGCGTTGCGCTGATACAATAATATGAATCCAATTTTTTAAGAAAGGGAACTATAACTCTTTATGAAATATTACACCCAAAAGATTTGTTCTAGGAAATGCCAATTAAATTGCCATTATCAATTCTACATATTAATAATTAAAAACTTTTCTAATATCACGCCAAATAAATGAACGATTCTTAAATTAATGTACTTTTTAATACAACCACAAAAATGGTTGTTACACACCCCCTCCTAAAATTTGGACTCGGAGATCACCAAAGCGGAGATTCCAAACACTAAGCTAATAAATGAAATTATTAAAATTTAAAAAATACAAAATGTTAAGCTAATTAAAATATAAGCAATATTTAAAAAATAAAAAGGAAATGTACGAAAAAGTACGGAAAATGTGGTGATGCCGGTCAGGAAAGACCCCTCGCAACACCATAAAAGCTAATGACGCGCTACCACCCGCACACGCCACTAGTCGAGAATCAAGGACCCGAAACCTTAAATAAAGTAAAAACTTTAACTGGTGGGGTTAGTGAAGCAAACCACCATCAGAAGAGCAAAATGAGTATCCGGTAAAAAACTTGAATCTAAGGTAAAAAACGAACGGAAACCGAAACCTACCATGACCTGAAGGGACAGTGGGCAGAGAACCAGGAAACGGTTATCGTGCAACTTTATAAAAAATCAAGGCTAAACGCCACTCTACTCGAGAGTGTAAAAATAGAAAAAAAATCCTTCCGGACTAACAATAAATAATCGCGAGACTTGAGGTCGAGAGAGAGCGGTTCAATTACCCTACCCCGGTGGTCTCAAACCAAGCCTCCTAGGTACATAACACAACAACCACTGTCACGTTCGATAAGTGAGTCAAAATCGGTAAATCCAAGATACGACTATTTCCATGGCAGATTAGCTCAGGATGCTTCGTCGTGGAGAACAAGAGAGGCCACTCTACCCTTCACGAGATTTAGGTTTCATGTTGTTCCACAGTTATCGTCCAAAACCAAACATTCCCTAACTAATACGCACGTTTTATAAATAAATCGAAATCTAGGTGAGTAGCCAAGGGAAAGATGATGCACTCTTACGAACACAACACAACAACCCCCCCCCCCTAAAACTACCAAAACGTCATAATCAGGAAGTGAACTAATCGAGGTTGACACGAGGCGAACCGAAGTCCTCAAGCACCGTCCAAGAATAGTAACACTACACAAATCAGGAAAAACAAAATAACTAAATCAATCAAAAAATAAAAATGTATAGAAGCATTACTAGTTTTCTTATCCATGGTTATGAGTTTTACACGTCAAATTAACGATCAGAGGTAAACTCAAAATAATTATCTTCAATTTTACTATTGTAACAATAGCAAATTGTAAATCCAATAAAGGAAGATAATCTGCCTGAGAACTAATGTCCCACAAAGTCGGCAAAACAATCGCACGATGGGATCTAAATATCAACCATCATGCTAACAAATGTAGCAAAAAAATAAGTGGTTTGCAAAGCCACAACAATAAAAAATAAAATAATGTGCGAAATAAGCACAAAATAAAATTATTTTGAAAAATTATCAAAATAATTAAAAAATATAAATAAGAAAACCAGAATGTAAAAATACTAAAATAGAAAAATAATTAAAAAGAATACGAAAAAATAAGAACTAATGGGGTTTTAAATCTTTAACATGGAAAACACCTAGTGGTTTATTATCAATAGGGGTGGCCAATCGGTACGTAGTTGGACCTACCACCTCAATAACTTTCGCTTAAATAAATTTTGGAGCTAACTTTTGACTAAAAATTTTTAGTCGCATCAGATAAAGTAAAATTCTTTTTCCAAACCAAATCGCCAACATTTAATTTCAACGGACGACGTCGCAAATTGTAAGATTTTGAATTTCTTTCGTAAGCTGCATGTAAATTTTGTTTAACATGTTTAAAAATAGGTGAAAGTTCATTTAAATCTTGAACTAATTGTTCACGGTTAGTAATAAATAAATCATCCTCTTTGAAATCCTTTAGTCGACCATAAAAATCTCCAGAAATAGGAACTGTCCGACCAAACGCCAAAAAGGAAGGTGAAAATTTCGTAGACTCATGAACAGCGTTACGAATAGCATGGGCAATTTTGTGAATTTCGACATCCCAATCCTTGTGATCATCTTGAATATAAGACCTGATTGCAGTACCTACTACTTTATTAACTCTCTCAACAAAATTTACTTGGGGATGATAACTTGCATTAAACCAAATGGATTGAAATATGGAAATGTAAACTTTCACCATTAACACTCATAATAAAATACTTATCTTTTTTGGGATTTTTTAATGGTGTACTTTAAATTATACAATCTAAACGTTTCGATAACACTTACAGTTATCTTCGTCAGTAGTAAATTGTTAAAGATGTAGTAAACAATTTTGTCAAATTTGAAAATTAAAACAAACATAAACGTTTATGTTTTAATTTTCAAATTTAACAAAATTGTTTACTATCTTTAACAATTTTAACAAACATTACTACTGACCAAGATAACTGTAAGTGTTATCAAACGTTTAGATTGTATAATTTAAACACATTAAAAATCCCAAAAGATAAGATTTACAAATGGATTGATCTTTATAAGAACTCATTAAATGTTTAAATTGTGAACTTTTAAATTGAGGACCATTGTCCACCATACAAATTTGAGGAACACCGTAAACTAGAAATACATAATTCTCAATATATTGACAAATACTTTTAGCAGTAGCACTGCGCATAGGGTAAATCAAAGTAAATTTAGTAAAGCAATCACAAATAACTAATAAAACTGTGTTTCCACTCTTCGATCTAGGAAAAGGACCCACTAAATCAATCGAAATACATTGAAAAGGATAAGAAACATTTTTCTCTTTACCCATAAAACCATAATGATTAAATTGTGAAGACTTGCTTCGGTTACAAACATTGCAATTCCTAATATATTTCGAAATAGATGACTTCATTTTTGGCCAGTAATAAAATTCTTTAATTTTTGAAAAAGTTTTAAAAACCCCAAAATGTGATGATGTAGGATCATCATGAAATTTTCGTAAAATATCGTTCCTTAAAGATTTCGGAACAACTAATTTCCATTCCACTAAATTCGATTCGATAGAGTTCATCATCTTCAACTCTCCAATCAGGAAATAATTCAGGATTTTTTGAAACGTTGGCTAACATTTTCTTATACCAATCGTCTAAATCGACAACAGAAAATTCTAAAGAACTAACTTCCAAAGGCGCTCTAGAAAGTGCATCAGGAACTACATTTAATTTACCTTTTCGATGAATAACTTCAAAATCAAATTGTTGAAGTTTAACACTCCATCTGGCTAATCGACCAGAAGGATCTTTTAAATTATTGAGCCAAATAAGTGAATGATGATCAGTAACAACTATAAAATGGGTACCTTCAATATAAGGTCTAAACTTTTGAATACCAAAAATAACTGCAAGTAACTCACGTTCTGTAATTGAATAATTTTGCTCAGCTTTGTTTAAAGTACGAGAACCATAGGCAATAACAACTTCGTCCTCTCCTACACCTTGTGTTAAAACACATCCAACTCCGCAATTAGATGCATCACATTGTAAATAGAATGTTTTAGAAAAATCAGGGCTCGCTAAAATAGGAGCATCAGCTAATAAAGATTTAATTTTTAAAAATGAATCATTCGCTTCGTCATTCCATAAAACTTTCTGAGATTTCTTCTTACCTTTCAATAAATTATTAATCGGAGCTAAAATTGTGGAAAAATCATGAACGAAACGTCTATACCAAGAACACATTCCAATAAAACGTTTAACTTCTGTAAAAGTATGTGGTTGAGGAAATTGAGTAATAGCTTCCACCTTTGAAGGATCGGTGTGAAGACCATTCTTATCAATAACAAAACCTAAATATGATAATCGAGGTTTACAAAATTCACATTTATCTAAATTAAGATTTAAATTGGCATCACTAAGCCTTTTAAAAACTTCTATTTAAAATATCAACATGTTCCTTGAAAGTACTTGAAAAAGCAATAATATCGTTTAAATAAACAAAAACTGATTGAGATAAATCATGTCCTAAAATCGAATCTATAAATCGTTGTAATGTATCATAATCAAAGATTGAATGCAATTTTTTAATAATTCCACTTACATAAAATGTAATCAAATAAATTTCTCAATTTAATTTATGTCTCTCACCTATTGTCAACCCTTCTGCTTCATTTACATTTTAAAAAAATTTTAATTCTACTAAAATACTCATCAATATATAAAACTAAATAATTAAAATTTGACATCGTAAAAAATATTGTATAACACAATCAATAAATTTCATTATGTATATACACATAAAAATACCAAGCGTAACCTAAATGGTAACACTCCTTAAAATTCTGTCAACTCTTAACATAATCAAAATAAACAAACAAGTGAGAATAACCAGCATTGAAACAACAGCAAATCCCTTTTTCGGGCCCCACAGTAATATTAACACAAATGTAAATAAAATATCAAATATAAAGTAATAAAAATCAAACAATAAATTTCAAGTAATAAAAATCAAAGTCCCTGCTCGCCCGCGCCAAATTGTATAACTACAAATAGCTTCAAACGGTAACATTAAAAAAAAGCGATGATGTAATGTAATAAACATTTTGTAATTGTTCGAATGATCTTAATTAATATAACAAATTACCAAATAATAATCGCTACTGCCGTCGGCTCAATCGGAAGATGAAATAGGGAGAGTTCTAATTTAGAGTTTAATTAACATACCTGAAATACTGCATGCTTCTCATCTGCTTAATTATTTTCCCTTATACTTAATTAATAAGAAAAATATGTAATGTAAATATAAACAATAAAATGATACCTCGGGCGCCAAGCTACTTTTAAAAATACGTTACGTTATTGGAACAGCTAAACCAAGTTTATTAATAATAATACAACAATAATCAAAATGAAAATAAAATTACAAGACACACTAAAGTGTATTTAATATCCAATTGTAATGGGAAAATCTTAAATCTATTCGTTAATTACTAAAAAATCATACCTTTAAACAGTTCTGTATATGTATTAATTACCACTGGTGATACATGAAACGGAACGGTCAACTAGATGAAATAATGATAGCGTCATTGAGGTGCAATCTCCAGATCTAAGGTTACCAGCCACACCCCAATGGAATTATCTTGATAATTTATGCTTAATAATTTGAATCCATAATAATCAATGCATTACTTTGAAGTTTTTAGTATGTAAAAAAATTTCGATTTATGATGTAAACCAAGTAAAATAAGGTAGTTAAAAAAATGGTACTTTAAAAGTAAAAATTAAAAATTAATTCCATTACAATTAAAAAATATATGCATTATTAAAGTATGCAAAAGGTGTAAACGTATAATATATAAAAGTGTTACAAAGTAAGTAAAGGTGAGTAATTAAAGTGCCTAAAAAAAGCAAAGGCTTTAGTTTTAACTATAATGAGAAAAAAATAACTTACCATCTACCGATGGCACTTTACACAAATATTTAGGGAAAATTCCCCACAACTACATGCTGCATGCTATTACATTTAGCAACAAGTGAATTGAAAGAAAACTTTCAGAATAACTCAAATGAGTATTTCCCCCTAAAAGTTTTCATGCGTTGCGCTGATACAATAATATGAATCCAATTTTTTAAGAAAATCTTTATGAAATATTACACCCAAAAGATATGTTCTAGGAAATGCCAATTAAATTGCCATTCTCAATTCTACATATTAATAATTAAAAACCTTTCTAATATCACGCCAAATAAATGAACGATTCTTAAATTAATGTACTTTTTAATACAACCACAAAAAAGGTTGTTACAGGTTCCCCCACTCTTATTAAAGGTCAGTACGCCAATGAACGTTAAAAATCATGTAGAATTGTCTAGACTTTCTAACGACGTAAGCAATTTAGAATTTTATTAAAATACTTATCTTTTTTGGGTTTTTTAGTGGTGTATTTTAAACTGTAAGTGTTATCGAAACGTTTCGATTGTATAATTTAAAATACACCATTAAAAAACCCAAAAAAGTATTTTATTATGTGTGGTAATGATGAAAGTTTACATTTTCATATTAGAATTTTATTTTTAATTGCAACCCCTAGTGGTGAAACACGAAACTTCAAAATAGTTTCCAGCATTTTTTATGGCCACATTCATAATAAAAATTTGTTTCCCATTGTTGCCAGATTTACACGTCCTGAGATACAGCCGCTTACCTTGCTTATCTGCCCACCCTGTACATTATGGTTCTTCAGCATTGAGTTTTTGACAAAAGATTTTTTATGTTTCCGTGTACGGTTGGAGTTGTTATGCTAAATATCGGTGACTCCACCTAGCTAACAATGGGTCTTAATGGTATACCCTCCTTGTGTATCTTAGGTAGACTGTAAAACTTGGGACGACTTGATGATTTCTCCCTCGGAATTAGTTGTGTCTGTGTTTCTGGTTAGTTTCTTTAATCTTGTTCTTTGCTGTTTTTTCCAAACATGTTGTGGGGTCCAAACTAATTGTGGGTTAGGCAGGATCCTGTAGTTACTATTGTATTTTCTCGTTGTTGCCATTGACAAAGCTCACTTATATATTCAAAGACATAGAAATTCAAATGCCCAGAAGAAGTAGGAATTTTCTATTAAAACTTGGCAGATTTGTTAGGCTTACATTAGGTAAGGGTTCATTAACTTTTGAGATCAAGTGGTAATGTGATAAAGTCACATCTGGCAGATCTTTAATTTTTTTGCTAGCTTTTTCGGTTTGTGTTTTTCGTACGATTTGTTGTTTTTTATTGTTAATTAAGTGTTAAGTTGAAAACGATCTACTGTAATACGAGTGTATAGTGCATGGCTTGAAAGTGGCCAGGAACATTGTCGAATAGGAATCGGAGCATCAAGAAGAACGACTGAGTGTCAAGATCGTCGCTTAAGACAACTGCCATTTAGAGACCGATTTTCCTCTACTCGGGCAATTGGAGGCCAATGGTTTGGTGAACAAGGTAACCATGTAACATTTAGAACATTTTATCGTCGAATCAGAATTTTTGGGTTAATATCATATCATCCGCAACTTGTGCTTCCTTTGACTGTGGAACGTTGTCATCAACGGTTACAAAGGTGCAATGAAAGATCTCTCAATGGCGTCCTGTTACCTTTAGTGACGAATCTAGATCTTGTTTAGGTATGCATGAAGGTCGTATGAGAGTCAGAAGAAGAAGGGGTGATCAATGGACTCTTCGATTTACAATTAAAATTAGAGATACGTACGTCGTACACCCCACTGAGAGTGTTATGGTTTGGGGTGAGATGATTTATGGCAGCAGGTCTCCCTTGGTGTTCATTTGAAGCAATATGACATCACTACGGTACATTGTGGAGCTGGTTGGAACATATCATCTGCCATACTTACAAGAGCTGGGAGATTATTCCAGCAAGATAATGCTCGTCATCTTGTAGCAAGGTTTTTCCTTGAACTTCTTTGAACAGGCCCAGATTCATCTTTTGTGCTGACCTCCAAGATCTCCAGATTTTTTCCCATTAAACATGTATGGGATTTAATGGTTGAGAAACTTGTCCTCCTTTGGCTTTGAAAGCTTTGAGACATGAGGTGCAACTTGCATGGGAAGCAATACCCCAAGACGAGATAACCCACCTCACTCAATCAGTGCCACGGCGTATAAATGAAAGTAAAATGAAATCATAGATCATAAAGGCGGCCCAACACGTTATTAACGCTTATTATAAAATTTTTGGAACTAATAAAGGTTTTTCTCCCATACTTTGATCATTTATTACTATTACATAAGTGAATTACATCCGGAAATTTCAACCCCTTTTTGGTGTTGCAATTTCTGTCACTGATATATATATATATATATATATATATATATATATATATATATATATATATATATATATATATATATATATATATATTGGACACGTTGTGGCATTATAACATTTATTAACATGATTAATATTTAACATCTTTGATCTACGTTTGGGTTCCATAAATTATTGACATAATTTATACTTTGATTATATTCGCTATTTAATAAAATTGACTGGACTAGCATACCTGGGGATAGAGTTCAAGAATAGTTCAGTATTAAAAGTATTAAACATTTACGTTAGGTTCTTGTATCATATGCAATTACACAACATGTTGCACGCATGCGGTTATTGTCGAGTTGAATTTGTGCGCACATTGCATAATGGCTAAATAATGAAGAACATATAATTTCAGCAAGTATACTTTGCTTTTTAATATAATATTGAATCAATATAAAATCAAGGAATGGTTGTACTGTTTGCAGACAGGTATATAATCTACTTGAATCCATATACATATAGGTGATAAGTAATAATCATCAACATAACCTCGAATATTAATATAAAATTCCTGAACTTACATAAATATTTATCTTCTTTCAGCTGTTCCAATTTTCTTTATTGAAGTTCCATTATCCAAATCAATTGTAATTTGAATCCCACAAACGTAAACACTTTCAATTTTATTTAATATATAATTAAATATAATTATTTGATTTAAAGTTATTGTATAATTAAATACAATAATTTATCTGCAATACAAATTTTATTTAATCGAAATTCTTTTAATTTTATTTCAGTTGAAATAATATCATGTTTACTTTGTTAAAATAATTTTATATTAAAAAAAGTAATTGAAAACATGGTTTAACTTCGATTGTTTAACGATAACACATCACTTGCACTTAATTTGCATTTACAAAGTTATTTTAAGTTGCAACACTTTCTCTTCGCACTAACATGTAAGTTTGTATTGTTTCACATTTTACACTTATAAATTCTATGAATCTCTTCTAATTACGTCTTAGTAGTAATGAAGCACTTGTCGCCGCCATCTTGGATTTTGACGTCACAAGACCGCTCACGTGGGAGACCGAATTTTCCACCCTTATTTTTACTCGCTTACGTGTAGGACGTATTTTTTCACCCCTATTTTTTACACACCCACGTGTGAGACCGTATTTTCAACCCTTTCTTTTCGAAGGCCCTCTTCGGCCCTAATTATTTTTTACTTGCGCACGTGTATTTTCACCCCTATTTTATGATAGCTCACGTGTAGGACGTGTTTTTTTTATCCTATTTTATGACAGCTCACGTATAGGACGCATATTTTCTACCCTATGGGTCAACCCTAATTAGAGCCTTTTTGCACATGCTCAAGCGAGGGGCAGATGTAGGCCTTAGGCTAGGTCTTGGGGCTGGGGGTGGACCTGAACTTGGACTTGGGGTTGGTGTTAGGGTTATTTTTGATGGTGTTAAGGTCCTTCTGGCTATATTAAGAACAGTGCCCATGGAAGTTAGGCAAATGCACACGCATACAATGTTGGAAATTGCATAATTAATAAGATATTATTATCGATCCTATTGCTTTAAAATGGTCATATGCTATTAGATGATCTTTTATCTATACGAGAAAACGTTGTATTTCTAATAAGGAGGTTCTTGTACGACACGTGTAGGGCTTCGCAACTTGTTCTCAGGTCTTCGCCCCATGGCCGGAGATGGTATGCGAACCTAACCTTATAAGATAAGTGTAGAGCTTAGCCCCTATCGTAGCCCCCTTGATGCAATTGTATGTTGTTCTAACTTAATCTTACAACTGTAGGCCTTCGCACCGTCATACAAAATTGTATACTAATAAGGAGGTTCTTGTAAGGCAGGACTTGTATCAGGGTCTGCGCCCTGGCCCCTTTGAGTAAAAATTGATTTTAGCGCCATCTAGTGGCGTATAGACTAATGAACATTTTCTATAATAGAAGCTGATAATGCACACCTCTCTCTTGCTCTATCTTGTTTCTTCCTCACCCTCTCTCTTTCTCACACACACACAAACAAATCAATTAATTAATCAACCTCAAACAAATCACGCTCAAAATTATGTCCTACAGTTTACGGAAACCAGATTACAGTTCAAACTGAATGCATTAAAGCCTAATTAAATATGACGTGAAATAATAAATAATTTCTACCCTAATGTAACGATGCTTTATGTATAGGCTGGTTCTCTAAACAATCATCACCGATACATTCGGAACATCATACCTGATTTATTTACATGCACACCAAAAATTGTTTCATTGTAATGTGTCCATTAACAGTTGTAAAAACCCATTTAAAAAGAATGGAAAGTAATAATTACTTATATAACACAGAGTTAAATTAAAATAACATGTTTTAAGAATACCAAGCTGATATAACGGAAATAAAAGGCAAAAGGTTTTAATGGTTTATTATTATATACGTGAATTAACAATAACTATAAGTTTAAAATCCGTGCGTACCTACTTTTTTGTAGAGCTGATCTTATGACGTTATCCTATAAGCATAATAATACGTTTTTAAAAATCTTTATCGACATTTTTGTTGGCAATATCAGGTAAAAAAACATATATTAAAAATAATACGCTCACCTCTAGAAGTTTTTTCCTTTCAACTGTACCATATGTTAAACTGAAATTTTTTATACAAAGTGTCTCACTAAAATACGATTTGTGAATGACTGGATATAAACAGTCGATTACATACAGAACATTAAACTATTTTAGAAAGTAATACAGAAAACCTGAATTCGTATTTAACAATCATGTTGTACTTACAAAAAAATTTACATTCAGAACACAAATATTCTAAAAATTTTGCTAACGCGAAAATAACTTTTAAATAATTGAACCTTCAGGTTACATAAAAACTATTGTATACTCGATTACGCACACACACACGCACGCACGCACGCACGCACGCACGCACCCACCCACCCACCCACCCACCCACGTCCTACACGTGGGTGTGTAAAAAAAATTAGGGTAAATATTTCAGCAGGGGTTGAAAATACGGTCTCACACGTGGGTGTGTAAAAAATAAGGGTGAAAAAAGGCCTCCAAAAAGAAACCATAAGGGTGGAAAATGTGGTCTCCCACGTGGGCATATAAAAATCAAAAAGGCTTTAATTAGAGTTGAAAAGGGCCTTCGAGAAGAGAGGGTTGAAAATACGGTCTCACACGTGGATGTGTAAAAAATAGGGGTGAAAAAATACGTCCTACACGTAAGCGAGTAAAAATAGGGGTTGAAAATGCGGCCTCCCACGTGACCGGTCTTGTGACCTCAATATCCAAGATGGCGGCCAAGGTGTCGGCTTACTACTCGTCTTTTATTTTACAATTTAACTTACACTTTACTTCACCTACATTAACTGATACAAATTACCTTCTTTTACTTTCAGAATAGAAGCAGATTATACTACCAGAATAGGATTTCCTTACTCAAATGGATAACATGAATTTTATTAAAGCAAATACGTATTCTAACACTCCCGAAGATGATCGGAAACTACTAGCATGAATAATTCTGTTGTACAGCCATTATTAAAATGTAATACATGTGAAACTTGAATTAAATAGCTAACAACACGCCGTATAATTACACGTGTACTTAGTTTTATGTTAAGTTGAACTTAAGTAATGGTTTACATATATGTTTAATCAACTCCTTCGCAATGACTCTATGTTTAATGTACCTTTTATTCTGAGCTTATTTCTATATTACGATGACATTTGTCATTGTAAATATCATCTTAATATATATATATATATATATATATATACAGTGCCCGTCTAAAGTCTCCCCCCTCTCCTAACTTATTATGTGAACCATAAAACTGAAATTAATAAAATTTTAAGAAACCGAACTTAGGTACAAATATAACGTTTTTGATGGTATTCAGTGAGGTAATCATTAAAAATGGCGGACACCTGCCATTTTGTATAATGATTTTAAATGAGATCATATGCAAGTAATACCTCATTTGAAAGCTCGTTCCAAGTCATTTTCAACGACATCAACAACATTAAAACATTATTACTGATTCCATGAGTTTCAACAAGAAACACCAATTAATGTTTTGAGGTTTTTGGGTTGAAACTCATAAATCAGTAGTAATGTTTTAATGTTCTTAATGTCGTTGAAACGAGCTTTAAAACTAGGTATTAGTTGCTATATGATCCCGTTTAAAATTATTTTACAAAATGGCGGTTGTCCTCCATTTTTAATGATTACGTCACTGAATTCCATTAAAAACATTGTATATGTGCCTTGGCTCGGTTTTCCAAAACGTTTTGACGGGCAGTATATATATATATATATATATATATATATATATATATATATATATATATATATATATATATATATATATATATATATATATATATATATATATTAGGGATGACATTTAGGATGATAGTATTATTTATTTCTATTAGGAGAAAATGTGGGGATAGGGTTCAGGATTTAGTGGGAAATTATATTTGATTTGGATATAATTATGTGAATTGCCCTTTATGAAAAATATCATATATGTAAAAATAATATATCTGAACACAATTTATACTTCTAACGCATGCGTTGTAACGTTACTAAATGAAATTATTAAATGTCAAAACTGTCAAACAATGACTTCTTGATTTTATGTTTATGCTTTTAATTGAATTTAAAATTTTGAAATAATTTAAAATTTTGTTTCTTTTGCAGGTGTTTACACAAGTATTATTTAAAAATATACACCTATACATATAACCAATAATAATAATTGCAGGAAATCACACAACAATGAACACAATAGATAGGGCTATAATAAAAAGTAACTCACATATAACTGTTCCAAATTCAAATCAATGTCTTCATACAGGTAGTTCCAATTAGATGCAGGCACTTTCCAATATTTTCGAAGATCTTTATATGTTAATTCTTACTGCTACCATTTACCCACAAGCTGCTAACTGGTGCTCGGGTTGTTGATCACGTTCGCTTCCGTAACTGGTAATATTTCTCTTTCAATACGACTTCACTCCAACCACAAATTTAATTTCGATAAAATTTTATTTAAATATATTAATGATTTCTGATGGTATCGTTTATAAAATATTTACTGGTTGTCCAAGGTTTAAATTAATGTCACTTTATTTTAGGTTCCGGCTCAAATGTACATTATTAAAAGAAATTCGCAGCAAGAAATAAAACACAATTGACAAAAAATGATTACGAATTTATTTTGGTATAACGTAACCAAGTTAACTTCAACAAACCGAAAAATTTAAACGTTCAACATAAATCGTCACAAAACTTATTAATTCGTAATGAATTTTACGAAAACGTACAGGTAGCGGTAACCGAACTTAAATATTTAAATTATTGTCGGTATAAAAACAATTGCACCTGAATACTCGTCTCTCCGTTTTTTATTAACTTTTTCTCGATGATTAATTAGGTTAGGAAAACTTACTTGTAACACAAAACACAACACTATTTTAACCTTTTCAAACAAATTATAGAGAGCTATCCACTTCCAGGGCAATTCCTTTTATACCCTTTTGGTTGTTACTAAATCTTCAATTTTTTTCTAGCAAATCTACCTATGTAACCATGTTTCTGATTGGTTGAAAAATTTTACAACTTTAACAAAAATAGAAATTTAGCCATATCTTTCTTATACAATTACGGATTCAAAATCTAATGACAGAAATGAAAACTATGTAAAATTGCGAATAGATAGACATCCAACAAGATATGGTTCCTTTAAATATTATGCGAAATGACCTAATCTAATTTAAATTTGCTTATAACTACCTAATCTTACAAGCTACACTTAATTTAATTACATATACGTAATCCTGATAAAATTTAGCATAGGAAAATACACATTTAAAGTTCGAAATCTTGAATTTAAAGGAATTTTATGTTTATCTAGAAAAATTATGAATTCAACCCCCATTTCATGAAATTTTGCGCTGAAATGCATTGTATACTTTATATTGCTATGAGATATTAAGGAAGACGTCCTATTAATCACTTTAATAATATAATTTAAGCCTAATATAATCAAAAAAACTATAAATTTGTGAAAAAACCTAAAATTTAAAACCTAACCAAACTTAATTCTAAAATTACAAATAACTTACACTTAAAAACGTTTATGTAACTCAAAATGTTATTCTAATGACTTGTAATAATTGTCTTTATTTTATTTAATGTTCATTTCACTTGCATTGTATAAATTAATGTTGCATTAAGAAATCATATCGTTTAACACACTTTCTTGAAATTTCACTATAAAAATGTATCTACATGTAAATGTCTTTGTGTGAATATGTTCTATGCACTTCTCTTATTATTTAAATTGCATCACTAAGTTTGTCACACAATCGCTTCCAAAAATATGTGAGAAATAATCATATTAAGTCCAAATTATAACCCTTTCTTAAATTTTATCAAATTTCCTGCATTCTAAAACTATTTACACAATATCCTTAATATAAATCTAACTTTACACTTTGTATTAAACACCTGTAAAATATTCACATGCCAAAATACTTTCGAAAAATTGACTTTTATTGAAATAAAGTAAAATACTAAATTGAATTTACGGAAATAAGTTTATTTAACATTCCTGACATTGCTGTTGGTAGCACAATGCTTTTTATAATTAAATCAAATTGTATAAATGTTATTCAGATTATTTTGCCCAAAACAAATCCACTTTAAACTCATCGTGAACCAAATTATATCAAGTGAATGTCTCGCACATGTATCATGCTTGAAATCACCCCTTTTTTTAAAGAAATTACTAATTAAACTGTCCGATCCTTGTCTTACTCTCATCTAAACATCTCAATATATATATATATATATATATATATATATATATATATATATATATATATATATATATATATATATATATATATACATATGTTGCACCAAAAAGTCACCTTGTATGTAAAAAATAAAGTAGCTTATATACACAAATAAGTAAAGAAATGCTGCTTGCAGTAATAAAAGATATTGAAAGTTGCAAATCAACGCTAGACTTTTTTTAACGTGATGGATCGAAGCTTTTATTTGAAACTAAACAATGCAGGAATAACTGGATAGTACAAATCTAATGGTGAAAACAGGAAAGCTCTACGATATTCCGTTGCTAGGATATCGACAGAAATAAGAAAGTTGATTCTATGCATGCACTCACTTTTTTTTACATAAGCGATTGACCTTATTTTATTAAAAGTAGGTACTGTTAAAATTGTAGAAAGACTATTATCATGTCTTGAAAACCTCGCCCTACGCAACTACGAGCAATCTTATCAGAATGATGACCGGTTTCTCTTATAAGGGGTCGAGGATGACTGGGATTAGTGGAAAATTATTCTTTCTTTTCGATAAGACCTTTCTTTAGAGTACCATAAAGGCATATTAGGAGCACTCCTGTGCCACCCCTCCCCCGATTTTATGCAAAAACCAAATACTGAAGTAGAGTAGGAAAGCTTACCAACAAATGGATGAATGGCATACCAACAATAAATCATTTCGGAATTATGACGGAATCCCTTATATGTGAGTTAGGCGCACACGTATATGCACGCGCACATGCACACGTGTTTGTGCGGGTGATTGTGTGTGTGTGTGTGTGTGTGTGTGTGTGTGTGTGTGTGTGTGTGTGTGTGTGTGTGTGTGTTCGTGTGTGCGTGCATTCGTGCATGCGTGCATGCGTACTATGGGGTTGACTGGTTCAGATTAGCAAGCCTAAACTGTTAAAAGTGTTATACATCGGACTTTTAACAGAGACAAAGCAGGAGAATTTATTTTAGTGAACTAAGTTCTAACAGGAATGGTAGATAGTTAATCTTTCAGTAACACATGGAAAATTACTTTAAGCAAATATTCCACATACGTTTCTAGAACGGCGCTTAAGATAGGTCAAAATTCCATCTATTTGGACTATAAAAAATAACTTTATGTAAACAATTTCAGATTTCACTTCTGCAACATATTTTATTGAGGTATTGTCACAGAAACTAAATTTCTGATTCTAAACCGGGCTGTAATTTTAAGATACGATTTCACCACACGTCTTCACAGGTGCGTATAAATATGTGTGTACGTGTTAGTTGGGAACCCTAGCAGACCAAAGTGTCTCCCCGCTCCTTGTAGAGGCAGTGTGCGTGTGCGTGTGCGTGTGCATGTGCGTGTGCGTGTGCGTGTGTGTGCGTGTGCGTGTGTGTGCTGTGTGTGTGTGTGTGTGTCGTGTGTGCGTGTGTGCATGTGTGCGTGTGTGCGTGTGTGCGCGTGTGTGTGTGTGCGTGTGTGCGTGTGTGTGTGTGTGTGTGTGTGTGTGTGTGTGTGGTGTGTGTGTGTGTGTTGTGTGTGTGTGTGTGTGTGTGTGTGTGTGTGTGTGTGTGTGTGTGTGTGTGTGTGTGTGTGTTCCGTATGTGTGATTGTTGAGAAGGTTGTTTACTATTTTCTTTGTTTTCTGATTGTTTAGGCTAACTTTCGAGTTATGTTGCCAAATATCCATACATACTTTTAATTTTGTCCAACTAAGAATTTGTAACTATTCAAACAACAGTAATTTAAGGAACTTAAGGAATGCGGTAAAACTCGTTAGAAAGAATCGCTCAATCCTAGTGGAAGGTTTAACCTTGACGTTGCAATGATGAATAATTAAAACTGAAAGTATTGTTTTACGTTTTCCTAGTGAAGTTTTAACCTCGATAAGTGTTTTTCTAAAGTATTACGTAATCTTAGTGACAGGAATTTTCCCAAAGTAAGTACCAAAAATAGCCTGTATTTTCTTGAACTCTAAATCCTAAAATTACATGCAGACCAGATACGGGGCCAAATCCGGTGGATTAAAATTCAGAGTCCATTTGTGATATGCCAACTCTCCGCGCATAAATTGTTGGGATTAAAAGTCGGACCTTGAAATAAAAAGGAATAATAGAGGGGAAACTAAGTCTAACAAAAGGCCCAAACTAGGGAGAAGGCTCAGAAGTAGAAAATCAGGATCTGAAAGACAGAGGGAACATAAAAACCTGAAAATAGAGGGTAAAGTATAAGGGATGAAAAAAAGATGGGACAGAAATGTCAAAAGGATGATAAAAATAGGAAGAAGGGGGGCGAAACTGTTAAAAAAAAAGAAATAGCGGAGTTAAAATAGAAAATAGGTACAATTTATGAGTTGAGGTGTCACTGTTCTACTGGTGCGTCACCTAAAGATGACAATCAGACTTGAAGACTAATTTAGATTTGAGAAAGATAAATTAAATTACCTTAAACGAAAGTCATATGTTTAGACACGCTAACACGAAAGTCTTTCAAATGCTAAACATTTAATCGCATGATGATATCGAACATTGTTCACACAAAGGAACTATTATATTTTACCAAACCAAATTTTTCCAATTTGTCAAATCGATAATGCCAGAACTCTCAATAAAGTTAAAGCTAGTGGCAAATTACATAATGTACTCATCTCTTACTAAAATCAACATCGCTACCTCAGTTTCTCTCTGTAATAAAATAAATCTTATATATTAATCGATCCGAGTAAAACAGTAAATATCACTTTTATTTGCGACTATCTTACGACTTTTCGCAATTTTGGATGAACTCGTTTAAGATTCTTTATGTTTTTTGAAGAAAAATAGAAATGTGATTCAAATGTAAATAAAACTAACACCTTTTTTTTGTTTCAGGTAAAATTTCATCCATTTTACTATCAAGATTTGATTTGAAGGTAATATAAGTAGGTTATAAAATATTATGGTCCTTCGAGATGGATTGTGCTATCAAACACATTGTGATTATAACGACCGAAATCTATCCTATATAAAATCGTCAAGGTTGTAACGCTATTCTTTATATAGTAAAAATCTATTCATTTCCATTTTATATAGGTATTTAACCTCCCATTTCATGTAAGCATGATATTAAGAATTGGAGAGTTGTTATAATTAGTAAATTGTATAATCTGGAAAGGGTAAGATTTAGAATCCTTTCAATCCTTTATCTTGAGCTGCGGCATTAAATTTATGAGAATACTGAAATCCAATTATTCACAGTAGTAAATTTTTAAGAGATCACTTAAACCGTGTTTATGCCATTTTACAAATTGTAAAATGTATTTATTGTTGTCTATGACGCCAGCTTAGAATGGCATGTGGGCTTTACGCTATTTTACACTTTATTACATTAGCGTTATCACCCTATTGTGTAAATAATTTAAGTTTACTCAATTGAGTATGTGTATTGCCTAAACCTTAGGTTCACCTATTTACAGTAAACCTTATTCAGCCGACTCGAAAAACTTTCTCATTTCATATTATTTGTATCGATTCAATGAAATACTTATATCACATTTAAATGCAATATTTTTTTAAGTTTTCAAGTTGCTCCTAATGGAATAAAATAAAATCCAACCTCTCCTTGCCTTTCAGCTCCTCCATCACCACCAAACATCATTGATGTTTAGACATTTAAACGATATCCATTTATATCAAATTTGAATACTATCACCATTTAAACTTTTGTGTTATCACGGACAAATGAAATCCATATTCATCCATTCATCCATTTTACTCATTACCCCGCATATCTACCACCTCCAAATATAACAGTACACAAGTATTTAATACTTAAGTATCTAAATACTAAATATTTGTATAAAATTTGAATGCAATCGCGTCGCACACGCACACGCACACGCACACGCACACGCACACTCACACGCACACGCACACGCACACGCACACGCACAATCACACGCACGCGCACACGCACACGCACACGCACACGCACACGAACACGCACACGCACACTCACACGCACACGCACGCACACGCACGCACACGCACACACACGCCCCCCCACCTCCACACACACACACGCAATCAAGCATACCCTCAACGCACACGCCTGGTTACACATATATATATATATATATATATATAATATATATATATATATATATATATACATATATATATATATATATATATTGTGTGTGTGTGTGTGTGTGCACGCACCGACGCACGCAGGCACGCACGCACCCACACACACACGCACGCGCGCGAACGCACATACGTTTTTAAAGTACCATTTTTTTGGACCCATAGAGCCTCAAAACAGGTATTTCCGGTTCATCTTAGAATTTTTACCGATTACAATAACTCTTCCTTTAGATGGAAAAGTGCACTCTGTGATACAATGGCTGTCACGTTCTATCCTAAGAAGGAGTTGATCGTGCCTATGGAAAACTATCTAATGCAGCACTAACAATGTCTATCGCATCGACCTTTAATGCTTTCAATTTGAGTAGGTAGAGAACAATGTTCAACAAGCTGTAGTTTACTTAGAAAACGGTGGTCATGCTACTGGAAGCACTAAGACACCAATTGTAGTATGTGTCGTACCGTCGTTCGCTTCTAATTAAGTGCCGACTAACACTACCGTTTTATTGGAAAGGAATAGATTACTGATGTAAATTATAATCTGCATCCCGGACCAACGATCATTATTTCTAGAAACAGGTGGTCGTACAGATGCAAACTATAATGAACCAAGGAAGCAGTGACAAAGAATCATTACCACTCAAGAAAGCGTCATTTTCTTAAAAAAAAGTCCTGCTGCTAATACAAACTGTGAAGCACTACCAATATGGGGGTTCCGTCTTTAATACTTTTAATTAGATCGGTAACCACCACTGCGCAATGTCGCGTTGAGCTAGGAAGCCAGAAAATCGTTGAAAGTCCCAAAAAGGCTATAGAGACATCCCCAACAAATATAATGTGTTTGAAAAGTCTCTAGAAAGCCTCAATCACGCCTATAGAGGAACTAGGATACTTGCGAAAATCTTAAAAAAGTACTTTTATTATGTAAATAAGCTGAGTTTACTAAATGATGTATGTTCACTCCGATAGTATAAGAAGGTTTTACGAAGCAGAATGATCCTTGAAAGGCATAAGACAGTCATAGATGGAAATCCCTGAACTAACTACATGCTTCTGCGGTCCTGGGGGGCCATATGAACCTAAAGGACTTTAAACACTTTCTATGAAGGAAAATAAAAGCTCAGAAATGATAGCAGATAAAACTTTTAGAATGATTCAGAAACAATCTGAGTGCATCAAACGTGTTCTATAATTCAAGAATGCATCTATAAAGCCTTCAAACCAAGCACTCACTATCTCTGTCTCTTTCTGACAGTTATACATGTTCAAAACGACCTAAAACTGCTCAAACAACGTCCATAAAAGCTCTATAAGTGTTTTAAAAACCTAACAAAAGCTCCATATAAATTTATTAAACTCTCTAAAAACCTTCAGGAAAGGTCAGTATGGTTTTTAAAGGAAATCTTTATAAAAGAATTGGAAAGGTTATATAATTCTAAAAATATATGTTTATAGAATGTCTATAAAATCTGTATAATGTTAACGCGCAAAATAGCTTTATAAAAGCTTTATGGAGGCTATAAAATGACTAAGAACTTTAAAACGCCTTTAAGAAGTCCGTCAGGCTCCAGGTTTTGGTAACGCTTTAGAAAAGGTTAAAAAACGCTGTAAGATGCTAACACTTAAATTGATTTAGAAACTTTATTTTAAATGTTTTATAAAGGTTCTAAAGATACTTTTAGAAATTCTTCTCCTGAGGCTCTACAGAAACAAACCTCGAAACGCCACAAAGAGACTCAATCATCTAAAAATTAGAAACTTTCAAAAAGGATCTGGAACGGATTAGAAACTTTCAAAAAGGATCTGGAACTGACTTAGAAGTGCTCTATCAAGGTTTTAGAAGCTCTGAAGAAGTTTTAAAAAGGTTTTGGGATGGTGGAAGGGATAGAATAGCTCCCTAGCTAGATCTAAGAATTTAAGAAAGCTATAAAAAGTTCCCTATGGTTAGAAAGGGTTTAGAAGGACTACATAAAGGCTGAGAAAAAATTGTGGAATGCTCCAGACAATCTTAGAAAAGCTACATCAGAACTGTGTGATGTTAACGCTCTAAAAAAACTGTTAGAAGTGTTTTACGACGGTTCCAACCGAGCTTTAAAAAATTATTCGGGACGCTTGAGAAAACCTCTTTAGATTAATTAAAAAGACATCTAGTTTTAGAAAGGTGTTGGATGTACTTTCAAAAAGATTAGAAAAGCTCTACAAAGTCTATTAGATTTTAATACTTTAAACATAATCAAAAAGCTAGAGTACAGCTAGGAAGATCTGAGGGCACTAAAAATTTTCTTAGAAATATACTAGAGAGCATTTATAAAAAGCTATAAACGTTCATGGAGAGTGAAAGATCACAAACATACCCATAAAATAGACCTCGTAACACTAACTCTCCAAATAGCTTCAAAAGATTATAAAGGCATTAGAAAGGCCCTAGAATAAGTCTAGAGAGGCTGTAAAATAGCTTTAAGTCTTTAGATAAACTTTATAATACTTACAGACAGTTATAAAGGTTACAGAAAAATGCTTTAGAATAAGAAAAGCTCCATAACATCTGTATAATATTAATGCTGTACAAAGCTTTAAAAAATGTGTTAGAAATTTTTTGTAAAAGATCTAAAACAGCTTTGAAGGGGCTTAAAATAATCATTCGGCATGTGTTAGAAGAACTCTATAGATGAAATAGAACGAATCTACAATAACATATTTTAGGAATTCTCAGAAAGCTTCTAAGGCTCTATAAAAAGAAATGTCAAAACGGACCAAAAGGGTTTTAGAAAAAGTCTATAAAAATCTTTATATAACCCCCTGAAAAGTTTCATAAAGACTCAGTCAAGCTTTGAAATACTTTATATAGGCTCTAAAAAATCACTAAAGGGCTTTAGAAGACCATTCAAGAAAATACTTGTAAAAAAAATCAGTTTCAGTACGGCAATAGGAAGACTCGAAAATAGCTCTAAGGAGGCCTAAAATGTATTGGGAATTCTTAAAAAATTTCTAAAGGCGCTGTATAAAAACTTTAAATTTTAAAACAGTTCAGAAAGGCTCTAGAATAACTTTTAGGTTGTTAATGTTTTCGAGAAAATCTCTCCATATTCTTCAAGATGGTACCATAAAGGCTCTAAACCAATTTTGGAAACAGATACAAAAAAAAACATATAACATTAACGCTGGTGTGCAAAAAAGTAGTTTTACAAATGTGCTTAGAAAAACAAGAATTTGTCGAGATGTACTAGAAATGCAGCAGGAGTGTTCTATGATAACGGTTGACATATTCTATAACAGCTTTAAAAACCTCAAAAAGTGTTTCAAGAATTTTCAGAAAATTTCTAAAAAGAGTATAGAAATTAAGGCTCAGTTTAGAATGGGTTCCAAAAATAGTCTGTGAAAAGTCTATCAATGTTCTACAGGGCTCTAAAAAACTGAAAGAGTATGACATTTATTTTAGAAAATTTCAAATAGACATAAAGTCACTCGAGGAAAAACTAAGAAAAAACTTAGAAACTCAAGAAAAACTAAGGAACTGTAAATAATCTCTGGAAAAATGCATAAAGGATTCAATAAATACAGTATATGCACTTCGGAGAGATTAAATGAATCTACAAAGGTCCACAAAAGCTTACATATTCTCCATGAACTCCATATGTGGACCAAAGTATAAGTCCTTCGTTACTGGTTTGAATTAGAGTAGCAAACCAATCGACAAAATACATTACATTACATTATGTTACATTACATTACATTACATTACATTAGATTAGATTACATTACATTACATCAGACTACATTACATTACATTGCATTACTTTCCATAATGTATGTTGTCTTATGTCATATTATGTTATGGATGTTAACTGACAACCAAGTCTAGCATGTATCCATCATATCCAAATATCGAAAAATTTGCTTTATTCGTTTGAAATTATTAAATTGGAATCGACAATCTTGAATAAACATTTAAAATGAATGAAAAAATTCAAATAAATATTAGAATTTCCCAACGATATCATGAAACCGTTTTTCAACAAAACGTTATTTGTTTTCTAACAAATGTTAAATTTACTACAGACTTTGCAATTTACTTTAAATGAATAAAATCTGTTACACTCATGATTCATGTAGGTGAACTTTTAGGTTCAGTATTATTAAAAGCTTCGTATTCGTCAATACTATACTTTACGAAGGTTGCAAAAAGGCTTTAGAAAAGCTCCATATAGCCCATTGATAACGCTCGGAATAGGTTTACTAAAATTCTAGTATTGTTTTGTAAAAGCTCTACCGCAGATTTAAATGAGATTTTAACATTTTTCGGCATGAAGGAAAGCTCTACCCGGATTATCCATGGAGAGGCTGTATAATAGCCCCAGCTAGATCTACGAATTCCAAAAAACCTCTAAAACTGTTTTAGAAATGCGTAATAGACTGCTAATGGTCTATAAAGACAAACGCCAGAAAAGCCAAAAGAGTATAGGAAGGCTCCAAAAAGAACTCTCAAAGGGTTTTGTAATTGCTTTAGGTAATCTAATAGAAGCGTTGTAAGGTTATTACTCTAGCAAACTTCAGGAAAGCCACTAAGACTTTAGAAAAGTGTTATGGTTGCTATAAAAAGCTTTAGAAAACCTTATAAGAAAAAGCTCTATAGAAACCTAAGAGCTCTAGAATGACAGTAGACACTCAAAAAAGCACATAAAAGAAAGACTTAAAGCACAAAAATAACTCACAGAGGCTCTTTGTAAATTTGTGAAAGTTCAAAAGTAGTGCAGTAGTAGTAGAAAGCTGCAAATAGGTTCCATAATGGGTCTCGTAAGCTTCGAAACAAAAGGACTTATGAAGACACAATCCGGTTCTATATAACCTCTATAAATATTTGGAAAACGTTTTCGAGAAGCAATCAAAAGGTCGAACAACAATATTTAACGTTAACTCTCTAAAAAGCTTCACAAAAGCTCAGAAACGGTTTTAGTAATTTATTATGTAGGCTCTAGATGAGATTTAGAAGTATTTTAAAAATACATTCAGAACGTCCCATATATGAATTATAAGGAATTCTGAAGTACTACAGAACGCCTATGCTCAAGGATCCCAGAAAACCTTTAAAACGTTTTAAGAATGTGCAGAAAGGGTTAAAAACACGATCAGAAATCGCGCAGAAATACTGACAGGGAGACTCTACAAGGGCTTTAGAAAACCTCAGAAAGGCTAAGTAAACGTTACGTGATGTTAACACTATGAAAACCTTCAACAAATCCCAGTCGGGGTTTTAGGGAGATTCTAACAGAGTTTCAAAAGATTTTACCAAATATTTCACAAATACTTTGTAGCCATTACAAGGGTTCTATAATGACAGTAGGAAAGTTCTAAAATAGCGCTCTGAACTATAGAAATGTTCGAAGAATTTAAGAAGACTATAAAGACTTCAACCTTTTGAAAACTGTGAAAGTTGCAAACAGTGAAAAAGGATATAGAAACGCTTTCAATGAGATTCTTAAAAACGCTTAGAACACAATAATTATATAACGTTAACACTCGAAAAGCTCAGTGGAGTTTTAGAGATGTTGAAAGTTCTGAAGGACCTATAATAAAACCAAACAATCGGTGATGTTCTAGAAATGCGCAGAGGTGCTTTATAATTACGGTTGAGATGCTCTAGAACAGCTTCAAAAAACATCCAAAAATGTTTCAAGAATTTTCATAAAGTTTTTTAAAAAGACTATAAGCGTGATAGCCCTCTAAAAGTTGTAATACTCAGAGTATAGAAAGTATTTAAAAAATCTTCAGGCAGTCTATAAAGAGCTGCAAGGAGTTAAGGATTACATCTCTAAAAAAGTATGATAATTATCCTACACAAGTTGAAAAAGGCGTTGAAGAACCCTGTAAAACGTAAAAATCTCTAAAAAGGTTAATTGGAGGCCCCACTCAGGCTAAAAGCATTATGAAAAGGTTATGGAAATGTCCTGTAAAGAAAGCTTTCAAAAAAGTTTATTTAACCCAGGCTACATAAAAGCTGAAAGCAAACTGAATACCATTATAAATGCTTTTAAAATGCTCAAAGATACTGTATAAACACTAGAAGGAAACAACGTTGTTAAATAGATTTTATAAACTTTAACCGTACTTTAGGGAAGAGTAAAGAACTGTAGATCTGTTGAAAAGTGATTAAATCATTCAGAAAAGACAGATGCACTCTAGAGAGACTCGATGACTCTAGAAAGGTCCACAAAAGTTTACATCTGCTCCACAAAGGTCACATGGGGCCGAAAGTATAAATCTATCGTTTATGGTTTTAATTAGAGTAGGAACCCCATCGACAAAATAAGAGCCATAGCAGTATATTGTATTACATCACATTGCATTACACTATATGACATTACCTTACATTACATTTCACCACACTTCATTAAGTTCTATAATGTATATTATACTATATTAGGTTATTACATTATGAATGTTCAAAAGTACAAGTCCGTTACTGGTTTCAATTAGAGTAAGAAAGTAATCGACAAAATAGGATCCATTGCAGTACATTGTAGTACATTACATTACATTACATTACAGTACATTACACTACATTACTTTACATTACATTGCATTGCAAATATTGAACACTTCGCTTTATTCGTTTGAAATTGTTAATTTAAAATCGACAATCGCGATTAAAGATTGAAAATGAATGAAAAAAATCCAAACACATATTAGATTTCCCCAAAGGTTTCATTTGATTAAAACAATGGGAGTTTTCTAACAAAAAAATACATACCCGAAATTATATTTGTACTTTTATTGTAATTTTCTCATACATTATAAAACTTTTTCATTAAACTTATTGCAGACTTTACAGCTGACCCTGAATGATAAAAACCTGTAAGATTCAAGTTTGTGAAGGATGAACTTTAGGTTGAGTATTATTAAAACCATCAATACTGTGCTCTACAAAAGTTTAGGCTTTAGAGAAGTTCCATAAAGCCTGTATATCGATAACGCTTTAAAACTGTTAGGAAAGATTTTAGAATGGTTTTCTGAAAGTTCTAATACAGACTTAAAAGGGATTCAAACTATATCAATACACTACGTTACACTATATTACACTACATCACACTACATTACACTACATTACACTACATTACACTACATTACACTACATTACACTACATTGCACTACATTACACTACATTACACTACATTACACTACATTACACTACATTACACTATATTACACCACATTACACCACATTACACCACATTACACAACATTACACCACATTACACTAAATTACACTAAATTACACCACATTACACCACATTACACTACATTATACTACATTACACCACATTACACTACATTACACTACATCACACTACATTACACTGCATTACACTACATTACACTACATTACACTACATTACACTACATTATACTACATTACACTATATTACACTACATTACACTACATTACACTACATTACACTACATTACACTACATTACACTACATTACACTACATTACACTGCATTACACTACATTACACTACATTACACTACATTACACTACATTACACTACATTACACTACATTACACTACATTACACTACATTACACTACATTACACTACATTACACTACATTACACTACATTACACTACATTACACTACATTACACTACATTGCACTACATTACACTACATTACACTGCATTACACTACATTACACTACATTACACTACATTACACTACATTACACTACATTACACTACATTACACTACATTACACTACATTGCACTACATTACACTACATTACACTACATTACACTACATTACACTACATTACACTACATTACACTACATTACACTACATTACACTACATTACACTACATTGCACTACATTGCACTGCATTACACAGCATTACACCGCATTACACCGCATTACACCGCATTACACCGCATTACACCTCATTCATACATTACACACATTACACCACGTTACACCACGTTACACAGTTACCACGTTACACCACTTACACTACGTTACCTTACGCTACATTACCTACATTACACTACATTACACTATTACACTCATTACACTTACATTACTACATTACACTACATTACACATACATACACTACATTACATAATTACACCAATTACACCACATTACACCACATTACACCTTACACACATTACACACATTACACCACATACATTACACTACATTACACTACATTACACTACATTACACTACATTACACTACATTACACATTACACATTACACTACATTATACATTACACTACATTACACTACATTACTACATTACACTACATTACACTACATTCACTACATTACACTACATTCACTACATTACACTACATTACACTACATTACACTACATTACACTACATTACACCATTACACTACATTACACTAATACCATTACTACATTACCTACATTACACTACATTACACTACATTACACTACATTCACTACATTACTACATTACACTACATTACATACATTACTACATTACACTACATTACACTAATTACACATTACACTTACATACATTCTACATTCACTCATTACTCATTACACAGCATTACACCGCATTACACCGCATTACACCGCATTACACCCATTACACCCATTACACCCATTACACACTTACACCACTTACACCTTACACCACGTTACCACGTTACCCACGTTACGTACTACGTTACTTTTTATTTTTTTTATTTTTTTTTATATTTTTTTTTATTTTTTTCTCTTCTCTTACTCTCTCTCTACTTCTTCTTTTTTTTATTATTTCTCTCTCATCTCTTTTTTTATCATTTTCTTTTTTTACTTTTCTTTACTATTTTCCTTTTTATTTTTTATTTTATTTTTTTTTTTCACTCTCTCTTCTCTCTCTATTTTTTTTTTTTTTTTTTTTTTTTTTTTTTATTACACACATTACATATTACATTCATACATTATACATTATACATTACTATCATTACACTACATTACATACATTACACTACATTACATACATTACACACATTACACTACATTACTACATTCACTCTTACACATTACACCATTACACCATTACACCCATTACACCGTTACACTCATTACATCACATTACACACATTACACACTTACACACTTACACACTTACACTCACATTACTACTTACCTACTTACCTACATTGCACATTACATACACTTACACTACTTACACTACATTACACTACATTACACTACATTACTACATTACACTACATTCCTACATTACACTACATTACACTACATTACACTAATTACACACATTCACCACATTACACACATTACACACATTACATTACACACATTACACACATTACACTAATTACACTACATTAACTACATTACACTACATTACTACATTACACTACATTACTACATTCACTCATTACACTCATTACGCATTACACCATTACACCATTACACCATTACACCATTACACTCATTACATACATTCACACATTACACTCACGTTACACACTTACACACTTACACACTTACACTACATTACATTACTTACCTACATTGCCCTACATTACACTACATTACACTACATTACACTACATACATCTACATTACACATACATACTACTACATTCTACTTACACTACATTACACTATTACACTACATTACACTCATTACTACATTACCTACATTCACTCAATTACATTACACTACATTACACCATTACCCATTACACCCATTACACTACACTTCACATTACACACTTACACCACGTTACATTACACACTTACACACTTACTACTTCATTACGCTACATTACCTACATTACACATTACACTACATTACACATTACACATTATATACTACATTACACTACATTACACTCATTACTTTTCATTACACTACATTCTATTACACTACATTACACTACATTACTAATTCCTACATTACACTACATTACACTACATTCACTACATTACATACATTACACTATTACACTTAATTACACATTACACTACTACACTACATTATAATTACTACATTACACTACATTACACATTACACTACATTACACTACATTACTACATTCACTCATTCACTCATTACCTTACCATTACACGTTACACATTACACCATTACACCATACATACATTACACTCACTTACACAATTACACATTACACACTTACACGTTACTACTTACATTACCTACATTACTACATTACACTACATTACCTACATTACACTACATTACACTACATTACACTACATTACACTACATTACACTACATTACACTACATTACACTACATTACACTACATTACACTACATTACACTACATTACACTACATTACACTACATTACACTACATTACACTACATTACACTACATTGCCCTACATTACACTACATTACACTACATTACACTACATTACACTACATTGCACTACATTACACTACATTACACTACATTACAGTACATTACACTACATTACACTACATTACACTATATTACACTACATTACACTACATTACACTACATTACACTACATTACACTACATTGCACTACATTGCACTGCATTACACTGCATTACACAGCATTACACCGCATTACACCGCATTACACCGCATTACACCGCATTACACCTCATTACATCACATTACACCACATTACACCACGTTACACCACGTTACACCACGTTACACCACGTTACACTACGTTACGCTACGTTACGCTACATTACGCTACATTACACTACATTACACTACATTACACTACATTACACTACATTACACTACATTACACTACATTACACTACATTACACTACATTACACTGCATTACACTACATTACACTGCATTACACTACATTACGCTACATTACACTACATTACACTACATTACACTACATTACACTACATTACACTACATTACACTACATTACACTACATTGCACTACATTACACTACATTACACTACATTACACTACATTACACTATATTACACTACATTACACTACATTACACTACATTACACTACATTACACTACATTACACTACATTACACTACATTACACTACATTACACTACATTACACTACATTACACTACATTACACTACATTACACATTACAGTACATTACACTATATTACACTACATTACACCACATTACACTACATTACACTACGTTACACTATGTTACACTAAATTACACTACATTACACTACATTACACTACATTACATTACATTACATTACACTAAATTACACTACATTACACTACATTACACTACATTGCAGTACATTACATTACATTACACCACATTACACTACATACACTACATTACACTGCATTGCATTACATTACGTTACATCACATTTCATTTCGTAATGTATGTTATTATGGCGTGTTGTTATATTATGAATAAGAACTGATACCAAACAATAGCATGTATCCATAACATCCAAATATCGAATAGTGCTTTATTCGTTTGAAATTATTAAATAGAATCGACAATTGCGAATAAACATTGAGAATGAATGAAAACAATCCAAATAAATATTAGAATTTCCCAACGGTATCATAAAATCGTTTTTCATGAAAACGTTGTGTGTTTTCTATCAAAAGTTTATGCCGTAATAGATAAACGAAATTGTATTTGCACTTTTATTGAAATTTTCTCATAGATTGTGTAACTTTTTGATTAAATTTGTTACAGACTTTGCAGTTTGCTTTAAATGATTAAAATATGTTACATTCAAGTTTCAGATAGCTGAACTTTTAGGTTCAGTATTATTAAAACCTTCGAATACGTCAATACTCTGTCTATTTTGACAGATTTGATTTGGGGATACGGCCTATCGAAAGGCTTAACTTCTACATTTGCATGACATATTGTCGAATGAAAATATCAAATATGCAGACAATACGCATCGGAATCTTGTTTCTTTTTATACAATAAGTAAAATCGACTGTTTCATATACAAATCCTGTAAAACAATTTTTTTGTGTTTTACATAAATTGATTTTAGTTTAGAAAATGTACTAGAGATTTAATAAAATTGGCCTTAAAGCTACATGCAATAAATCACAGAATGAATTACACTTGTAAAGAGAGGGTCAAAATTATTCACTCTGTGTCGCTGTCCCTCGTCTTGTTTTATTGTAGATAACTTGAAACCCAAAACGTGTTTTTCCTCGTTTTGTTAAAGCTGAATATATTCGACCCAATTTCTATCACCATTTTACTTACCAATACGTATAATGTACTAATATATCACCATAACAAGACGTAATAATGACGGAACCACATAATGTACGTATTATGTAACATTAATATTTTGGAAACTTACGTTCTAGAACTTCGTAGTATAAGTTAATGAAGGATACTCTATCAAATTTAACTGATTATTTTATGTAACAGATTTATTGAGATCCAAAGCACCTTCAACGTAAACAAAGGTCAACAGTGAAAACCCCGCAATAAAAAAAACGAATTGAATCAGTTTATGTCAATGAAATGTTGATATTATGTATAAGTGGTATTCATTTCAAGGTATTATTATTTATGTTTTTTCTCTTCATGTGAAACTTCCGTAACATCACGACTCATTGTAGGTATATAAACGTCAAATTGATCTCAAAACATATAATTTTATTTTAATATGTAGGAAATGGAAAAAAAAGTCCTCCCTAAAGGTTTGTACAAATCGCAAAACGCAAAACATAAATCTAAGTAAGACGATTCAACTAGTTATCTTTATCGAAAAATTTCATTACGAAACTATCGTGAAATAATTCTTTGTTTTTACTTTTAAGGAGGTATGTAAAGATAGCGGCGTCATTTTTTAATAATTATGGGCCATTTTGCGACGTTGAAAGTAAGGTATGCGCCCCAATAGGAAAAAACTTGTAGCAAAAATTCTATAAGTACGGCTAACTTCACGTAGCCGCGAACTTTTGGATAACTCATTTTTCTTATGCGGTAATTAGGCACCTTTATACAAAAGACCAAGCATTTACTTGCCAAACTCACCCAGTTTCTAGTTTGCTTGATAAAAGGCGAATACGTATCGTAGTTAATGTCTGTTTCTCAAAAGAAGTTGGCATTAACGCGTATAAATAGGTGGTTGAAGTGGTTTAAAAAATTTAATAAATGGGTATAATAAAGAAATAAGTATAAAAATGTTCTCCAAACAAATCGTTAAACTAACTGGAGATACAAACCATTCACCAAAAATAATGCCTTTGATTCAGTCGGTAGATTAACGTAGGGTGGTTCAATCTTTTAATTTGCTTAATTACCAGAATTTCTGCTAGATTACTTCCACTGAACATCAATATAAAAAAATTGCAATGTAACACTAAAAATATGATCTCGGATGCCAAGTTATTTTTTAATTATGCTCGGAATAACTAAACCGATGTTGTTTACAATAAAAATTCTATCAAAATGTAAAAAATAAAATATATACAAACTATGTTTATTAACAGTTAAAATGATAGGGTTATATAAAATATATCTTAAAACTAGTTATAGCCTTAAATTACTAAATAATTGTTATAAATATAAATACCTGTTCGTAAAATTTTGTACACAAACTTTTTAATAACCTCTGGTATCTAGACGATTACGGAAATGTCAACCAAGGTGATGTCATCTTTGCACCAATATTGCGCAATATCTCGAAATAATACTTTACGTTGTAAACCACACGCAAACTGGAATTTTATTTCTTATAAATTTGTCTTCTTGAAACTTAATAAACCAATATTTATTGCATTCTATTGAAGGTTCAAAATAAATAATGGAATCCACATTCAGGTCTGCATTAAAAGCGAAACGCCATCATAAAATGAAAGAGTACGTAACAGTAGAATTAATTGTGCAATCAAAAGCGGTAAAATTAAAAGTGTAAAAGTAGAAAAAAAGAAAGTGCCTGAAAAGAACAAATGTTTTCATTTTTAGTATTACGAGTTAAAATATATCTTACCATTAAATCAATGGCACTTTTCACAAAATTTAGAGGGAAACCCAAAAATTGCTTCCTAATCAACACAACCTTTATCAGGAAGTGAAAAAATGGACGCTTTAGAAGTTGGATGATGTAGCCGTACGCGAAAAATTTGGGCAAAGAATTAAGTCAACGATGACGCATTGCGCGAACATATTGAGCAGAAAAAGTAATTTAAAAAAGTGCGAGTATAAACCTTCAAGAAGATATGCACTTAAGTTACACCAAAATGCAAATTAAGTTGCCTACCTCATACTTACAAATCATTAATAAATAAAATTTTTCGTATATTTACAACTAAATGAATGAAGAACCTAAATTAGGATATATCTTAATACAACTCAAAATGGGTTGTTACACGCGGGCGTGCCACAGGAACCGTTTATAGCGCATACACTTTTCTTGCTACACATAAATGACCTTATTTCTTCAACAACTAATCCGATCCTTTGCTTTGCTGACGACAGCACTCTTCATTGTAGTCCATCTCAGTCTACTCATGATGGTAAACTACCTTCTATGTCTCAAGACATTAAAGCTGAAATGGCAAATTCAATCAACAAAGACATTCAATGTATTCTCGAATGGGGATGCAATAATCTAGTTAAGTTTAATATTAACAAAACTCAGTGTTGCCTCGTGTTCGCCAAAAAAGATTGATCATTTCCTGTTGTAAGTATGAATGGCTCAGATCTTAAGTTTCCAGACTCTATTACTCTGTTGGGAATGACTGTATCTTCAAATCTATCATCGGTGGACCATCTTCTGTCAGTTACCAAAATAGCTGCTTGTACAATAGGCTTTTTATACAGATATAAGCAGTACTTTACTTCCCGACAACTCTTTCTGCTGTATGAGGCCCAAATTCGGCCTGATCTAGAATATAATTATCACCTCTGGGTTGGTGCTCCCCAATACGATCTCTATATCGTATTCAAAAAGGAGCGATTAGGCTTATAAATGACCCGTCATTAACTTCTGACATACTCGGTTCACTCATTCATATCATCAGTATGCAGTACAAATCTCCACTTGTCGTACCAAACGGGCGCAATCCACATTCTTCTACACGGCTTCTAAACTCTGGAATGACCTCCCTAGTTCCTGTTTTCCTCTCACTTAGGATATGAAAATGTTTAAGGTATCTGTTCATATGCATCTCTCCGCAATTCAATGTCCCTCTATCCATCCTCCAAAGTGTTCCTGAGTTCTTTAGCACGATAGGCCAAATTTAGCCTGTTCAGGTCCACAATTATTATAAACAAAAAAAAAGAAGTTTTTGCAAAATCACATTGACACGGCTAAGTTCACAGTTGTGAACTTCTGCATAAATCATTTTTTTCTTAATTAGGAATTACGCATCAATCATGGGCAGTTTTGCGAGTCTAAAATAACGTTATAGAAAATAAGTTATTGCAAAAATGACATCGTCACGACTAACTTCACAACCGTGAGCTGCATAAATTAATTTTTTTCTTATTTACCAATTAGGCGCCAAATATGCGCTGTTTTGTGCAGTAAAATAAAATTTTACGCCCCTATAGGAAACTAGTTATAAAAATTACACGAACATGGCTAATTTCACACTCGTGAACTCCTACATAAAACACTTTCTTTACTTAGTAACTGAGCGTCAATTACGCGCCGGTTTAGACTGCTTAAATACAATTTTCCGATCGTATAGAAAATAAGTTATTGCAAAACACATCCTCACGGCTAATTTCACAGCCGTGAACTGCATAAATTATTTTTGTATTATTTACCAATTGAGCGCCAAATATGCGCTGTTTTCTGCCGCTAAAATCAATTTTGCGCCTCCATGGGAAACAAGTTATAAAAATTACTTCAACGCGGCTAATTTTATAGCTGTGAACTTCTGCATAAGTTAATTTCTTTATTTAGTAATTAAGCGTCAATTATACGCTGTTTTGCGCCCCTATAGAAGATCAGTTATTGTAATAATTACATCGACAAGGCTAACATAGTCTTACGATTTATACAGAAGTTCACGGCTGTGAAATTTTTGCAATATCTTATTTCGCCAAATTTTAATTTCTCGGCGCAAAGCAGCCCACATTAACGCCTAATTACTAAATAAGAAAAATATGATTTACGCAAAAATTCACAGCTGTGAACTTAGCCGCGTGAAAGTAATTTTACATTAACTTCTGTCCTATAAAGGTTTATTTTTATAGCGTCTAATAGGTGCCTAATACTGCACAAAAAATGACTTATCCATAAATTCGCGGCTATGTAAGTTAACTGTGTTTATAATTTTTTTGCTACTAGCTATTTTCTATTGGGGCACAAAACTTAATTTTAACAGCGTAAAATGGCGTATAATCAATACCCAATTGTGCACATGTTTTAATCACATGCAAAGGGGCCTAGATGGGTAAAGCTTAAACACTCCGATTTTACAGTTTTGGTGCTCTTTTGAGAGCATTAATGTCGTAAATGTTTATTTCTACACCAGTTTCAATGGGAAACGGCCAAAATTATTAGCACGAAGGGCAAGAATCAAAATATATAGTTTCACAAAGTTGATGACCGTTTCGAGCTTGTAGTGTTGTAAAATCCTTAATTATACACCAATCTCTTGGGAAAATAACCAAAAGTATTACCTTAATTGGAAAAACTAGATTCTATAGCTTTACGGCGTTGCTCATCATTTAAGCCAAGTAATGTCAATCTTTATTTACTCTCTCATTTCGTTGGGGTAAAGGCCGAACGTATTGCTTCTATAAACTAAGTTTTTTGGTTTAACAAAGTTAGCGAATTCATGTCAAAAATCATTGTTTCTAGACCAATACTTTAGGAAAGAGGTAAAACGTACTTTCTCGATGCGCAAGAATGGAGTTTTGTGATTTTACAGTGTTAGAGTCAATATTTAAGTGACATAGCAAATAGCTTACCAAACTTTCTAGTGGCGTAAAAAAACGATATCATTTTTCTTTCACTTGTACGTTCTTTATTTATAAATCTGCCATTTGGGGATTGCTGCAATTGACTTCCGCGTAAGACGTACCACGAGAGATCATCTCCCTGGTAGCCGCTAACGTGGATGCTGATTACATCCAAGTTGACTTTCGCTGGTAACCCATTTGTTTGCCTTTATTGTCATTGTGGTGGTTTTATGTAACTCACATTTCACCCATAAAGTATTCAGTCACAATCGGGTGAATGCATTTGTTTTGTATTTGAACATTTTAAGCCATTAGCTTTCATAACAAATTTCTTTCATCCGTGCAATGGACGATTCAGTAGTGTTTGTTTGTATGTAAACTAACTAACTAATGTAAGATTGTTAACCTTTAAATGATCAGAATTGATTTTCGTATTTGTTCTGAGGTTTAATCAGCAACTTTATACTCAAAATTTAAAATTACATTAAGACTAAATCAAGCGATCTTGCAAGGTTATTTCCGTTTAAGCGATTAATTCTTAATATTTCAATTATAATTTCAACAATAGGCATTTATGCTGACGCTGGTGTATCTTGTGTGTATTATTAATTATTTCGTTTTATTCAAGTTTAATTTTGTTTATCAAATGTTGGCTGTTTTAAAAGTGATCGAATGGCAAATTCACGTTCTGAAGTGATACGTTTATTTTTTCAATAGAGCAATTATTTAACGCAATAAATTAAGATATTTGGTCATTAACGATTATTTAACTTTGTGTTTGTTTTTGTTTTGAGTTAGTTGATGATAAAATTGTTTTAGATAGCTAGTTTGCCCGCGTGTATTTAACTGGCAATAATTAGCGAAATATTTAGTGTTTGTTTTGTGTACTTTGTTTAAATGCGTTGGATTCACGGTAACGTAAAAATAGGTTGAAGAAGGCCGTTGACCCAACAGCTGAGTTGATCACACGCTTTATTACCTTGCAGGTGTGTGGTTATTTTGTGGATTTTTATGGGTAGAGATCCCGGACCGTCACTAACGTGCCCCTGGAGATAAGCCCGCGTAAGGTAAGGGAAAATTTGTGTTTGTCTGACTGCACTTTTCGTGTGATTTTCCTGATTCCGTTTTAATAACAGTCTGACGCCCATTATTATGACGTTTTGATTTTTTTTAAGTGTGACAACCCCAATTTACGACTTACGGTGGTAATACGAAAAGCCACCCTAAATATTTAAATTCTGCAACACACTCACGACCCTTATATCTCACTGACCTAGTCGGCAAACTTTAATTATCTGTTACGTCCGGTGTTAATTCCGTTTTCACCTGTAATAGCACATGCACACGCGCACAAATATTTTAAATATAAACTCTATAAAGGGGCTATGTAGTTATAATTTGATTTTGCTTGAATTTCCTCAACATTACGTATAATTTTCATTGATAAGTGATGAAGTGAATCGATGTTAAATAATTTTATACAATTTTATTTAAATCTGAACTTGTATGTCCAAAAAATTCATAATTTTTACTACTAATATTACTAAATAATTTTGTTTACATCAATAATATTTCTTATTTAAATTTTGTATTGAATAATTTCTAGTATCACCATTATTTAGCCCGAGGGTCTCGAACCTACGGCCCGCGGGCCGCATCTGGGCCGCGAGCAGATTTTGTCCGGCTCGCGGGAAGGTTACAAACTGATAAAACATACAGCAACTTAGAAAACTAAACCCAGAAAATTTCAAAAACCACCACTGAGCACTTAATTAAAAAAACTTCGTAGGTGTATGGAGGGGCTAGACCATCTGAACTGAAGCATTGTTGAATTGTTGGCCCGCCGCGCCTCCAAAAATTTAGAATATGGCCCTTGAGTAGAAAAAGTTGGAGATCCCTGATTTAGCCTGTTACTGAGTTATATGATGAATCACGTAACTAAACGTTATATAATTTATATTTAATTATTATTAGTCTTCTCGATCCAGCTTGTATCTAATTTAACACTATTTATAATTTTAACTTTGCCCACCATCCAAAATATTATTAAAAAACAATTAAGAAAAGAAAGCAAATAGTTCTGAGAGCGTGAAGAGCTTTTGGAAGTTTTTTCTATCAAAATTGTCGTATAAACAAGCATTTTTGACATCAATCGTCCCTACCGTTGGCTCACATCGTAAAACAATAAAACTTAATTTATCGAAACAATACGTTTGGCGTTTTTCGCAACGAAATTAATGCATAAATAAAGATTTTTAACATCACTTGTCGCAAATAATGATCAACGCCGTAAAAGTATAAAATTAGTTTTGCACATTAAGGTAATTATTTGACTGGTTTTCCCAAGAAATTGGTGTACACATTGGGATTTTGCACACAATAGGCCCAACATTGTGAAACTATAACATTTGGTTGTTACCCCTTGAGCAAATAATTTTTACCGTTCTGCTACAGAAACTGGTGCATGAATAAGCATTTTCGACCGTACTGGTCTGAAAAAATTAGCAACACGGTAAAACCATAAAATATAGGTTTTGGCCGTTGAAGCATTGCTTTTGACCGCGTTTACCCATAGAGTTTGTCGTATAAATACAAATTTTCGAATTGTTGATAAAATTGTCAACTTAAATTAAGGCAGTGAGTTGTAAGAACCACTATGCCGTCACATATACAAAGCTGGACACAAATCGGACGTCGCCTATGGAAGCAATTAACGTTATACGTAGGAAACAGCTACTTAGGAAATTATTTATACTCTCCCCTCGGTTGACATAAAATGTTTTTTAAAGTCCATTGGTACACCTTCTGTAGAAAAGGTTTAATACTTTAGGTCCAAGTGCCGACAATAACTCGTTTTTTATTTTAAGAAGTTCACCTGAAGAAAACATACTAAAATGAAAACATGCTGCTAATTGAAACTAAATAGAACGAAGAAAGAGATAGGACCACTGTAGTAACCTATGGACAGGATAACAATGCAAGGAAGAAAAGAAAACTGTTTTTCATTACACACAGAAATAAATTGGAAAAACGGTAATCATGAGAGATATGAATGGGAGAGTAGGCAACGACATGAAAACATCCACAGATGGTTGGAAAACAAGAAACGAAAATGAATAAGCCTGATAGACCTAAGTATAACATTAGCAAGCAACACGACACGCAAGTACATAATAGATTTACAGCAGTAGTGCATAGCAAATTGGAAATTGATACAAAGGATCGAAAGACTTGCTGCAATCGGAGATGATAACTAACTAGTGTAAATAAAAATTAGAAAGAAAATTGAGATCTCTAGGCATGGTTACATAGAAAAATAAAGAACAAAATTAAAAGTTATAAACTAAAAGAAAAAGGTTTAAGAAAATATATCGAAAAGAAACTAAAACAGAATTACGAGTGAATGCGAACATTAAAATAGAAACAAAAACGACTGGAGACAGAATAAAGAAAATATCATAAAGGCAACTAAACAAAGTTATTGAACAGTAAAAACAAATAATACACACATAAGGAAAAGTAACTGATGGAACATGGAAATATGAGGAAAGGTGAATGGAGAAAAACCAAAACAGAGGTAATAACTAGAAACAAACTTAGAGGAAGATTTTAGCCAACATAAAGGAAGTAGTACCTAATTAAAGGAGTAGAAAAGCAAATCTGGGGTTTTTAAATAATTGTGGTCATCGTGCTAAAGCGTTCAGGAACGCTTAAGAGGATGGCAGAGGATATTGTATTGTAAAGAGATGCCTATGAATGACGATCTTAATTTTTTTTCATACCATAAGTGAGAGGAAAACTGGAACTAGAGCGATCATTCCAGAGTTTAGAGGTCATGTAGAAGAATGTGGATTGCGCGCGTTTGGTACAAGTTGAGTTTTATACTGCATATTGATGATATGAATTCGTGAACCCAGTATTCCTAGCAAAGGTGGCCCCAGATGGTATCAAAGGATGTACTCGTAATTCAGCTGCGTAATAACAATTGTATTCTTATACCGATAATTCTAAGAAAAAGCTGAAAAGCTCTATGCTCAAGGGACTTTAAGTTAGAGGTTAAGGACGGGTCATTTATAAGCCTAATAGCTCTTGTTTGAATACGATAAACGATATCGAAAGCGTATTGAGGAGCATCAACTCAGAGAGCTGAGATTGAATTTAGAAACGAAATGAAAGAAAATGATCAGAAAATCAATGTACATTAAAACAACTTAAAATACAAGAAACCAACAAAAAAACAAAGAACGAAAGAGATAATGCAAAGATCAGAGCTTATGAAAAAACGGAGACAATATTTTGAAAAATTAACAAAATCAAGACACAAGCAACACGGAAAGGAAAGCAATAAAACCAAAATCGTGTAAAGAACTGAGACGACAAAATTGTAGCAAAATTAATAAAATATGACAGACAAGACATTTAAAGTTTTATTAAACTATTGAATTAAAAAAATACACTCCATACAAAAAAGGAGACGCTAAACAAAGGTCAAAGTATAGAGGAATTACATTAATGAACCAAAAGCAGTGTTCGCAAGAATTACAGAAAAAATTGGAAGAAACACTCTCCAAGGGGGAGGGCGGGCTGCTCGAGCTTTTCGAGCTCCTTCAGCCACAATTATGGATTCCCAGCATACATACATTAGGTATATATGCATGGTGGGACTAAGGATGGGTGTTGTTAGGATAGGATCTAAAGGAACGGAGTTAGGGTTCTGAGGGGGAAAATACTATCTCAACATTCACCTTTCGCCTAAGTAGCCGCACATGTGTATGAGGAAAACCCCCTGAAAAGACCTCATACAAGGTAAACGGTAACGGGAGTCGAATCCATTACCTCCCGAATGCTAAGCAGGTCGTGTCACCACTACGCTACCAGCTAGGTTTGATTTAGAAGAAAATGGAGTATATTAAAAGTATAAATTATAATGAGAAAAACTGCTAATCAAAAAAAGGAATCAATGTATGCTTTGTTGAGCTTTCATAAAGCAATATGTATTTGTAGTTTAAAGTATTGCCGCTCTTTTCAATTCTGTTCATTATCATGCGCATTATAAGACTTTACTGGTCAGGACGCCATTTCCAACACAGTCCATTTCTTGCGGTCTCTAATTACGTTGTTAGAATTAGTGTAGAAAGTTATAAATAAATATTTTGCAGACGTCTTCGCAAATTAATAATTTTACCTCCAGCATTTCCCGCATACATGAAGTGTAGGCTTACTTTCACGTGGCCACATTAATATAAAAAAACATGGTCCTTCGAGCCGGATGGTAATTAATTAATTGGAAATTACTCCATTATATTGCTCAATTGCTTAATTAAGAATAAAAATTTGCAAGCTTGTCCATATTAGAAATCACGCTTTGAATAGTCATCTGTTCCTGTTTATTTACCTGACGAGGATTTGCCGGATCCAAATTCCAAGAAAAAGTGCTTAAATGAAAAAAATATTTCCAGCATCAGCTGCTTCAAGGGCGAGCGGTAATTCCTTTAACTTTTCCTTATTGCAAACAGCTGTTTACAAAAGAAAACATTTCCTTTCTTGTTGCTTTGCATTATCTGCATTATTTTAAATAAAGAAATGTGGTTTATTTAGTTTGAGCTGTTATTTTGCCAATCTATTCTAGGTAATGTGTTGTTTATTTGCATTGTTTACAGTTTGAATTTTCATAATTTAAATTTAAATTTAATTTTTGCTAAATTACGCACCAGTAGGGATGCACAAAAAAAGATAAAAAGGGTCCACACAACTATAATGGAGTCTTTAATTAGAAGCAGGAATTATATTAAAGCAAGGCTAACGCGGTTTACTACCTATGTGAACACCTTAGAATCTTTAAATACCAGTTTTGATGCAGGGCTAAGTTCTATAAAGCTGGCAGAGTTGCAAAAAAGGTTAAATGATATTCTTCCGTTATTGTCTGAATATTATGAAGTTGATATTCAAATTCAGCAACTAGATGCCGAAAGCAAAAAGTCAAGCTGAAGTTTTATTGAAGAAATATGCTTCTGCGGCTGCTAGCCTGCAAGGTGAAGCAGCGCAAGTCATCAGTTCGCTATAATTTACTGCTAGCAATTATTCTGTAGCTCGGAGTGCTCTATGCGAGCTATATAGTGATCCCAGTATGTTAATTCTTAATGATTTTAAGGCCATCGATGGCCTTGAGCCTGTTCAACGGGGAATCGCGGCTAAGCTGCGAAAGATAAATGATGTTTTGTTTAAACATTTTACCGCATTGAAGTCGTTAGCTTCAGAGTCACAATTACTTGAATTTATTATTATATTCGTGGTTTCTAAAAAAATGGATGTCAATACTTCACGTGAATGGCAGGTTTTGAGAAATTCTCTATGTCTTGAGTTACTGTCACTTGGTGATTCAAAGAATTCCTTAAAAACACTGCAAATTTATTAAAAGCCTTGGAATCCAAACACAAGGAGAATGTGTCGAAACCATCGGAAGGGTTTTCAAAATCGTTCGTTACTAATACACAATCGTGTATTCATTGCAAGGGTAATCACACATTTCATCGCTGTGACGATTTCAGAAAACTTTCGGTTAACCTTAAAATTAAGAAGGTTAAAAGTCTTAAGCTTTGCGCGAATTGCCTATCAAAACGTCACTTTGTTGCTCGGTGCAACTCAAAATTTACATATTTCAAATGCAAAGTCAAGCACAATACGTTAATTCATGAGGATAAACCTCTAGTGCAAATCAATCCTGTTGATCAACCAGGACCTGCAAGAGTCGTGGCTATCCCTGTTGATAATACAGATTCCGTCTCTGCTTTCTGCTCCAACCATATACCAGCTTTACTGCCTACTGCAATTCCAAAGGTAATTACTGATGATGGCACTGTGCACACTGTTCGATTGCTATCGGACTCGGGTTATCAATCCAATGTTATTAGATTAGATCTATGCAACAAGTTAAAGTTATCAGTTAGTGATGTAAACATTGCAGTTTCTAGCTTAGAAACGGCCAAATCTAGCATAAAATCCAAGTATAATGTGGAGCTGCATGCTACGCATTCAAATTTCAAAATAAACATTGCATGATTAGTGTTAGACGAGATAACATGTATCACTCCTAGCCATCACAATTGAGCGAGGTACATTAAAAATTCCAGAACATGTGAAATTGTCAGATCCTAATTTTGACCAACCAGGTCACATAGACATATTCACTGGTTCGCCTGTGTTTTGGAATCTTCTCTGCGTAGGTCAAATCCAATTGGGTGATAACCTACTGATTCTACAAAAAAACTCGATACCTGCCTTATAAGTTAGCATTAGGACCCCACTTATTAGAATACAAATTCAAATTTCCCCCTCATATGACGTTATACAAAATGGCGGTGGACTTTGTTTTTGTCTCATAATTAAGAACAAAATGGCCGCCACCAACCAGAAGCCAGGGTATATTATGAAACCCTTATTAGGATATTATTTCCCAACATGGCCGACAAAATGACCAATCAGAACACTATGCGCCCGCAGGGCGGCTGCGGTTGCCTACCCTCCAGGGGTTGAACTGCCAAAAAGGCCTAAAGAACCTTAATTAGGGTGACAATGTTATGTGAGCAACCCACACCAGTCACGTGACCGCCCCGCACTGGTGGTGTACTGCCAAAAGAGGCTTAATTAGGGGTGAAAATGCAGTCAAGGGGTTGAAAATCGCCCCCGCATATAAGCAGGTCCCACCCTCAAAGGTCATCCATCAAGGAGTTGAAAATTCCATCAAGGGTTGGAAAACGCCCTCGAAAAGAAGCCATAGGGGTGGGAAATGGCCATGGCACGTTGGCGTGACCTCCTCCACCACTGATGACGTCACAGGCCAAAATGTCCCCCTTCTACTGCCGGGGGTCAATCACGGCCGGTTCTCCCCTAAGTGTGTTTACAAGAAACAAAGGGCATAGGGCATATAACTGACCGCCCATTTCGTTCCAAAGAAATTACACAAAATTAAAATTTAAGAAACTACATTCCATCTAATGGTTTTTTTCGGGAATACCGTTGCCGTCACTTAACGTGACCATGACTGGGGTTCTGATTTAACGGGATATTTTTTGGCACTAATGTGTGGTTACTATGTAACGTATGAAGCTTCTAAAACTCATAAGCATTTTTATTTCACTTAAAATGTGGCACATTCCTTTATAGAAATCCGGACACACCTTTGGAGTTATCCAGTGGCATGAATAAAGAAAATCAAAGGAAAATCCGATGAAAACCTTAGAAGTATTGGCAAAATTTTGTTCTATGATGAGAAATCGTTTATTATAGCACATGGTGGATTTTCAATTAGTTTTCATTAGTTGTTTATAATAAGTAATTCAACTCATTGCTTATTATTGAGAATCAGTTATGTTCAACACTCTGAAAAAAAAAATGCACGTTTCATTAGTTTAATATCGCAGGTTCGGAATCTAGATTTCGGTGGTAATCTCCAATGGATATAATGTAAGCTCTAAAATTAAAAACACATCAATATCTGTATTTCAGAATAATCAATTACAAATTAATTCAAAAGCACGAATTTTTACGTAACCCAATGTTAAATTAAAGAAGCATTACCACTTATTTATGGAAATAAATTATTAAAAATATTATATTTCATATTAATTATGATTCAGGAATACAAATTTATTCGTTTTCGTTAGACATTATCATAAGGTCGCGGCTAACGAGACCATATACAATTACAGAGATAATATAAAATTGATCATAAAATATAAATTGCAGTTCACTATAGTTGACCATTTCGTGAAAACTAAACACACATTAAACATGCATTTTTTGCATTTAGCATATTCTAGATCGAACTGATTTATGCAACACGAAAATTACTTTAATGTAAAAAATACAGTAGCGCCCTCTTTTATATATGCGCTACACTTTTCATCACTGTCACTATTATAAAACTGTAAACAGCTATCAGTAATACAAATATTTACAGTGTAGGTGAATTTTCAAAAATGATGCATTTAAAAACTACAGAAGGGAAAGGCACAAATTTTACTGTACTTGTTGAATATACGTCTCCACTAATTATTGATTATGGTCTCAAATTACAAGTATATGCTTTCTTATAATAATACATTGTATTAGTAAATATAACATTCACAAAGGCGATTATCATTTTTGAAAATTCTACTTGTGGTGACATCGAGTCGATGAAGTTTCAGAAGTGGCTGTCTTAAGTACTGAAAATCGACCACACTATGGCCTTTGGGGAATTTCGTTAATTTTTATTTTGGACAATAAAATACTTACTGTTTTTATTTTTTTAAATAAATAAATGATTTTATTCTTAATTCCTGTACTTATTTCGACTTATTTTATACAATTTTCACCAAAATTGCCTCTACTCCCTTATACTTGAGATCCGTACGCATTTACATTAAGCACCCAAATAACCCGATCCAGGGTAATATTTGGTTTATTTAAATAAAAAACATATATAAAAAACATCATTTTACATCTTAAGTATTATTGTAAGAGTACTGAGTAGTAAACATCCTATATAGGTAGCAATCCTACTTAGTATTACATGAATTTTTGTTCGTTGCACTGTGTTAATAGGGAAAATATCTGTATATTAAAAAAAACTTGATGAAATATCTCCCTTCTACAGTACATTAAAACACTAATAAATCTCTACCTAACAGTGGTAAAATTCACAAAGCAAGAGAGGACAGGAAAAAAATAAAATGTTATACATATGGAAAACAACCACAATTTTACTGGTTTTGTAAGAATTTTAAATGTAAATATGGCCATAAAGTAAGTCATGTTACACCAATTTGTAAAAAAATGACAGCAGTAGGCAAAATTACTAGCAAAGTTGGAAATACACGCTGATGGTGCTGATTCAGATATAGTAGATTTGTAACAGTTACACGGTAACATTCCTCATAATTTTAAAGTGGATGTCTATATGAATGAAATTCCATTGCAAATGAAAACTGATACCGGTTCTTCTGTTTCAGAAATTGCTTATGATTTATATAATTAATCATTTAATGATTTAAAATTGCAGACAATCAAAATTGTGTTAAACTCATGTAATGGCACATACATACATCTAAACGGGAAAGCTTCAATTGAATTACAAATAAATGGTGTAAGAAGTACCTATTGTACGTTTGTTAATAATCAACAAAAGAGGAGCACCTGGTAAAAAAAGGAACATTGTTCCCTATCTATTCTTGCTATAACTTATATAACTGTATACATAGGTTGCTTAAATAAATACCTTACAAATAATAGACAAGACATATAAGAATAAGCATCTGTATGCTTCTTGCATAGAAATAGAAATGGATACTGGTTCTGCTATACCAGAAATTTCTTATGATTTGTGCGTTATTTATTTAATGATTTAAAATTTCAGGCAACCAAGAGCGTGTTAAAGCCATGTAATGGCACAGACATATATGCAAAGGGGAAAGTTCCAATTGAATAAAAAATTGGTGATGTAAGAGATATTGTAAGTTTGTTAGTTTTTTTTTATTTATTTCATTATTCAATTTTGTATAATCTGTAGTGGTTCCAGATATGACCATATAATGCTGCCATATATGCAAATACAGATTGCATGATTTATTTAAAATATGTCTTAAGCAAGATAGACTATTTTTTTATTCTATTCTTCACTGTAGAGATATGAATTTTCCGTTTCATGTTAGAATCTAAAAATATACTCAAATACTTAATGGATGAAATTTTTTCAATACATTGAGAAACAAGGTTCAAATTTGTAAATTCTGAAAGGTTTTCTTTATATAGATAGATTTGCTCTCTTTAATATTTTAGGAAAGTATAATTGTACCCTGTCCAAAGAACTTCTCATTTGTTGAGGCTGTGCTAATCTTTTCCATTTAAAGAGAACAGTATCATTGGAGTATGAAGTTATGTTGGCTGGGTCTTGCAAGTTTAGCAGATCATTTAAGTATATATTAAAAATAGGACCAATAGTGGTTCCTTGCAGTACACCACTTGCGACAGAGCGGGGGCGCTCTCATTTTTGTTGACTGAAACAAATGGTTTCCTATCAGTTAAGAAACTTTTAGCATCATCAGTTGATTTACCCTCAACAATGCGAAATTTGGGTGCGTTGATTATTTTATGTTTCGTTAGGAACGAAGATTGTGTCAATTTCATGTTTTTCAAGTATTTTTGAAAAAGTTGGAGATATGGAAATTATTCTATAATTGTTTACCTGATATTTTGGGCCATCTTTATATAATGGAATTATTTTGCTGACTTTTAGAATTTCTAGGAAGTAACCGACACTGATTCACTTATTAATAAGAGTTGCAATTATCTTAGCTATATGAGGATCTATACTTTTTAGTGTACGAGTATCAATTTTATCTGACCTTACTGAGCAACTTGAGTCAAGAGAAATTGTTAATGGATATTACTTCTGTTTCGTTGATTGGAGTAAAAATTAAATTTTCACATATAGAAATATGATTTAAGAAAGCAGTTTTAGTGGCTTTGTCATGTTTGGGGTTAGCATTTGATAAGATAGTTACAGCATCACTAAAATGGTTTAGAAAAAATTTTATATATTAGTTGGTGTTGTAAATATATCATTAGCTGATACTGTGTATTGGTGTTCGTTAGATTTTAGAGTTTAGTAATATTCCAAATTTTTTTGGAGTTGTTGAGAATATTTAAGATAAGACTATTATAGTACAGACGTTTTCTTAATAATACATACACAAACCTTTTGTGATACTCTGGCTTTGAGAATATATTCCATACAATTACATTTGTGATCCACCCTTTCTTTTTTAATATTTTTAGTTATAGTTGCATCATGTATTGATTTATTTAGTTCATTTAGAACTACAGTATAAGCTTCATTAATACTATGGAGATTTTCTATGATGCTCCAGGATACGTCACTAATACGCTGATTTAGTTTACTTGTCACATATGGTTGAAATTTACCACAAATTCTTTTTTTTTTCGAATATTAAGACATTTAAAATGTTATATGTCGAAATTGCCGGAGGACATCCTTTGTTTTGTCGTATTAGATTATTGAAAATTTATAAATAAATAAAGTTTGGAAGCACTAATTTAGTAACAAATTAATACTTTATTTAGCGTGATGTGTAGGTTTATTGCAAATTCGGGTGGGATGTAGTGCTCAGTTTTGTGGGAAAGGCATATAGATTTTTTGGTTTGTTTGCTTATAGATAGAAGTTTTTAAATTGCGATAAGGTTTACAGGTATTGCTTCTTTGTAGTTAAAATTACTTTTTTTAGCTTTGCAGATTTAGAACGTTGGAGACTATATGACGGAAAATTCGTTTATGATAAATTAGTATGAGTAGACAAAGATTGTGGTTGTTATAATACGTTGATTTAGAGTCGATTTTTCAAAGGTTAGAAGCGACGAAAACAGATCATGTTACAATATTTTTTTCGAATTACCTTGACGGTGCAAATTAATTCCAGTATGGCTAAATCTATTAAATTCGTAAAAGTAGTTGAGAGTTTCGATCGTGAAAGTTGAAAAAGTTAAGATGTACTGTGAATTATTGTGATTGTGCGTCATCGACGTCCCCCGTGTTAAGTGAAGCGCTTCGTAATTTGATTGTATAAAATCGGTGCTATATTAGCAGTTCGCTTTATGCGGTTTTCATGTATACACCTTGACAAATTTGTTATCGTATAGGTGCCGTCTTATCGGGAAATTCCGGGTTCAATATTTAAAGCTGAGGATGTCTAATTTAGCTTTGTGCTGATCAGAAAAACGAAAGCGTCTTCGTAACCTGTGTTTAACCGACGTCGGCGTCTAGGAGTACTGCGAATTTTATGAATTTGTGTTAAAAACTGTCTCAAATTTGTCCGGATTTATTGAAATTATAGACATTACCGTGATTTTTAAGCGTAATCACGTACTATTTTTTTGGTGAAAGTTAAAATGCCAGTTCAATGTGTGCTTAAGGATTTATGTATGGTTATTTAAAAAGAACGTGTCCAATAAGATTTTTGTCAAATTTGTGTTTGTGCGACATTTATAATAAAAAATCGTCAGCTGATTGATAGAATTTGGACCAGAACGGAAATTAGGGAAGGACGCGAGTAACATTATTTTCTTAGTTTTGTATATTAATAAGCTTGTTGATAATAATGTTCGGTATGATTTCAAAGTTTTATTTAATGCCACAGAAGAAATTCCGATATCATCGTAATTTTAACGTTATTGACTTTTAAAAAGGTTTTGTTTGTTTTTATTGTAGTAATAAGTTAGTTGGATTTAAATTAAATTGTCATAAATCGGAATTTCGCACTTGCAGTAAATAATATTTTCTAATATTGTTATTTGTATATATGTATTGGTGATGCTTACGCAAGAAGAAGTGTTGGTATAGGTGACGCAGTTTTATTTTTTTGGGTGTTAGGTTTTTTGTTTGTTTGTGGCGATTTACTTTTGTTTACGCACCGCTGTCAGGGGCATGTTTCTTGATTGTACTCGCCCTTTGTATACATTTTTTGGTGCTTTCTTAATTGCAATATACCGGGTGGTCGTAAAGTAAGGAATAAATTCAATATCTCGTAAAGAATTTTTTCAAAATCGTTGACTCGTCGATTTATATATTTTCAGGGATTTTTGCGAATTTTATCAGGGTGTCTCAAAAAGATTTGCTAAAAAATTTTTTTTTCAAATTGCAACCCAATTTTTTATTGCATTTTTGGATTGCCCTTACAATTCTAAACATTTGTCATGTAGCATGTCTATACCTAAGTCCAAGTTTTGGAGTTATTCGCATTCAGAAATTTAGAAATTGAAAAAGATCATGAAGAAAACGAAAAATAAAATAATTTTTATAACGTTTTATTATATCGAAAACAAAGATTCGTAAACTTAAAATAATTTTATTTCAGCAAATGTTCGAAATATTCTTCGTTAGTCAACTAACGCCCGAAATGGTTCGAAATGTGCAGCAGGAATTTGTAGGTCGATTAGGCTATTGTCAGTTGACTAACGGAGGACATTTCGAACATTTGCTGAAATAAAATTATTTTTAAGTTTACGAATCTTTGTTTTAGTTTTAATAAAACGTTATAAAATTATTTTATTTTTCGTTTTCTTCATGATCTTTTTTCAATTTTTAAATTTTGAATGCGAATAACTCCAAAACGCTTGGACTTAGGTATAGCACATGCTACATGACAAATGTTTAGAATTGTAAGGGCAATCCAAAAATGCAATAAAAAATTGGTTGCAATTTGAAAAAAATTTTTAGCAAATCTTTTGAGACACCCTGTATAAAATTTTTTTTTTCGAAAAATATGCCCCGAAAAAATATAAAATTGACGGGTCCGAGCGGTTTTTGGAAAAAAATGTGCTTTACGAGATATTGAATTTGTTCCTTACTTTACGACCACCCGGTAGATATTTGGGGCATGTATTTACCTCCACCAGATTAAAAGCACGTTGAATTTATTTCGACCAATTTTAAAAGCTACCGAAATTAAAGATATTAACATTCAGAAATGTAAAGTAAGTTTTGATTGTTTGTTTTAGTGAATTTTAAGTGATTATAAGAACTTTCAAGTATTCGATCGCGTTTTATTTATTTTTGTTGTGGCAAATGTTCATTTTAAATTGAATAATTAATGACTGTGTTGACCAGCTATTTTTTTTTATTTTAACAAGTAATTTTACGATGAAGTTTATACCGAAAATGTATAATGAATTTTTGCGGATTTTAAATGAAGCTTAGAATTTTATTTAAGTGTAAGTGTGAGCTTCGTGTAGATATTTTGAAGTAAAATTTCGGATAAAAGTGAGTGTTTACTTTTCGAGTAAACATTATGGTTTCCTGTGAGACCATTATTTTAAGATCTAGTTCATGACGTTTTTCCCGCTATAAATTTATTTAACTCGTGGGGCCTTAGTGGCATTTTTTTTTATTTTGACTTTGTTGAGTGCCCTTTTGGAGTGACGAGTAAAAACCCCTCTCATACCACTGAGCTATGTCGGCAACATGCACTTTACCTTCACAGGCTGATGTTCTAGTGAATGTCTTGCTCGTAACATCATATAGCTGGTGATTCAGTATAATATTTAATATAACAAGATTGTGATAAGTTATTTTTGATGAAATGACACATCCTGATATTTATATTAATATTTGTTTCAATAAAAAAATGGCCGATGCAAGTACTGATAAATCGTTTATTCTGGTAGATATGGTGATTTCGTGTAAATCAAGTCAGTACATTATTTTCTTAAGGTGTTGATTTTAATGTCACCTTAAAAAATCTCATTTCCTTGACAGTGCAGTTCTAGGAAAGCAGAGAATTTAAAAAATGATTTGTGTGCCTAGAAAGAGTCTATACAGGGTGGCCCGAACTGGATGATCAAAACGAAAACAGCCGATTCCTCTGACCAAATGAAACAAAAAAAAAACGCTGCAAATTGTATCAATACTTCCACATCAAAAAATCGTTTTTTTTTTTTGTAAATAACTCGAAAACGATCAACTTTGCAAAAAAATTACAAGACTGCTTTTCGATCAGAAATGTGATTTTCTATCTGATACCAAAATTTCAAAAAAATCGTGTCATCATGTGAACAGGTTCAAAATGACAAAATTTTCGAAAAAATTTCAAAAACACTTTTTGTGAGAAATTTTATTTCCTTTCTAATGTTATTTTCACTTTTTGAATATGTTAAGTAGTTCCGGAGATATTTAGGAAATTTTGCTAATATCTTGTAAACCGTTTGCACAGACAAATTATAGAGACAAAGAATATTCATAATTATATTACTAATCACACATAAAAATTAAAAAAAATAAAAATTTGCTAAAGAGGTACTTACACCACAATTTTACCCCTTTCCCCATACCCCAAAAACAATCAGTCACTTTGGGTAGTTGACATCTATATGTGTGCCCAATGTCAAGTTGATATGTTAAGTCCTTCGAAAGTTATGGAGTACACACACACACACACACACACACACACACAGACAAGATTTTTTTGCTCAAATTTTGTTTTTGGACTTTTTCGAGCAGTTTAAAGCGATTGAGCAAGTAAAAACTTTGAAAATTTTTTTAACGATACAGTACATCCCATCCGTTGGATGTGGAAGTAATTAATAAATATAAGGTCTATTACTCGTTTTCAAGATACAGTATTTTTTAATTTTTTTTCGATTTCGCAGAGTTACAATAAAAGTGACCCTGTATGTTCCAAACTAGAGGAGTTACAGGAAATATGCCCAAGGAAAAATTTGAAGAGCACAAAATTTCCTTCCGTAATCTTGAATCGATTCGAAACAAATTCATTATTCACCATTTTTAAGACTTGAATGTCAAAATAAAATTTTTTCAAACTGTATGACGAATTTCCAAGAGCAATAGTCTTGATATACGGCTAACAAAAGAAAAACTTCTGTATTCTGTAAGCTTTAACTGAAGTCGGAGGTTAACACACTAATTTCCGAATTATGACACTAAGAGTTAATTAAGATATGATAATCAAATCCACAAGAAATGTTCAAATCATTGATAGGAAAGAAATGTATCTAATATTTGACATCACCTGTTTGTTTCTTCATCACAGTTTAGTCACTTTTCAAAAAATTGCTTTGGGCTGCCGCGATTTGAACCCACAACTCCAGAGGGATGAGAACTGCCAACCAGCAGACATAACCATTCGCCAAACCAATGTTGTTACTTTCCTGTACATGAATTGTTTTGTTTACATCCATGGCATAGAATTGTTTATAACACACATCATCTTTAATTTTAATTTCAGTTTGGAACATACAGGTCATTTTTATGGTAATTCTGCAAAATCGAAAACATTAGAAAACACTCTGTATCCTCAAAAACCGGTAACAATAGACCCTACATTTATTAACAATGTTTTGTTTCATTTGGTCAGAGGAATCGGTTGTTTTCGTTTTGACCATCGAGTTCGAGTCACCCGGTTTACTGCATTTAAAGAAAAACTTTTATAATTGACAGTATAAGTAAGTTACATCTTTCCAACTTGCGAGCCATCACTGAATGAGAATTTGGGAGTTCCTTATTAATATACACTATAGTATACCATCATGTTTATTAAATTTGCTATTACTATAATAAACAGTCAATATTGCGACATTCCCAAGTTTGCGGTAACATCAAAATAATGCAGATGCGAGTGCAAATACTTCCAAATTCCCAAATAATTGATAAAGGAGGAGCACCTGGTAGAAAAGAACATTGTTCCATACCTATTCTGATTCTGACATACAGACTCTATAGATATGATACACTACAAATATCAACAGACAAAATGTATAAGAATAGGCATCTCTATGGTTCTTGATGCAAGGCATAATGCCGTTTTATGTAAGCGAAATTTAGTGTAATTTCCATTGTTATGCACGAGAATAATGTTAAAATTTTCATAGGGTGTGTGAAAATTGATCGCCCATGTCATAGCAAACTATATAATGCACTACTCAAGCAGTACTACTACAGTACGTTATCAAAATTCATTAGTAATCCCACCTGGAAGGGATAAGAGACTGTCTACAAACAGTATTAATATTGCAACTGGATACGTCCCAAAATAAATAATCTGTTGTACCTAATGGTTGTGGCAAGAATACAAATTTTGGAATTAAAATTATAATGTAGCTCGGTTTGGAAGCAGATAACTGATATTCAAGATAACAGTGAGCAATACTAAACAGCAAATTAAATTCAGTTCTCATAGGTGGCATTTTTATTGCTAAATAAGAAATGATACAATCTTGGAACATTTCCAAAAGACTACAACTTTTGACATTCAACAATTGTATACAATTAACACTACAAAACTGTTTCTAATTTCTTCAAATTGCTGATACATACTACTAAATTAAATAGTTGTGGTACAGTTAGAGAAGGTTTACTCGAAAGCATACAATTTTAAATAAAATAACGTACAAACCAAAAAAAAAAAATTGTTAATGCACTGGTAATATACCAATCTTACAATCTGCATTTCATAAGTTAAAAGCTAAACATTAAAACATTAAAAAGGACGAGTATTTTCTGATGATCCAGGCCATTGATCCATGTCATTACCTATGTTCAAAAAACTTGGCCCTTCACCGTTTAAAGAATGATCATTTTCAGTTGGAAAAGAGTCTTCCATTGTGTGCTGCATATTAATATAACCACCAGGATTCTCTTGTGCAGAACTACTCATAGGTGGCTGTGGAAAGGGGACTTCACTTCCTAAATTGTGATTTAAAGACAACGAATTTGAGTTTTCAAATGGAGTCTGAAATTGTGGATTGTAACCAACTCCAAACTGAGAATTTCCGGGATTTTCATCACCCAATCTGCTCCAATACATTCCTCCGTTATCACTATTCGTTTGGATGTTGATGTAAGATGAAGCTTCAGGGTAATCATTGAGTAAACTACACATTCTGTTTCGAAATTCTGTGAATCGATCATTTGGTGTAGTTTGACTAACCCCTTTTTGCTCAAAATAATCGTCTGATGCACCAGATTGACTAAAAATCAATTTTACAATTAATTAATATTTGTAGTTAGATTCACCAACCTAGATGGTAACGACCTATTTGAGTGTTCTCCAATTATGCATGAATTCTTCACAGCCTCATCCAGTCCTTCAACCGAAACTGGAATTTTACAAGATTGATCCTGCTTGGTTGGTGCAGCCCACATAATTTCAACATCAGTATAACGAAATAAGTCTAAAAGTAGAAAACATCAGTTAATTTAGGCATTGTGTAGTTAACTTACGTTTCAGAATATTTAAACCAATTTCTGCGGTCTGTCTGGTTCTAAAATGGATTATAGCTTGATCTCCAGCTCTAGAAAAATGCTTAATATCTCCAAAATTCAAGGTTTTCGATAACATAGGCATTGGATCAAGCGGGATTTTCCAATTTTTCAAAAGTAGTGAAGTAACCTAAAAAAAATAATTTTATTTTATGAACAACTTTAAAAACTAATTTCAAATGTTTGTTCGATACAGTGAAAATTTTGAGTTCCCTATATTTTCTAGTACCCCTTATGATGATACATTTCAAGGTCGTATCCCTTTTAGTTGAAGAGTTAGTGAAATCACTTCAGTACAGTTGATTGACAACAAACAATGCAATTATAAGTTTCATTTTGATACTTTGGAGCAAATACCATTAATCAATGACTTAAAAGATAGTAAAAAATTAAAAAAAAAGTGGATAGCAGATTGATGAAATGCAAAAGTACAGAAAGAAGTATTTTATATTTGGCAAAAATAGTGCCTACCTGACCAAAATAGGTAAATGAATATTCATTCTGGGCTGAAAATTTTTAGTCTCACACATTTTACCTTTATTTAATCTAAAATCTTTTTTTAAGGCGTTTGGACTGTATTTACATTTTATATTGCACGTTCAGATCATTCTCCTTGCTTCGACTGCTTGTCTTTTCTTGCTCTTCTGATTTTCTTTGAAGTCATCCTGCTTGTTTCTTCTTATTGGTCTCATTTCGTACACTTTGTTTGTTAGTCTGTCATCATTCATCCTGTGTAGATTCTGGTGATCCATTCTATTTTTCTGAGGAACCTCATTCCCATTACCTTAATTTTACTGCTGTGATAGAATCCATGTAATGGTCTTACAACTTATTGGTGTACTGGTGTTTTTATTTCTATGAATAGGTATTTACTTTTTTTTTCAGAGAATGTATTTATAGTGCACCTACTATATACCTAGGCTCCCTGCTTTTCCTCTCAGTTACACTATCACTTTGTCTACTCTCCCATTACATTCTGATTCTTTTACCATGTCTAGATATTTGTAACTCATTACTTGTTCTAATTTTTATTTTATGCTCTTTCCACTTGTTTGCCATTATCAATGTTTTACTTTTGTTCAGGTATATTGCTTTCTTAATTTAGGTATGTAACGATAACTGGATCTTTTTTAAATAATGAGATATAAACTTATATATAATTATGTGCTGATTATGCGCCATTTTGCGTTGTTGAAATTAAATGTGCGCCTAAGTGGAAAATAAGTTTTAATAAAAATTCTATAAACACCACTAACTTCACAAAGCCTCGAACTTTTGGATAAATCATTCTTTACTTATTCAGTAATTAGGCGCAAATTAGACACCCTTTTACGCCGTTAAAATAAAATTTTGCGTTATTGTAAAATTACACTGACAGAGCTAACATCACAGCCGTGAACTTCTGCATAAATCAATTTTTTGTTTTTGTGCGCCGCTTTGCACCGCTAAAATAAAATTTTACTCCTCCACTAGAAAAAAGTTATTGCAAAAACTACATCGACATCAGCAAGGCTAACTTCATAACCTTATAAATCAATTAATCTTTTTGCTTGCACAATAACTAGGCAAACATCGAATGCTGGTGTACTCCCTTAAAATAAAATGTTGCGCCCTTTAGACAATAAGTTATCGTAAAATTACATTGATACGGCTAACTTCTCAGTTGTGGCCTTTCCACATAACCATTTTTTCTTATGCAGTAATTGGGCGCCGATTATGCGCCATTTGCGGCGTTGGAATTAAATTTTGCGCCCCAATAGGAAATAAGTTATAGCAAACATTTTATAAACACGGTTAACTTCACGGAGGAAATGTTATTCCAAAATTACATCGACAGCTTCATAACCTTATGAATAAATTAACCTTTTTTCGCGCGGTAGTTAGGCACCCATCATGTGCTGTTTTCCGCTCATAAAATACAATTTTGGAAAAAGTTATTGTAAAATTACATTGACACGGCTGAGTTTACAACCGTGAACTTCTGTATAAATCAATTTTCTTTTATTCAATAATTAGGCGCCAGTTATGTGCCATTTTGCGCGGTTAAAATAAAATTTTGCGCACTTATAATAAGAAATAAATTATTGTAAAAGTGGACTGACGAGTAGCTTCACAGCCGTGACCTTTAACATAAATCGGTTTTTTCTTATGGAGTAATTTGGTGCCCATTATGCGCCGCGAAGATAAAATGTTGCGCCCCCATAGAAAATAGGTTACATCGACAAGGCTAACTTCATATCTTAGTATATAAATTTATCTTTTCTTGTGTCATATCATTTTATTTTTTCTAGTATTGTGTGCCAATAAGTTTATTGTGTGATGACCTCCGTTAAAAAATTGTCTGTGGTAGACGTTCTAGATCGTACATTTTTGAGTTATATGACCTTGACTCGTTTCGGCCTTGTATGGAGCAACTTTAAGCAAGTGGCACCTGGCACAAGTAGGGCACCTACGTCACCTTCCACTTGTGTGACCCTCAAGGAGTACGGTACACGAATGGCCTTGGTAACGTGGAACCTTGCAATTATGGGACCTTGGTAATGTGTTGTTCCAGAGCTCTCCAATCTTAATTTAATTAGACACCCATTCTACGTCGTTTTGTGCCATTAAAGCTAAATTTTGCACCTCTATAGGAAACAAGTTATTGTAAAAATTACATCAACAGGGCTAATTTCACAGCCGCGAACTTCTGCATAAATCATTTTTTCTTATTTAGTAATTACACTCCACGTATGCCCCGCTCTACGCCGTTAAATGAAATTTTGCGCCCCTATATGAAATAATGTATTGCAAAGATTACATCGACAATACTAACTTCACAGTCTTATGAATCAACTAATCTTTTCTTGCGCATTAATTAGGCACGTTTTACGCCGTTAATGTTAATTTTGCACCCCTATAGGAAACAAGTTATTGTGAAAATAACATCGACAGGACGAACTTTACAGTCGTGAATTTATATACAAAATCAATCTTACCTTACAAGTTAATTAGTTTAGATTATGGACCGTCAGAAAATGTTATTTTTCATAATTAGCGCCTAATTTATGTATTGCATAAGGTAGCGGCTGTATACAGTTAACCCTATCGATGTAATATTTACAATAACTTGTCTCCTATAGGGGCGCAAAATTTAAGTTTAACAGCGGAAACAGTGCATGATGGCCACCTAATTGCTGCATAAAAAATTACTTAATTCGATGTTAGTGATCGTGAAATTAACTGTAACGATGTAACTTTTACAATAAAACACATAATAGGTGCCTAATTATCGTGCAAGATTAATTTACTCGTAAGCCTATGTAATTTTTACAATGACTATTTCTTATGAGGAAGCAAAATTTTACCACGCAAAATGCACATAGTTGGTGCCTAATTATTCAAAGAAATAATTGATTTATCACGGCTGTGAAGTTAAGCGTATCACTGTAATTTTACAATAACTTCTACATATAAGCGCGGAAAATTTTATTTTAAAGGAGGAAAATGGCGCATAATTGTCGCCTAGTTACTGCATAAGAAAAAAAATGATTTATGTGGAAGTTTCCGGCTGTGCAGTTAGCCGTGTCAATGTAATTTTCCAGTAACTTCTTTCCTATAAGGCCGCAAAATTTTGTTTTAAAGGCGCAAAACAGCACAATGTATCGATGTAATTTTTGGAATAACTTATTTCATGTGGAGACGCAAAATGTTACTTTAGTGTCACATAATTGGAGCCAAATTACTGAATAAGAAAAAATTGATGTATGCAGAAGTGCACCGCCGTAAAGTTCGTGTCAGTGTAATTTTAGAATAACCTCTCTGCGGTAAGATTGTGGTTCCGTGAAGTTAGCCGTGTTTATAGAAGTTTTGCTACAACTTATTTCCTATTGAGACGCAAAATTTAATTGTAACGGTTCAAAATAGCACATAATCAGCGCTTAATTGTACACAAGTTTAAATCACGTTATTCAAAAAAGATTCAGCTATCTTCACACACCTCCTGACATCTCTTATGGCGGTTGAAAGTAGTAGTGGGCTAAGTACAAAACCTTGTTTAACTCCCATTTTTGAAGTGAATTCTGTGGATTCATTATTACGTCTTCTCACGTTATTTGTATTGTCTTTATATAGCACTTGAATTATGCTTATCCTGCCTTCTTCAATTCCCCTTCTTAAGCTTTCCCAGACGTCGGTTTATCATATCTTATCATAGGCTTTTTCGTGTTTATAAAACATATATGTACTTATACTCCTTTCATTTGCAATTTACATCTGAATCTCCTAAGACTTTGTTGTGTTTCTCCTATTGTATCTTCTAATTTTTCTGCCAGACTGCTTTCTATAATTCTTGTGAAGACCTTTTCATGGTGTGCTAATTAATGTGATTCCTCTATAGTTTGAACACTGTTTGGGGTTTCCTTTTTTCTATAAGTAATGGTAATATTCTGCCTGTTTTTGGGGATTTCGTTTGTTCTCAACAATGTAATACAATAATTTCTGCTGTAATTTCATCTTGTCCGGGTGCTTTTTCTAGTTTCAGTTTTGTTTATAGTTGTCATCAGTTCTCTCGGTACTGCTTTTACTGATTTCACCTCTAAGACGCTTTGATTCCTTCCATCTGTGTTTCTTCTTGCTTAGTGTTATGAAAGTTCTTCCCAGTAATGTCTCCATCTTTCCATAATGTCGGCTTCTTTTGAGAAAACATTTCCTTCTTTACATTTTATATTTGTTAATCTCATATGTTTTAATTGTTTTAATGTACTGGTTTTCCGAATAGTTTCCTTTCAAACTGTTTCCAATATTTTCCGCTTCGATTTACCCTCCACCATCAGGTGTTTGGTTTCCGTTTGTTGCACTGTATTGTTCGAGGTCCGCTTCTAGTTTTCTTTCTTCTGCGTTTTTTAAGCTCTTCTTGTATTTCAGTATTTCACCAGTAACATTCTTTTTTTATTATTAGCTTCCTCTTGCTTTATCATTTTGTTCTCTGTATAACTTCCATTTGCACTAAGTAGAGGTAGCACCCAATTTCATCTCGTTATTCCTCTCTTACGTCTTTGTTCACCTTCCAACCTTATCTACTTAGGTATAGTGAAATATTCGATGATTGGGAATGGAGAGTGAAGTGAATAAGGAAAGTAGGAAAAGTGAAGAAAATAAGGAGAATTAAAAGTGTGATGGAACGAGGAGAGTGAGGAAGGTAATAAGAGTAGAGCTAGAAAGGGGTGCAGAAAGTATAACCAGTGAGGAGAGTACGGGCATTAGAGAGAGTGAGGAAAGTGAAGAAGTGACCAGAGGGAGAAGTGAGGCGACTTGAAGGGAGAGTGCGAAAAGTAAAGAAAGTGGGGGACTAGGATAATAAAGAAAGCGAAGAGCGTTTAAAAGCGAAGAGAACCAAGACAGCGAAGAAAGCAAAAAGAGCGCAAAAAGGGAAGGGGGCGAAGATAGCGAAGAGGACAACGATAGCAGACAGCGCAAAGGGGCCGAAGAGAGCGATGAGAGCGAAGAAAGTGAAGAGAGTGAAGAGGGTGAAGAGAGTGAAGTGAGTGAAGAGAGTGAAGAGAGTGAAGAGAGTGAAGAGAGCGAAGAGAGCGAAGAGAGCGAAGAGAGCGAAGAGATGGAAGAGAGAGAGAGGAAGAGAGGAAGGAGGAAGAGAGAAGAG
>JARFJB010002276.1:3367500-3635000 GCA_036346205.1 Vesta saturnalis
ACTCACACCTCACACACTCACACACTCACACACTCACACACTCACACACACACACACACACACACACAGCACACACACACACACTCACACACTCACACACTCACACACTCATACACTCACACACTCACACACTCACACACCCACACTCTCACACTCTCACACACTCTCACACTCTCACACACTCACACACTCACTCACACACACTCACACACACGCACACACAGTCACACTCACACGCACACAACTCCCACTCTCACGCGCACGCACACTCACACCCACCAACGCACGCGCACACGCACGTTGATCTTATGGAGGATTAGATAGATGTTGGTCATCAAGCTTAATGTTGGAGGTTACTTTCGTTTAATGACCTAGAAGATATTAAATATTGCACAAAAATTGTGGCCGGTAGATACTAGTTTAAAAGAAATTAATTTATAAAATGTGTTAGAAAACTTGGTAGAATACACTAAAGAGAATGTGAAGACAGATCTGTTAGAATAATTGGAAAGTAAAAAAGGTGTGTTAGATATTACATCAGGACTGTATGTATAAATTTGTCTCAGGAGAAATGGGGTTTAAATGGTTAATTGATGGTTTTGTTTGGAGAGTTTTTCTTACCAACAGAAAGGATGAGATGAGTATGTATTACGAGGGTGCAGCATACCATAGCATACGAATAAAGGCTTAGATATATCGCAGGGAATGTAGAGAAGAGTTTATTGTAAAAATAATGATTACAAGCTTGAATAGAGATTGTAATGTAGAAGACAGCGAGGCTATCAAAATGTCTAGGTGCAAAAGACGTGTGAAAGTAGATTACTGATATGAAGCTAACTGCATCATTAATTTAATGAATTCTGAAATAACTGTGATTGAAATGTTTAACTACAACCTGATATATCAATCAGTATATCAGTACTCATTAATAATCTCATTGCAATTATTAAAATGCAGCAGATTAACTAAGCTGAGTATAATCATTTCTGTTTTTTCATGAGACATTTTAGGCAACTGGCTTAATTCAGCCCATCTATTTATCTAATAATGTAATAAAACATCTTGAAAAAATAATCATGAACACCAATGTTTTTTCCTCACAAAATAGCTTTAATGACAATATTAAAACCAGTGAGGGACAGCAGATGGTTAGTATTCATGTTTCTGATATAATTGTTGCTCTCTCTAAAGCTACAACGGAAAAAAGCTATAACATATACACATACTTGATTACAGTATCACACTAATCCCATCCATTATGGAAACTGGATTGTTTAAAGTTAATAAGGCATCACAAATGAGTCTTCATTATTGTTCATTGTTGAAGAGAAAATATTTTGTCACCATCACATAAGAAATAATAAACACTGTATAACATCTAAACCATTTTCATAATTTAATTCCCAATGAAAATAGTAATTAGTAATCTCATAGGTGTGTCCAGGTTACACTAACTTCTTGAGCATTAAAAATTTATAAAAATAGAATTCACAGCAATGAAATCTGATATATCTTTCTAGTTTTTTTATACTCATGTCATCGGGGATATCACCGAGTTTCTGTAATATAAATTAAAAGGTGAATGTGTAATATGCCTATATGCTGTAAGTATCTAGTACAAAAAATCAGTTTTACAAGATAAAGTATTGTGCAAGCTCAGTCCACTGTTGAAGCACACCTGTAGCAAGGCACGTTAGGTATATTGAAAAATATAATTTACAAATTTAGCTGACTCCACTTATAATAATAAAATATGCAAATCTAAAAAAATTAGCTTAATGCGAACATAACTAAATTGATACGATGATTAAAAATTGCAATTTAAAATAAAACTTCATTTCACTTGCAATCAATTAAAAAAAAAGAGGTGACAAACTATATAATTATGTCTAGAATTACACTGGAGCACTATTTATAATATCAATTAATTATATATGCACTAATCTTGTTATATGCAATGTTTTAATCTACTGTGTATTATTTACTGATTAATCAACCACACAACTGCTTAAACTTTCTTCGCATTTTCAAAAAATTGTTATCTAGTATGTCACGATCTTGTTCTGTACAATCATTTAAAGACCAGCCCAAGCCTGTGTTACCCTCAGTGCAGTAAAAAAGTTGGCTGCAAAAAGTTGTTTTAGAATGTTAAACATTTCTAAAGTTTGCACAAAGCTTGAGGGTAAAAGTTCTCATTTTCAACTTTTTCAACTTTTCCGTTCTCTGGAATTGAATACACACATACATTTTGTAAGTCATGTATCATGTTTGTAAGTTTTTGTTGTTAAGTAAAATTCCTAAAACAATTTGAAAATTGTAAAACACAATATTGTAAAATAATACTTACAGGTCTCTAATCACTTCTGATGGAATGGATCGTGTAACATGAATTTCAATTATCATTAATGTAACTTAAACGTAACAATTAATCTATGTAATAACCCAAGTGTACCATATAAGCTTTGAGCATGTTCTGCATTCTGTCTGGCAGTGAAGTGAATGAAAGCATAATCTCTGTGCTCATAGACCATCTCGTCATTCTTATAATTCAGAAATTTGTTCAATTACAATACTAGCTGAGCAACCTGAAACAAAAACTTTACAATGTACATTGTAAACTTACGACATTTAAAATAATAAGGAATTACATTGGTCTGCAACCTCAGAACACAAATTTACAAATCATTTCTGTTTGATTTTTTCTATAAATTAACAAAAAATTTTATGAAAAAAATAAATTTGTTTTAATACTAAATACTCAAATCCTTTTTGAAAGTAGAAATGCTTTTAATATTAGCAGGTAGCTGGAGGCCACCAATTACTATTATAGCAAAAACAGTGTGCTAAATTTTTCAGGTAGGTACAGGGTTTTGAAATCTCAGCTGGAAGTTTTCTTGGTTAAAAATAGCCTTCAAACCTAGGATTTGTGTTATTAGGTGCTACGTACAATAGTAAATGATCTTTGTTTATCACCTTTGGAGTGATTAAACTACAAAAATTAGGATATTTCAGAACAACAAAAGTTGAACTGGAATTTTTTTTTAATGCTTTGTCAAGATTGTACATTAATCAGATTGCAAGAATGGGGATAGTGAGTCTTTCACTGTTTGGCGTTAATTGCCATTTTTAGTTACATCTTGGAATTTCTCATAATGACCTGTTTTATCCAAGGTCATTACTAATAACATGGTACTTCCTGGAGTCAATGCGAAAAAATCAGCACTATGGGTTTGCTGGTAAGTCGAGTAAAGGTTCAAGATTGTATAGTATACCTTTTGACAGAAGCTGGTTTCTAGTTAATTGCATTTTGTTTCTGCATCTAATATCATTTTGGTAGATGCTGGTCTGAACTTAATAACTTGGATGTACATCTTAATTGTGTTCACGAATCTAATGTCTAATGTCACATAAGCGGGTATCAGGACTTGGATTCTGCATCTAAGATGTTTTTTGACAGAAGTTCTCTGCTAGGGCCATATAGCTGTTAGGGTTACGATTGGATCCCGACCATCTGAGTGGTCGTCCCCCACGCTATGGCTTAATTCCGATTGGTTGTACCTTAGCGCCATCTTGGGCCCTTTTTCCTAGAAACAAGAGTTTCGCTCTTGGCCCCATTTCAAGAAAGTTTTCACCTGGCTAGTATCCGTACACCTGTTTGGCTTTCCACCATCTTGTTCGCGACATCTTATTTCCGTGTGTCTTTTTTGGCTTTCCGACATCTTGCTTCCGTATGAATTTTGGATATCCGCCATCTTGTTTCCGTGTGCTTTCTGGCTTTCCTACATCTTGTTTCGGTATTCTTTTTTCTGGCTTTCCACTATCTTGTTTCCCTGTGCCTTTTGGACTTTAGACCATCAGGGCTGAAATCAATGCATGGCTTCCCGATATCTTGTTTCCGTGTGCTTTTTTGGCTGTCCGTCGTCTTGTTTATTTATACCTTTTTGGCTTTCAGACATTTTGTTTACATTCACCTTTTTGGTTTATCGCCATCTTGTTTGTGCCATTTTGCTTCCGAATGAATTTTGAATTTCCACCATCTTATTTTCGTGTGCCTTTCTTAATTTCCTCCATCTCATTTCTGCCATCCTATTTTGGTATACATTTTTTGGTTTCCGGCTATCTTAAAATACTTATTTTTTTTGGGTTTTAATGGTGTATTTGTATATTAATGTGATACAATCTAAACGTTTCGATAACAGTTATCTTTGTCAGTAGCAATATTGGCTATTAAAATTGTTAAAGATAATTTTAGTAAAATTATAATCTACAGTTGGGCTTTTATACGTTTATCAAACAGTTGTATTAATAGCAGGCTTATGTTTAAGTTTTGATTTTCACAAAATTGTTTCGACATCTTTAACAACTTTAATAGATACTACTGACGAAGATAACTGTCAGTGTTACCGAGACGTTTAGATTATATTACATTAATACACAAATACACCATTAAAACCCAAAAAAAGATAAGTATTTTAATATGTGTAATAATGGTGAAAGTTTACATTTTCATATTCCGCTATCTTGTTTGCACCATCTTGTTTCAGTGTGCCTTTTGGGCTTAGGCACTCGGGGCTGAAAATAGTATATAGCTTCTGTAACCTTGTTTGCACCACCCTGTTTCCGTATGCCTTTTTGGTTTTCGCCATCTTGTTTCCATATAAATTTTGGATTTTCGCCTTCTTGTTTCTATGTGCCTTTCTGGCTTTCCGATACGCTCCTTGCGCTATCTTGTTCTTGTATCCCTTTTTCGGCTTTCCGCCATCTTATTCCCGTGTGCTCTCCGGGCTCAAATGAATGCATGGCTTTCCAATATCTTGCTTGCGCCTTCTTGTTTACGCGTGCTTTTTTGACTTACCGCCACCTTGTTTGCACCATCTTGTTTCCATATGGATTTTTGGCTTTAGATTCTCTGTGTTGAAATCATTTCATGGCTCTCCAATATCTTGATTGCGCCATCCTGTTTCCGTGCGCCTTTTTGGTTTTTACCATCTTGTTTGCCTTATCTTATTTCCATATAAATTTTTTATTTCCGCCATCTTGTTTTCGTACGCTTTTTTTGGGTTTCCGCCATCTTACTTGCGCCATCTTGTTTCCATTTATCTTTTTGACTTTAGGTCCTCCAGGTTCAAATCAATGCTTGGCTTTCCGACATCTTATTTGAGCTTTTTTGTTTCCATGTCCCCTTTTGGTTTCGGCATCTTGTTTGCGTAATCTTGTTTCCGTGTGTCTATTTGACTTTACATCCTCGGGACTAAAATCATTGCATGACTTTCCGATGTCTTGTTTCCATGTATCTTTCTGACTTTGCGCCATATTGTTTCCATAGCCTTTTTGGTTTACCCCATCTTGTTTACGCAATCTTGTTTCCGTGTACATTTTTGACTTTAGGTCTTCAAAGCTGAAATCAATTCATGGCTTCCCGATACCTTGTTTGCGCATTCTTGTTTTCGTGGGCCATTTTGGCTTTCCTCCATCTTGATGCTCCATTTTGGTTCCTTGTGCCTTGGCTTTTCGCTCTTTTTTGCGACATTTTGTTTCCGTTTACTTCTTTGGATTAAAGTCATAGATACTGAAATCAATGCATGGCTTTCCTCCATCTTGTTTCTGCGTGCTTTTTTGGCTTACCACCATCTTATTTCCTTGTGCCTTCTTGACTTTAGGTCCTCGGGGCTGAAATCAATAAATGGCTTTCCGTTATCTTGTTTACGCCATCTCATGTCCGTGTAGCTTTCTGGCTTCCCGCTATCTTGTTTGTGTGCTGTTGTTTCCATATGCCTTGTTGGCTTTCTGCCATCTATTTCTGATTTAACTATTTGTCCAGTAAATCATGGTTGTCAATAAACAATAATGAATTATCCATACTCTTACATCATTATCACAGTAAAATTGTACAGAAATGCGCATTATACATCATCTTAACTATTTTATCGTTTAAAAAAAAAAACTATGTAGAAAAATTTTTTGGAAAATCAATCATTGATAAATCCCCACTTAGTCTAAAATACAGGAACATTAACGTCTTAAGTCCACATATCACTGAATAGTAATCTTGTAGTGTTTTGTCGTTATAACGGAACCATCTAGAACTTCTCTCCTAAAAGCTCAAATGCTGAATGTGGCATAAGCTGGAATTTAATAAGTGTACCTGTAAAAGAAGTAAAATTAGAAAACCTATAACAGTGTGTTCAATAAGATACAGGTTATAATCTAGTCGATCTCTCTGAAGATGAGATAGGTAGATGTTTTAATCATAAGTTTCATGTTGGAAATTCATTTAGTTAGATAAGATGTAGAATATGGCAGCTACAAAAGCAGAGTTAGGTTAGAAGAGGAAGACCACCTGTCTGAGTTTATCTTGGTTTGAAAGAGTTTAAAAAATGAAGCATAGAACGTTTAAACTGAAGTGTTTTTCTATATATGATCAATGCAAAGAAACTGGTGGAAAAAGTTTTAAAATATTTTGTATATGTAATAATTAAGATCATGTTGATGAATACGAGTAGGAAAGAGTATATTTTGTAAAAGTGGAAGAGGTTTTATGAGTTTACTGAACACCATAGTAGAGAAAAAACGAAATTTTGCTAAGAAATATTCTTGTAGGGAATGTATAGAAGAGACTAAAGGAAGGGAAGAGGAAAACCAATGGTTACAGATATGAAGAGTGATGGTTATATAGGCGAAACAGAAAGAACAAGTATCGCAGGACACGTCTGGAACGAAGATCACCGAATCCAATGGGATGAAATACAGATGGTGGCGATGAACGACGAGAATACAACTCGCCGAAAACTCAAATAAACCACATACATCACAACATGCGTAATAAACTACTGGGCAACCACGAAAGATTCTGAAAGTTCTCAAAAATATATATTGCATTACTCAGTGGCTCAGCGGTTGAGGTGTCAGGCTTGTAAATAAAAGATACCAAGTTTGAATCTGAGAGTATTCAAGTTAATTGACTTGATCGGCTTATTTCCACAGTTTTTGCATTTTGAGCGCGACGTTTCGGAAGCGGACACTGCTTCCGTCATCAGGCTTAGTCCCGAGAAGGACTGTCTTCGCACTTGAAGTCAAATTCATGTTGATTTTTTTTTCAAAAATCATAACATGAATTCGACTCAAGTGTGACCTTTTGTATAACAAATAAATAATTTTGCTAGTGCATCACATATGATAACCATAATTTTATATTACCATTATGAAACAAATAACTGACTCGTCAACAATTTTTTTTTTAAATTGATAGCTAGGCATATGTTGATTAGGTATAACCTTGAAAAAGTCCTACCGATTCAAAGACGTGGATTATTATACAGATTACATTGTATTATACAAATAACTTCCACTGCTCGTCAAAATTGGGAAACCATCTATATTGACACAAACGCTTGTCGTTTTTTTCAATGAATGGGAACTCTGATTTTTCCAACAATGTATGAAAGTCCAAAATGGTAATATTGTCCAGAAGCTATGATGTATATCTGTAGAGTTCTAGGTGTATTTAACAAGGATCTTAATCTAAAGATAAGTTTGGGTCAAATCTTTTTAGAATGCTTAATAATTTCCTGAAAGTTATAGTACTCACTGTATCATTAAATTTTGTTCTGAAATACCCAATTTAAATCACATACCTACTTCTTAATAATCTGCTCGATAGTTTGGTACAGCATCACTTGACTTACTTTCAGAAGCAATTTCTGTACCACAATTATTGAAATAAAATATTAATGATAAAAAACAATTGTATGTTGACAGACATTAACAGTACCTTACTCTATGGTGGATGTGCATATATCATTTAAATTGCTTTAGTTTGATTTGGTCATTAGAGATTAGAGACCAGAGAGACTAAATTTAGAATAAAAAAATGTTATAAAAAATTCCACTAACTCTATACTTATCTAATAACAGTTTAGATGTACATAAGAGGTGTGAACTTAAACTGGATTAAAAATGGACGTCCATTGTATGTTTTACGCTGTATCGGAAGCGTTTAGCTATAATACAGGCTATGTAACACAGCAATCAGTTTCTCAATAGTCAAAACTATGTCATTGATAATCTCAAAGCATCATTCCTGTATTTAAGCTAATTTTTATGTGACACTAGGCTAGCAGATTAAATCATCATATTCGTAAGATGCAAAGTATATCTATAGACCAAACTGTACCAATTATAACAAAACAATCACAAACATACGCAATGACCATTTAAAAAAAAAAGCTTTAAGAACGTGTATTAAATAAATAGTGCTTGGATACCTTCCCGTACCTATTAAAATTTAGTATTTAAAATATTGTTTCATTAATGTAAATTAAAAGGTGGACTTCAGTTGTAGCACTTACTTTGAGATCATATATACATTACATACATGGCACGTGTATTATTGAAAATTAGATTTACAAAGTGCAAGTACTGTAATAATTCAAGAAATTTGAAAAAGCATAAAGTATAGTTTAAAATTTCAGAACTTCCCACAGTATGTAAATTTAAAATTCATGAAATAACAGAAAATGATTTGATAAGTCAAGGATTAGTGCTAACATCAAATTAATACAAACTCAAACTTTATTCATATTTATTACAAATGATAGAAAATTTTAAATTAAAACGAACAAAACCATTTAAAACTTGAAATTTATTTATAAAACAAAAGTAAAGGTGACAGTAAAAAAATTATGTCTACAATTAGGTACACAACACAATTTATAATACTAATTAGTAACGATACAGTATCTTAGTATATGAAAGGTTTATGTAAATATATATCTAAGTGGTATTGTTAATTCCCAGTGAACCACACCACTGCTACATTTTTGAAAAAATTAACGTGGTTAATTCACCTATCAGATCCAGTTCTGTACAATCATTCAAGGATCAACCGGAAGAGTATTCACTGTTTATGCCATTATTTGAAAAACTGCCCTCAAATTCGGGAACTAAACTTGAAATTGATGATACGTTTTGATTCTGCGACAAACAATTGGTATCTAGGGTCCAATCAGCTTCTTCAAGTTTCCTGGACAACTTTGCTGAATCTAGATTTGGAATGTTTGCACTGTACATAATTATACTGGTATTGTCACTTATTGCTTTCGTGGAAGAATAAGAAGAAGGTGAAGCTTGACTATGGCTTAAAAACCAGTCATTCGGTTGTTCAAATACTGAATAACAGTCAATTATGTGACGCATAGTTACATTGCCATTGGCATCAAATTTAACAGTGTTATTTTCTATTAGTGAAAAATATGGACTGAATGGTCCAGTTTTGTCAATTTTTACGTCGTTTTCAAAATGCTGAGAAAATTGGCATTTTGCAATGTTACGCTTCTAAAACTTTGCACAAACCTTGCAAGTAGAGATTTCCAATTACTGTTCTTTACTGGCAAGTCTTCTGTTCTATCAGTTTGAATAGACATGTATGGTTGTAAACTGTGTATTATGTTAGCAATTTTTTGTTGCTGGGTAAAATTCCTAAAAAGGAAATTCAGAATTCTAAAATTGAACATTATAAAATAACACTTACCGTCTCATTTTTTTAACCTCCTCTGGTGGTATGGACCATGTAACTTAAATTTGATTATCACTAAAATAACCTAAACGTACAATTAATCTATGTAATAATCCTAGAATCATAGTTAACATACCTTGAAGACTCATTAAAGCATGTTCCACTTTCTCTCTGGTAGTGAAATGGATGAAAGCATAATCTCGGACCTTATAAACGTTCTCGACATCCTTAAAATTTACAAATTTGTCCAATATGCACATTAGATCATGTCGAATTGATTTTCTCAAAAATAGATGAGTAACCTGAAACGAACAATTCTATAAGATACATGTATTAATGCCAGACAATCTTAAAACTGATGTTGAAATAGGTACTAAAAGAGATTAAATATATTAATAAAATTTATCCCATCTGCTACTTCAGTATACACAGATTTATGAACCATTGGCAGAGATTCAAATCGTCCTATTATTATTACTAGAGCAAAATAGTGTTACATAATTTTAGCGGTCACGGAATTTTGAAATCTTATCCAATGGAAACAGGGTAGTATTCACAGGTAAAAATAGATGCAAATTAACCATTTAAAAAAAAAATCGAAAATTATAGTCACACAACATTAGTTCTAAGCACAAAATTTAGAAATGTTTTCTACGTTGTGTTATGATAGAAAGCATGTTATCACCTTTGGAGACAATTGAATAAAAATTGGGATATGTTAAAATTAAATTAGAGAAGTAACAAACTTTTTTAATTGTGTCAAAATTGAAGATTACTGAGGTTGCGAGATTTGGGGTTGCATCAATAAATGAGTACTGGATATTCATGTTTGCATGAATGTTGTCTTGTTCGTTCAGGTCAGTAACTTAATGCAAGTGATACTTTTTGAAGCGATTTTTTTACAATTCCGTATACTATGCGAAGTGCAGTAAGGGGAAGGTATTGCGATTACGAAAAAATTTGACCTCGAGAATTTGACGGATCTTCAGATTTTGAGGGTAACTGAATCCATTTTGACCATTTTTGGCATGCGGTCTGCGTATGTATGTAAATACGATAGCGGTCAGACCGTTTGAGATGGAGTGATGAAATGTGACATACGGCTATTACAGCAAAATCATAGATCCGTTTCAACGTTTGAGGCATATTAGGACCACCGAAGTAGGGAAGAGTCGCTTAAATTGAACCAATTTTAAAATGCAAGTTACTTTGTCATTGTTCAAACAATTTATAGATTATTTAAACAATTCATGAGTAAAACGGGCAATGTTTTGAATTAATAAAAAATGTAACGTATAAATTTAGGACTAATTTGTACCTACCAACATTTTCATGTAAACAAATTGATTGTTTAACTTTCTCCACGCGTTTCACAGATTCTTTTCAAACTTTTGAAAAACCAACAAAAATCTCAATAAATGTGTGAGAGCATTTGTTGTTTATTACTTATTTTATTCAAAACTGAGTGTATTCCAGTGCGGAATTTTAAGTCTTTTTATTATAAAACGCAAAAAATGTTTTGAATTTATAGAGCTAATTGATACCCAGAAGGAATTTGTTATAAATAAATTATTTTATTAACAATTGAGTTTTTGGTAATATTACGGCGCTCCATTTTAGGGCTTTCCATTATAAAACGCCAGAAAATTAGGGACGTCAGTAAAACTCAATAAATGAGTGTTTCGAATCTAGGATTAATTTGTACCCACGAGAATTTTGATGTAAACAAGTGATTTTGTTGGTAAGTGAATTTTTGGTTATGTTCCAATTCGCTAATTGTGAAGCTGTGCGTAATTTATTAGCAACAAAAGATTGGGAACCCAATGAAGCAGGAGCAACTGGTATTTCGAATTTAGGACTAATTTGTACCCACGAGAACTTTGATGCAAACAAGTTATTTTGTTGATAAGTGAATTTTTGGTTATGTTCCACTTCGCTAATTGTGAAGCAGTGCGTAATTTATTAGCAACAAAAGATTGGGATCCCAATGAAGCTGGAGCAACTTGTGTTTCGAATTTAGGACTAATTTGTACCCACAAGAATTTTGATTAAACAAGTTATTTTGTTGATAAGTGAATTTTTGGTTATGTTCCACTTCGCTAATTGTGAAGCAGTGCGTAATTTATTAGCAACAAACGATTGGGATCCCAATGAAGCTGGAGCAACTTGTGTTTCGAAATTAGGACTAATTTGTCCCACAAAATTTTGATTAAACAATTATTTTGTTGATAAGTGAATTTTTGGTTATGTTCCACTTCGCTAATTGTGAAGCAGTGCGTAATTTATTAGCAACAAACGATTGGGATCCCAATGAAGCTGGAGCAACTTGTGTTTCGAAATTAGGACTAATTTGTGCCCACGAAAATTTTGAAGTAAACAACTTATTTTGTTGATAAGTGAATTTTTGGTTGTGTTCCACTTCGCTAATTGTGAAGCAGTGCGTAATTTATTATCAACAAAAGATTGGGATCCCAATGTAGCTGGAGCAACTTGTGTTTCGAATTTAGGACTAATTTGTACCCACGAAAATTTTGATGTGAACAACTTATTTTGTTGATAAGTGAATTTTTGGTTATGTTCCACTTCGCTAATTGTGAAGCAGTGCGTAATTTATTAGCAACAAAAGATTGGGATCCCAATGGAGCTGGAGCAACTTGTGTTTCGAATTTAGGACTAATTTGTACACACGAGAATTTTGTGTAACAATTATTTTTTGATAATAATTTTTGGTTATTTCCATTCGTAATTTATGAATTTATTAGCACAAAAATTGGGACCCAATGACTGAGAACTTGTGTTTGAATTTAGGACTAATTTGTACACGAGAATTTTGTTTAAAAAATTATTTTTTGTAAATATTTCCGTATATTTCATTGGATTTACATTTATTAGAACAGAAATTGGAACCCAATAAAACTCAAAAACTTTTTTGAATTTAGGGCTAATTTGTAACACGAGGAATTTGTTATAAATAATATCTATTGAGTATTTTGGTAATATTTCGCATCGGATTTAGGATTTCCATTATAAAAGCCAAAAATTGGGACCCATAAAACTCAAAAATTGGTGTTTCGAATTTAGGATAATATTGTACCCACGAGAATTTTGATGAAATAAGTTATTTGTTGATAAGTGAATTTTGGTTATTCATTCGGTAATTGTGAAGCGTGCGTAATTTATTAGCACAAAAGATTGGGATCCCAATGAAACTGGAGCAACTTGTGTTTCGAATTTAGGACTAATTTGTACCCACGAGAATTTTGTTTAAACAAATTATTTTGTTGATAATTGCTGATATATTTGGATTTATTATAGATTGGACCCATAAAACTCAGACTAATTTTGAATTTAGGCTAATTTGTAACACGAGTAATTTTATATAAACTATTAACAAATTTTGGTTATTTGCGTGACGATTTTAGGACTTTCCAATAAAAGCTGGAGCAACTTGTGTTTCGAATTTAGGAATAATTTGTACCCACGTGAATTTTGATGTAAACGAGTTATTTTGTTTATAAGTGAATTTTTGGTTATGTTCCACTTCGCTAATTGTGAAGCAGTGCGTAATTTATTAGCAACAAAAGATTGGGATCCCAATAAAGCTGGAGCAACTTGTGTTTCGAATTTAGGACTAATTTGTACCCACAAGAATTTTGATGTAAGCAAGTTATTTTGTTGATAAGTGAATTTTTCGTTATGTTCCAATTCGCTAATTGTGAAGCTGTGCGTAATTTATTAGCAACCAAAGGTTGGGATCCCAATGAAGCTGGAGCAACTTGTGTTTCGAATTTAGGACTAATTTGTACACACGAGAATTTTGATGTAAACAAGTTATTTTGTTGATAAGTGAATTTTTGGTTATGTTCCAATTCGCTAATTGTGAAGCTGTGCGTAATTTATTAGCAACAAAAGATTGGGATCCCAATGAAGCTGAAGCAACTTATGTTTCGAATTTAGGACTAATTTGTACCCACAAGAATTTTGATGTAAACAAGTTATTTTGCTGATAAGTGAATTTTTGGTTATGTTCCAATTCGCCAATTGTGAAGCTGTGCGTAATTTATTAGCAACAAAAGATTGGGATCCCAATAAAACTGGAGCAAATTGTGTTTCGAATTTAGGACTAATTTGTACCCACGAGAATTTTGTTGTAAACAAATTATTTTATTGATAAATCATTGTCCGTTATATTTCAATTCGTGATTTGAATTTATTAGCGGCAAAGAATTGCAACCCTAATAAAACTCGAGAAACCTTTATTTTGAATTTTAGGCTAATTTGTAAACACGGGGAATTTGTTATAAATAAATTATTAACAATTGAGTTTTTGGTAATATTTCGACATGCGATTTTAGGACTTTCCATTATAAAACGCCAGAAAATTAGGGACGCCAGTAGAACTCAATAAATGGGTGCTCCCAATGAAACTGGAGCAACTTGTGTTTCGAATTTAGGACTAATTTGTACCCACGAGAATTTTGTTTTAAACAAATTATGATAAATCATTGTCCGTTATATTTCAATTCGTGATTTGAATTTATTAGCGGCAAAGAATTGGATACAAGGTACCTCAGACAAAATACGAAGGATAGGCAGCAAATACAAGATACGCACTGCCTTCAAATCGACCAGAACGCTCAGGGAAATACTAACCAAAACCAAACCATACAATGAAGATCAGAATTCCAAGAACTGTGTATACAACCTACCATGCGAATGCGGCAGAGCATACATAGGAGAGAGCAGTAGACCACTCAAGCAAGGGCGAAACAGAAAGATCAAGAATCGCTGAACATGTCTGGAACGAAGACCACCGCATCCAATGGGATAACATACAGATAGTGGCAAAGGACGAGAATACAACTCGTCGGAAACTCAAAGAAGCCACATTCATCGCACTAGCAGAAAATCCAATAAGCCAAGCTAGTGTAGAAATGAAACCCATATGGATTCCAATAATGCGCGAAGAGCTTAAGCGCAATACACCTGCGCAAGAGGTTACGGCGCAACATGCGCAATAAACTTCTGCGCAACCACGAAAATAGTTTAATATATATATAAGTTCTAACAAATATATATTGGATTACTCAGTGGCTCAGCGGTAAAGGTGTCAGACTAGTAAGTGAAAGGTACCAAGTTCGAATCTGAGAGTAGTCAAGTGCTTGAGAAAAATTAGATATAACAAATGAATTCGACTCAAGTGCGAAAACAGTCCTTCTCGGACTAAGCCTGATGACGGAAGCAGAGTCCGCTTCCGAAACGTCGCGCTCAAAAAGCATAAACTGTGGAAATAGGCCGATCAACTCCACTAATAGGAAACCACAGTTACAAAACACTTATAATACAGAATTAGTAACTCGGTACGGCCCCGAAGTCAAACAACTTTTCAGAAAGCTTGAAACATCAATGAACAAGCTAGCACTAGAGGAGAACCATCTAACCTTCCTCTTCAAAGCCCGTGATAACAACTTAATACCCACTGGGCTTAACATCAAAACTCCGATACACAGCCGAAAAATATCACTAATCGCAAAGAGAGCTAGCGAAGCGTTAGTCAAAGAACGAATCAAACATCACCGTTTCAGAAAGTACCAGCTCGAACACCAATCCAACGAGATTAGAGAAACCATTCGAAATCGAGTGAACGAGCAAGACTTTGATAGGATAAATACGGCTACCAGAAGTAAATATTCGAAGACCAAGGCAATTCACAAGGAAATTCAGCAGAATAAACTCGAAAAGCTAATGAAGGAGAAGAAAGAACCAACTAACATCAATCGAAAGAACACTGTCATAAACATCTCTAAACGACAGTTGAACGAAAACGAAATGAAGGTTCTGGACAAAGGCTTGAACTATGCGATAACACCGAGGTATATTCCGAAAGTAGATTTAATAACCGCAGTAGAAGCGACAGCTATGAAATTAGATCCTGAAGAAGCCGAAGAATACAGAAGTAAGGTTAGATCAGTTCTGGATTCATCTAGGCGAACTAAACCTAACCTCTCTAACCTAGAAAGGAGAGCGGTCATTTCCTTAAGAATGACCCAACGATCAAAGTTCTCCCGGCAGACAAAGGAAACGCGACTGTGGTAATGGATATGGACACTTACAACAGTAAGGTCCAAGAACTACTAGACGGGGGCGAGTACAAACAAATACCGAAAGACCCCACACCATCAATCGAAAGACGAATATACCTGACGCTGGCAAAACATAAAGGGGAGTTCTCAGATTACCAGAGAACTAGACTTACCCCACACTACAGCAAACCTCCGCATCTGTACGGCCTACCAAAGATCCACAAGGAAGGAATTCCTCTGAGACCAATTGTGAGCTCGAGAAATTCACCTTGTCACCCATTAGCCCACTATCTGCTAGGTATCATCACACCCTTATCGGGAAAAACCGAATCTATGGTCAAGAATACGCAGCACTTCGTGGAAACCATCAGAAACTTCCAACCAAACCACGAAGAAATACTGGTAAGCTTCGACATTGTGAGTCTATTCACAAATGTGCCTACCGATAAGGCACTAACTATCATAAGGGACAAGCTGGAAAAGGATGAAACGTTAGACGAACGCACGCAACTCTCGGTAAACACAATAATGGAACTTCTGACAATATGCATTAGAACTACATATTTCCAGGTAGAAGACAAATTCTACCAACAAGAGTTTGGGATGGCTATGGGTTCCCCACTATCACCCATAGTGAGCAATATATATATGGAAGACTTTGAAGACCAAGCGATATCCGAATTCACAGAGAAACCAAGGATATGGCTTAGATACGTGGACGATACCTTCGTAGTTTGGCAACACGGCAAGCATAAGCTAGATGAATTCCTAGATCATCTAAATAGCCGCGCACCCACCATCAAATTCACAATGGAATTGAGTCGGAATAAAACTGCCATTCCTGGATGTACTTGTACACAGGAATGACAACACTTTCACGACAAGTGTATACAGGAAACCTACCCACACAGGGAGGTACCTACACTACAACTCCAATCACCACAAAACGTGAAGTTAGGCGTAGCAAAATGCTTGTACGATAGAGCAAAACAATATGCTCAAAACAAGAGGACCTGAACAGAGAAAAGAAAATATCGCTAGAACACTCAAAGAAAATGGCTACCCTGATCTAACACCTAACCTTAACAGGAAAGGGTAACCGAAAAGAAGAACCTAAATATACAGCGATAATACCATATATACAAGGTACCTCAGACAAAATACGAAGGATAGGCAGCAAATACAAGATACGCACTGCCTTCAAATCGACCAGAACGCTCAGGGAATACTAACCAAAACCAAACCATACAATGAAGATCAGAATTCCAAGAACTGTGTATACAACCTACCATGCGAATGCGGCAGAGCATACATAGGAGAGAGCAGTAGACCACTCAAAGTGAGAACTCAGGAACACAAGAACAACGTCCGCAAGGGCGAAACAGAAAGATCAAGAATCGCTGAACATGTCTGGAACGAAGACCACCGCATCCAATGGGATAACATACAGATAGTGGCAAAGGACGAGAATACAACTCGTCGGAAACTCAAAGAAGCCACATTCATCGCACTAGCAGAAAATCCAATAAGCCAAGCTAGTGTAGAAATGAAACCCATATGGATTCCAATAATGCGCGAAGAGCTTAAGCGCAATACACCTGCGCAAGAGGTTACGGCGCAACATGCGCAATAAACTTCTGCGCAACCACGAAAAATAGTTTAATATATATATAAGTTCTAACAAATATATATTGGATTACTCAGTGGCTCAGCGGTAAAGGTGTCAGACTAGTAAGTGAAAGGTACCAAGTTCGAATCTGAGAGTAGTCAAGTGCTTGAGAAAAATTAGATATAACAAATGAATTCGACTCAAGTGCGAAAACAGTCCTTCTCAGGACTAAGCCTGATGACGGAAGCAGAGTCCGCTTCCGAAACGTCGCGCTCAAAAAGCATAAACTGTGGAAATAGGCCGATCAACTCCACTAATAGGAAACCACAGTTACAAAACACTTATAATACAGAAAAAGAATTGGAACCCTAATAAAAATCGAGAAACCCTTATTTTGAACTTAGGGCTAATTTGTAAACACGAGGAATTTGCTATAAATAAATTATTAACAATTAAGTTTTGGGTAATATTTCGGCATGCGATTTTAGGACTTTCCATTATAAAACGCCAGAAAATTAGGGACGTCAGTAGAACTCACTAAATGGGTGCTTCGAATTTAGGGCAAATTTGTACCCACGAGAATTTTGATGTAAACAAGTTATTTTGTTGATAAGTGAATCTTTGGTTATGTTCCAATTCGCTAATTGTGAAGCTGTGCGTAGTTTATTAGCAACAAAAGATTGCGATCCCGATAAAACAGGAGAAACTTGTATTTCGAATTTAGGAATAATTTGTACCCACGAGAATTTTGTTGTAAACAAATTATTTTGTTGATAAATGATTGTCCGTTATATTTCAATTCGTGATTTTATTTGATTAGCGGGAAAAAATTGGAACCCTAATAAAACTCTAAAAGCTTGTATTTTGAATTTAGGGCTAATTTGTACACGAGGAATTTGTTATAAATTATTAACAATTGAATTTTTGGTAACATTTCGGCGTGCGATTTTAGGACTTTCATTATAAAACACCAGAAAGTTAGGGACGCAAGTAAAGCTCAATAAATGTGTGTTTCGAATTTTGGACTAATTTGTACCCACGTGTATTTTGATGTAAAACGCAAAAAAATATTCGGGCCCCAATAAAACTAGAGAAACTTGTGTTTCGAATTTAGGACTAATTTGTACCCACGAGAATTTTGAAGTAATGTTATTTTGTTGATAAATGAATTTTTGGTTATGTTCCAATTCGCTAATTTTAAAGCTGCACATAATTCATTAGCGACAAACAATTGGGATCCAATAAAACTGGAGAAACTTTTGTTTCGAATTTAGGACTAATTTGTACCCACGAGAATTTTGTTGGAAAAAACTATTTTGTTGATAAATGATTGTGCGTTATATTTCAATTCCTGATTTTAATTTATTCGCGGCAAAAAATTGGAACCCCAATAAAACTCGAGAAACTTATATTTTGAATTTAGGACCAATTTGTACCTACCGGAAATTTGTTAAAAATAAATTATAAACAATTGAGTTTATGGTAATATTTCGGCGTGCGATTTTAGGACTTTCCATTATAAAACGCCAGAAAATTAGGGACACCAGTAAAGCTCAGTAAATGTGTGTTTCGAATTTAGGACTAATTTGTACTCACAACCATTTTAATGTAAAACGCAAAAAAAATATTCGGACCCCAATAAAACTGAAGAAACTTGTGTTTCGAATTTAGGACTAATTTGTGCCCACGAGTATTTTAATGCCGACATGGTATATACGTCGGACGTACAAATATTATAACAAAAATCCCCGTCGGACGTAGACACTGCCATTTTAAAATATCAAAAATCTATAGTGCACTCTCTCACCCACTTCCAGGAACGACCGTGGCTCGTCTTCGTTGAGACGTTGATTGAGGAATCGTTTAAGATACGCAACGGTATGGTAATATCCGTAGCCAAAGTTGGGTCTCAACTAGAGACGGCGCTAGTAGTAATGTGGGTCTCAAATGTTTAGTTGCTCGTTAACTCTCGCCGTGAAAGTGTCTATGTACTCTTAATTGGCAAGCGTGTTTGACGTCAGGTTTCTCCTACAAACTTTTGATTATTTGTGTTTTTGTAAAGCGTGTCATTTTTCAAATAAAAATTTAATTTCTGAACTAATTGATTAATAAAATAAATTTTGTTTTTCTTTATAATTAAAATTACATTGATTGTAAGAATTGAATAAATTAAAAAGTAAATTATTCATGTTGTTTGAAGATAAATGATTGCAATTATTCATCCTATATGATTAATTGATGAATATGCTAAAATTTTTCGTATTCTAATTTGATTAAATGCCATTAATCCTCTTACAATTATTGCCACTAAAATAATAATTATTATAAAAGATTTGAATTTAATATTTAGTATTAACAGGACTATAGGGGCAATTTTCTGTCATGTTAATATTAATATACAATTTATTCAATCTAATCCTTCAAGAACTTCTGGAAATCAAAAATGGAACGGGGTTATTTCTATTTTCATTAGAAGTCTTGAATTTATAATAAAAATAATTAATGATTCTTGATTTATTTTTGATGAAAATCTCGAACTTATTATTATTATGATAATTGCTAATAGAATTACTGATGATACAATAGTTTGTGTAATAAACTATTTAATTGAAGATTCAGAAGAAAGTTTATTTTTTCTTGAATTTAAAATTGGAATAATAGATAAAACATTAATTTCAAGTCCTATTCATATAGCTATTTATGAATAAGAGGAAATTGAAATCAAGGTTCTAATAATTAATATTGATAAAAATAAAATTTGATAAAATTTTTTTATTAAAAAAAAAAGAATCTTTATATTTGGGGTATGAACCCAAAAGCTTTATTTAGCTTATCTTTTTATAAATTAGTATAAGATGAACATGAATTTTTGATGTTCACAGGAATAGTTTAATTCTATTATTTATAATGAAGGTAAAATTTTACATTTTTATTATATCATAATAATCCTTTTGTTAGGCACTTCATTTGTTTTTGTTTTTAATGTATTTGAATTGTTAAAATTAAATATTTAAATCACTTAAATTTTTTTAGTTAATTAATTTTAGCATCCAATTTAAATTCAAGGCCAACAAATCACAGGTGAATATGGATGGGTACAGAATTTCTAGTTATTTGGAGAAAAAAAAGTGGTTGATTTTATTTTTTAACCTCAATAAAAATTTACTTATTATATGTAACTAATTTTAATGTTATATACCATAACTTATTTATATAAACATTTTATTATGTATAAAGTTTTATATTATATATATATATATATATATATATATATATATATATATATATATATATATATATATATACTGTGTCTCTTGAATTTCTGGACATAGGAATTCATGTTAAAATAAACTATTGTAAATATTTTCTCCCTAATTATTTTACAGTAAAATGTCAAATGTAAAACTTCTTAAGGAAAAAGGCTGCTTTATGTTACAATTGCATTTACATTTGGTTCATCCGTTTTCGAGAAAATTAGGAAAACTTAAGGGCTTTTTCGTGACCGGTAACGTTAATAAGCCATGTAAGTGTCAGGATAATTACAATAAGGAGCACAAATAAAATAAGTCTGTTATAAACAAGAAGATGATATTCTAAATAAACAAATTAATTATGAAAATTGGAAAATAAATAACAAAAAACCATCATTTCCACTATTTGATCAAGTGTTCAAATAAATCTCCGTTTGCAGCTAAACAATATCCATGTCGATCATGGCTTATTAACGTTACCGGTAGATTTGAATAAGTTGATAATTTTTGAAATTGTTTCTGCACTTGGAATTTGCCGGTTTTGATAACTAGCCGAGTACAAATCTCTGATATTTCTAAATGAATTGCCAGAGTAATGCCATTCAATAAATTTTACTTTTTCTTCAATGGTGTAATAATTCATTTTTATAAACAAATTTTTCTCGAATAAAGTTTTAATGATGAATGAATTGTTTTTGAACAATGAATAATTTACAATGACAATTAATAATTATTGTTAGCAAAGCAACATTGACCAGTTACGAAAAAGCCCTTAAGTTTTTCCTAAATTTCTCGAAAACGGATGAACCAAATGTAAATGCAATTGTAATATAAGAAGCAGCCTTTTTTCCTTAAGAAGTTTTACATTTGAGATTTTACTGTAAAATAATTAGGCGAGCCAATATTTACAATAGTTTATTTTAACATGGGAATTCCCTATGTCCAGAAATTCAAGAGACACAGTGTGTGTGTATATATATATATATATATATATATATATATATATATATATATATATATATATATATATATATATATATATATATATATATATATATATATATATATTTAACTTTATATTAATTTATATAATTAAATATAGATCAATAAAAGTGGAACTATAAATGAATAAAGTGAAGATATTAGTTTATTAATCGTATATAAATATTATTACACGATAAACCTGAAAAAAAAAGAAATAATGAATAGTTATATTTTTATTTAATAGTTATAACATCGTATTATATGATTGTTCTAATTTATTATTATTATTTACTGCAATTAATATATTAAATATTTATATATATATATATATATATATATATATATATATATATATATATATATATATGTATATAAAAAAAAATTATTAATATATAAATATTCAATATATCAATAAAATGTTATCTTAAGAATTTAACATTATTGCTATTGGTCTTTCATAAATGATCATTTATATAAAGAAAATAATTTAAAAAAACAACTTACGAGTTACTAGAAATTAAATTTGTTATTAATGGAATATTAATTTAAAATTAGAAATTAATTAATTTTTTATTGCTTATTAATGATTAGCTTATGATTATATTTTAAATATATTTGAGGGGGGGTCAATAAAATATTTATATTAATATACGTATAAATAAATTTTGTAAGTTTTAGTTTAAATTATTAATTTTATAACTTTAATTTTAAATGAAATTGATTGTTTTGTTTTTAAATAAAATTAAATTTTTCATTTATTTTGGATTATTTTTATTTAAAAATTTAATTTAATGATTTATACCATTTTATTAATAATAAATTTGATTATTAAGTAATTTTCTAAAATAGTAAAATTTAATTTATTAATAATTTGTTTATTATTTAATTATTTTTAATTGATTAATTTATTTAAATTAGAATTAATTAAATTTAAATTGAAGAATAGTTTATTTTGGGGAATAATTTATTTAAATTTATAATTCAATTTGTATTAAATTTATTATTTGAAATGAATTTACAGGTAGAATTTTAATTAAAAGTTTCTTTTTCAGTATTTAACACTGAAAATTTATTAATATATGTTTCAGTCAATTTTAATAAATCTAATAAAATTTGTGCCAGCAATTACGGTTATACAAATAGATTAATTGAATATTTTTGGTTTTAAATTAATTAAATTTGATATTTGAATTTTTAGGTGAAATTTAAATTTGAATATTAATTATTATAATAATTTTAAATTCATTAAAATTAAAATATAAACTAGGATTGTATCAGGGTTGATTAGATTGAAATTATGTAATTGATTTTCTCGAATTTAAAAGGACTAATTAATCATTTATTTATTTGCGATATAATATTTTAAAATAATTAATTTGAAATGAAATTTTATTCGTTTTTAAATATATCTAGTTTTTTAAGAAAAGAATTTAATTCTATTATTATTTATTTAAGAATTAATTTTTAATTTTAAGTTTTAATATTAAATATTTAATGGGATGAGCTTCTATTTAAAATTTAAAAAATTTTAATATATCTATATTTTGTATAATTTTAATTGTTAATCATGATAATAATTTAATAGTTATTTATTATTTAATTATTAATTTATATTAATTTTAATTTGTTTATTAAAAATTAATTTTATATTTTTTATTATTAGTTATTATGATTAAATTAGTAAATTTGTTGTTAAAGATAAAAGATTTTTTAGATTATAAAAAGAAATTCGGCAAATTAATTTTCTGCCTGTTTATTAAAAACATGTCCTTTTGAGAATAATTTAAGGTCTAATCTGCTCAGTGATAATTAAATAGCCGCAGTATTTTAACTGTGCAAAGGTAGCATAATAAATAGTTTTTTAATTGAAATCTGGAATGAATATGGAAGAGGGGGATTTGCTATGCTTTTTATGGCTGAATATTCAAGAATTTTGTTTATGAGAATAATATTTGTTTTATTTTTTGGTAGATTATTTTTAATTATTTTTGTTTGTTTGTTTTATTTATTTCTTTTATATTTATTTGAACTCGGGGGACTTTACCTCATTTTCGATATGACAAGCTTATATACTTAGCTTGAAAAAGATTTTTACCTATTTCTTTAAATTTTTTAATGTTTTATTTAGGATTGAAGTTGGTTATTTTTGTTCAAATTAGTTAGTTAATTAATTATAGTAAAGTTAATAAAGTAAATTAACTATTTATTATATTTTCAAAATATATACTTAAACAAGATCATTAACTTAATTGAATATAATTTTATCTCATAATTTTGATATTAAAAGTATAAGAGGAAAAAATAAGAAATATAACGTAGTTAAAATTTGCCTGTTAAAATGAAAGGATCTTCAATTGGTTTAGCTCCAATTCATATTAATATTAAAATAATTGTTAAAAATGAACAAATTAAAATTTTGTTTAATGGATATAATGAGTTTCTTTGCATTTTTTTTTTAAATATTGGTATAATATTTAATAGTTCGTTCTTGTGGCAATGATTATTTTCAGTCTTTTAATATTTTATGATAAAATTTATTTTTTTAATAGTTTTTATGATTCCTTTATGTTTAAAAAATTATTTTTGAATTATTCAGTTTTTACTTTTTATTATATTTTATATATTTTTTCTTAGTTTTAATTTTACATTTTTTTATAGTTCAATTAGATATATATTTGGGTGGGATTATTTAAGATATTTAATAATTTTACTTAGTATTTGAATTTGTACTTTAATAATTATAGCTAGAGGAAAAATTTATATTGAGAAAAATTATAGTGATTTTTTTTATTTGTTGTTTTAATAATATTATTTTCATTATTTATAACTTTTAGTTCAATAAATATATTTATTTTTGATATATTTTTTTTAAATTAGATTAATTCCAACATTGTTATTAATTTTAGGTTGAGGTTATCAACCTGAACGTATTCAAGCTGGTATATATATATATATATATATATATATATATATATATATATATATATATATATATATATATATATATATATATATATATATACAGTTGACTCGCGATAGTCCGACATGCTCGGTAATCCGACGCCGTATCTAGCCGCATTTCGCGCCTCGTGTTGTGACAGGATTCTCAAGTCTTCCTTTTGTTAGTAGCTCGCTGTCTTTACTAGTTCAGTGAAGTGTTAAGTGTCAAGTGATGGCAAGTACAAGTGGAATCACTATAAAACGTAAACATAAAACATTATTATTATTTCTGAAAAATGGGAAATAATTAAGAGGTTAGACCGTGGTGAAACTCCAACAACTATTTCTAAAGCTTATGACATCGGGCGACCAACCATCTATGACATCTTGAAAAATCGAGAAAAAATTGAACATTTTGTGAAAACTGTTGAAGACGACTCAAAGGGAAAAACTCTTAGATTGGCTGAATTTCCCCAAGTAGAAGAAGCTCTTTATTCTTGGTTCAAACAGCAAAGGAACAGACAGGCTCCGATTTCTGGGGATCTTTTGAGGGAGAAAGCAAAATTCTTTTATCGTGAAATTACAAAAAAAGATGATTTCCGCGCCAGTGACGGGTGGTTTGAGAATTTTAAAAATCGACATGGTATTCGTTATGTTCAGATGAGTGGAGAGAAATTGTCTGCTGACGAGACAGAAATTCCTAACTTTCTCAAGAACCTCACCTCGAAAATCACTGAATTAGGCCTTACGCCTGATCAAGTCTACAACGCCGACGAAACGGGATTAAATTGACGGCAACTTCCCACAAAAACATTTGTGACAGATGATGAGAAAAAAGTGTCTGGGAGAAAACCTCTAAAAGAAAGAATCACTTTAATGGTTTGTTCAAATGCCGCTGGGAATCGTAAGTTGAAACTGCTAGCTGTAGGTAAAAGTAAGAACCGCGGGCATTTAAAAACACCAAGATAGAAACTCTTCCAGTGGTATATAAAATCAAGGACGAGCGTGGGTCACTCAAGAAATTTTCCGAGACTGGTTTTACAACCATTTTGTCCCAGAAGTAAAACAAGATTTGAAACAAAAAAAACTACCGTTAAAGGCCCTTTTACTGTTAGATAACGCCCCCGGACATCCGGCCGTGGAGGAATTGAGAGTTAAGACAGCTAATGGGTTCATTGAAGTTATGTATTTGCCAGCAAACACAACTGCTGTCATTCAACCGATGGACCAAAATGTAATAAAACATTGAAGGCACATTACAAAAGCGCCTACTGATGGACATCGTCAGCCAGCCCGATGCAGACATCACTTCTGTTTTGAAGTCATTTAACATAAAGAATGCCATCCTTAACGCATCATTTGCATGGCAACAAGTAAAAACGTCAACTCTCATAAAATCGTGGAAGCATATTTGGCCAGAAAATCCACTCCTGAAAAAGAAAGAAAACGAAGATGAACAGTCTCAAGTTAATGGAGTTGTGGATGACACACTGACACTTTGTGGTAATATCACCGTTCCACAAGAATGTTTAGAAGACTTAAGAACATGGGTCTTAGACGGCAACTTAAATGCGGATGAAACAGATGATGAGATAGTACTGCAAGTCACGTCTACTGTTCAAGACGAAACAATCGAGGAGGCCATGGAGGAAAAATATACCGTCAGCTGTGATGAAGCTATGGCGGCCGCCAACACATTAATACGTTGGTGCGAGGAGAGTGAACTGGACTTCAACAACGTTTTTATGCTGAAAGACATCCAAGAAAAAGGCATGACAGACTGTTTACGTAAGAAAAAACAAAAAACAATCACAGACTATTTTAATCCGTAAGTTTGCACAATGTTCGCTCTGTTTTTTTGTAAACGCTTAATCGTTTTGTGTTTTTCAATTTTATATGCAATAAATCTCTCTTTTTTGTGAAAAATAATGCCTAAATTGATTATTCTACACCTTTGATATCGAAGAGTATACAAAATAATACGTCAACAATTAATTTTCTTAACTTATATGGACAAATTCAGTAAAAATAAACTAACCTTCGGTAATCCGACATTTTTGGTAATCCGACACCCCTAGGTCCCATAACTGTCGGATTATCGCGAGTCAATATATATATATATATATATATATATATATATATATATATATATATATATATATATATATATATATATATACATGATAATTTTATACTTTAGATATTTATTATCTTTCGTTTTCATTAAATAATATTTATTTTTATATTTGTACAATTTTTGTTCTCATGGTAGAGGCTCCAATTTCTGGGTCAATAATTTTGGCTGGCGTAATGTTAAAGTTAGGGGGATATGGATTAATTCGTTTCATAAAAATTTATATAATTATAGGTTTAAAATTTAATTTTATTATTATAATTATTGGTTTAATAGGGGGTTTTATTATTTCTTTAATTTGTTTACGTCAAATGGATGTTAAGTCTTTAATGGCATATTCATCAGTTTCACATATGAGATTAGTATTAGGAGGTTTAATAACAATAAATATATGAGGTTTATATGGTTCAATTGTAATAATAATTTCTCATGGTTTATGTTCATCAGGATTATTTTGTTTAGCTAATTGTTCATATGAACGTTTATCTAGTCGTAGATTGTTTTTAAAGAAAGGTTTAATTAATATTATACCTAGAATAAGATTATGATTTTTATTATGTTCTTCAAATATAGCAGCTCCTCCTTCTTTAAATTTATTAGGGGAAATTATATTAATTAATAGTTTGGTTTCTTATAGTTGAATTACAATAATTTTAATTAGATTAACTTTATTTTTTAGAGGTTGTTTTTTTTTTTAATTATTTATTAGGCATCAACTTCTAAGGTTATTTTTCCTTTAGCCTGTTATGAATTATTTACTTGTTCCAAAACGTATTCTGAATATGTGCATATTTGTTGGTTAAATTTTTCCGTGTAATTCTGATAAATGTAAAAATTCAAGCACCTTTTTCATTTTTCTTTCATTTACTTCTAGCATTTTAGGAAATGGACCTCTTATATCACAGATTTCTCGTTGTGCTTGCACTGCTTGACAATCAGTAAAGAGATGTCGGATCGTTAATTGTACGTTGCATGTTTGGCATATTCCTCGGGGTGATCCTGTAAGTATGTGTTCGTGGGTCAACTTTGTATGACCTATGCGAAGTCTTGTAATGACTATACTGTTCCTTCTTGAGAATGCTGAGTATATTTTGCGTTTTTTGATCGAAGGTAGATGTTCTTTAAGGGCCCTATTTTGTTGATTCCAAGTATTTTGCCATTGGTCTAATATTTTATCTCTAATATACTCCTTTTTGGTCGCTTCTTGTGATGGGATCTGTAATGTGATCCTTTGTTTTGTTAATTGTACATATATGAGCGTATTTAATGTCCTGCACGTATTTTCATTCTTAGTGATGATCTCGTAATTAAAATGTGTTGACTTCATGCTGATTTTGCAAACATATTTTTGTAACAGCCACATGCCCCCATGCAGTATCTTAGTGAGACATTTTGGATTGTGTCTAGTTTCTTCAAGAGAGATATGCATGCAGATGTGTATGCATTGCATCCATAATCTATCTTTGAAAGAATCATTGTTTTATAAATCCGTAATAGAATTTCCCGGTTTGCACCCCAGTTTGTGTTATTATTATATTCAAGACTTGTTTGGATACTGTGTATATATATATTCTATGTGGTTTCTCCACGAGAGGGTAGGGTTAAGAATTATGCCAAGAAATTTTGTTGTAGACACAACCCTGATTCGTTTATTTCCAAGGTAAAGTTTAGGCTCGTAATGCGGTGTTCTTAGCTTGCAAAAATGCATAGACACTGACTTTGAGTGAGAAAACCGGAATCCTACTTTTTGTGCCTGTTCCACTATGGTGTTAATTGCTTTCTGTAGCTCGTTGTTAATTGCAGCGCCTCTTTTCCCGGACCTATAAATCGTGATATCGTCAACGTATATAGAGCGGCCAATTGTTGGTTTTAGTGTAGTTGTGATATCATTTACCGCAATAGCAAACAAAGTTACGCTAAGTGGAGAGCCTTGAGATATTCCATTTTCTAAAATATGTTCGTCGGACACTGCTTTCCCTACCCGCACTTTAAAACGTCTATCATACAGAAATGACTTTATGGTATAGGCTAATTTTCCCTTTACCCCCCATTTATGTAGCTTTTCCAATACGGCATATCTCCAAACTGTGTCATAAGCCTTCTCTATGTCGACAAATACAGCTGTTAGGTGTTCTCTTCTTCCGAAGCTTTCATAGATGGCGTTGACAATTGCACCAATTTATCATTTGTGCTATAATTTTTCCGAAATCCCGCCTGATAATGATTTGTCCAGTTATTTTCTTCCATTAAATTGACCAGTCTTTTATTGATAATCTTTTCTAAGAGTTTTTCCATACAGCAACATAAAGAGATCGAACGGTAGCTGTCCGGTTCTAACGGATCCTTACTAGTTTTTAAGACAGGTACTACCATTGCAGTCTGCCACAATTCTGGATACTTGCCTTCGTTCCAAATTTTGTTGAAAGTATAAAGTAAATCCAGAAAACATGAGTATGGTAGGTTTTTCAGCATTCCGTTTGGGATATCATCGATTCCAGTCGCACCTTCCTTAGCTTCGTGTAGAGCTATACGGAGTTCTTCCATAGTAATTGGCTCGTTGTAGCTTTGATAGGTTATTTCAGTAAGATCTAAGGGTGGCTGCTGTCGTCATTTTAAATTTAAAATCTGCACTGTAGTTATTTGTACTGCTAACCTGTTGGTAATGATTAGCTAGTTGCTCGGCTACTGCTGCGGGTTCGGTAAATAGATTGTCTTTAATTTTCAATTTTGGGAGGCTTTTATTGTAACGTTTCCCGGAGATGGCACGGATTTTAGTCCACAACTCTGTAGTAGGCGTTGTTGTTTGTAATGAGCTGACGTAACTTCGCCATGAGGACCTTTGTGAGGTTTTAATCTCTCGTCGTGCTATTGCTCTGAGTTTTTTAAAATTGATAAGGTTTTCTGTAGCGGGGTTTTTTGAAAACTTCTTCAGAGCGACTTTTCTGGCCTTAATAGCTTCACCGATTTTTGGGTTCCACCAAGGTACAGGTATTCGGTTTACTTTGTGGCTTGTCCTAGGAATTGATATTTCGACAGTTTGCAGAATCGATTCGTTAAGGTCGTTTACCATATATTTATTCATTATTTCTATATTTTTTATAATTATTTCTCCTAATTTAATTTAAAAAACGGTGTTTCCTTACCTTTTGGGAAGAAAATTAAAATTTAGGTTTAGTTTCAGATCGTAAATACAATTTTAGTGATCATGTAAGTTACGTGATCAAAAGGGCCTAGATGAAACTACGATTGTTATTTACTAATAAGTCAATAATATAATTTATTTTATTTTGCCACCATAATGTTTTTTATACGCCTCCAAATGCGGGCGTAATGTGGTCTTTATAGCACGGAAATGTCATTGATGCTAAGCAGCATGATTGACAGCAAACACATGACATGATATATAATAGCAATATCACAATATCTTAGTAACAACAAATTAGCCTACTGCCGACTTTATTTCACTGCATTTGCATTTAAAAACTTGCCGAAAATACTGAATCTTTTTAATATTTTGTTCCAGTTTCATGGTGCAAAATAAAATAAAACATTATGTACCACGGCATAATTAGATTATGGCTCAGGAATATAAAGCCCTCCGCTTCGCGTCGGGCTTTTAACAATCCCTCGAGCCATAATCTTCTGATAATGCCCTTAATACATAAATATCTATTTAAGTTTAGAAAAAAAATATGTGAAGTATTAATTTCTCCGATTTATGGATATTGTTTAACTGTTTATTACCCATTTCTAAATTACATTAACAGAAACAGGCTCCAACATCTACAAAATACTTGTTGCAGATTTATGTATGGTCTACGTAAAATTGACCATATTAGCGATTTCATGCAAGAATTAAATTGGCTCTCCTTAAAACAAGGTGGAAATTTCATTTCTTAAATTTTATACATAGAATTGTTATAACGAACAGTCCTGCATATCTGCGCCGCAAATTAATTGGTAGAAATGAAATTCACTCTAAAAATATCAGACATGTAAATAATTTTACCATACCTGTACTGTATGACGCCCTGGATATAGTTTTTAAAAATTACCCCTTAAATATTTTTCGTAAAAAAATTCGTGGTACGATTTGACTGTTAGCAATTTATATTTTTGCTTTATATTGTACATTTATAAATAATCATTGGATACACAGGTAGCTATTTATTTGGTATCAATTTAGTTTCATATATTGGAAATAAAAATATTATTTCAAAGAATAATAATAGCTAGGGAAACAATACCGTTTATAGTATGTAAGGTTTTTATTTATCTATGAGTATGTAGACGGATGGCGCCGACCCGACAATGACAATCAGTTTCGTCATGACTCGTGTAGTCGAGTAATCAGTTCAGAAAATTAACAACGATGTCGTTAGTTTACAAGTCAGAAGCTTGTGGGTGGTGGAGAGCAGGGGTTCAATTAGAAAAAGACAGCATGTTGGGAACGCAATTTAACATTACACTTGCGTGTCTTATAATTTTTTAGTCAATGGTTGAGATCAGTATATAAGTAAAAGACAGGCGAATGCTAGGGTAGTATTTTCCCCCTCAGAACCCTAACTCCGTTCCTTCCGCTCCAATCCTGACCACACCCATCCTTAATCCCACCATGCATATATACGTACTTTATGTATGTATGCTGGGAATCCATGATTGTGGCTGAAGAAGCTCGGAAAGCTCGTAATTTTACAAATTACGTAAATCAAATATTTTTTTTCTAAATAAATTATTTTCCACTAAGAATTAAAGAAAGTTCAAACGAGCCTTTCTTAGTATTGAAGGTATTATACGAAAAGTAAAAGTATTGATTAATAACTTGTTAATCAATGGTAAAAACATTGTATCATAATCGTTAAAGTTTTATTGATTTATTGCAGAAATATAGGTAAACCTTTAATTGATTAGGAAATTTCCAAAAAGTAAATATTTAGCATAATTTCAATTACAACAAACGGTAGTCCTGACACCTTTACGCAGTGAAACTACTAAACAGAGTTGTGTCAAAAAAATGTTATTACCCGACGAATTTAAATACACAGCAGTTAATTTTTTTAACCGGTGTGAAAACAGCAACCAAAACTAGCAAGCCATTATGCCGAAGATATCTGAGGGTGACGTCACAGCGTTAATGTTATACCACTGTAGTGACGTCAAAGTTTAAATGGCATATTCCTATAGTTATGTCACATTACAATTTAAATCTCATGCAAATGATTGGAAAACATCCAGGAGTGTACCTAAATTTGTACTAAAATCAAACCTTCCTTTACATGCAATTATCACATACCTGCAGATGGTTGCTGGAATTCTGTTATATAATTATAAAATAATAAACGTTTTTCAACAACAATGTGACAAATTTGATCTCTCGCAAATGATTGGGAAACATCCAGGGGTGTAGCAAATTTTGTACTAAAATCAAACCTTCCTTTACATGCAATTTTCAAAGAACTGCAGTGGGTTGCTGGACTTCTGTTTTATAATTATAATATACAACACATTTTCAAACAATCACATGGAAAATTCATCTCGCGCAAATGATTGGGAAATGCACAGGGGCGTAGCAAACTTTATCCTGTCATTTATTTCTTTGCATGCAATTATCACATACCTGCAGATGGTTGCTGGAATTCTGTTACATAATTATAAAATAATAAACGTTTTTCAACAACAATGTGAAAATTTGATCTCTCGCAAATGATTGGGAAACATCCAGGGGCGTAGCAAATTTTGTACTAAAATCAAACCTTCCTTTACATGCAATTTTCAAAGAACTGCAGTGGGTTGCTGGACTTTTGTTTTATACAATTATAATATAAAACACATGGAAGGGAACTAAAACCTAAAGTAACTCCTGAAGAAATTAAAAAAATTTTTGGGATACATGCAGTAATGGGATGTATAAAATTCCTTCGAATTCATGTATATTGGAGCACTCGCTTTAAATTTCCCGTAATTGCGGATACCATACCAAGAGATAGGTTATATCTCTTGAAAGTCAACCTTCATATTGTGGATGTCTGTACAGTCACAGAAGAAAATAAAAAAAACAATCGGCTCTGGAGAGTTCAACCAATGATCGATTTGGTAAGAAACCGTTGTCTGGAAATAAATAGAGAATCTCAAGCTGCATTCTCCATAGATGAACAGATGATTCCGTTCCTTGGTCGATGTGCTTTTCGGCATTATGTTAAGAATAAACCAAAACCTGTGGGTTTAAAAAATTTTGTCCTAACAAGAAGTGATGGTACGGTTCTTGATTTCGAAATATACCAAGGAACGACTACAAACTTAAAAAATAAAGAACTGGGACTTGGAGCTTCAATCACTTTAAGATTGGTGCAAACTTTACTTGCTAATAGCTTTGTATTTTTTGATAGATATTTTTCAACGGTACCTTTGCTCCTTAAATTGTCAGAGTTACAAATACATGGCACTGGAACTATTATGACAAATCGTTTTAAAGGATTCACATTTAACAAAGACAATCTGATGAATAGAGGTGATTCTGAGCAGGTCGTTAGTAATAATCAGAAGAGATGTATTACTAAATGGAAAGATAATAAATCCGTTTTAATGGCCTCTACAGCTTTCGGCCACGAACCCACACACTCGGTCAAAAGATGGGACAAAGCTAGTGCTAGTCGTGTAGATGTTCCATGTCCAAATGTAATTAAAATTTACAACGAAAAAATGGGTGGGCTTGATATCTGTGATCAAATGAACAGAACTTTCTTTAAAACTCGTAAATGGACATTGAAGGTAATTCTACATCTCTTTGATTTAGCTATTGTGAACAGTTGGATGGAATACCGCCGCGATTGCCACAGTAACAAATATAAATCAAAAGATATTAAAGGTTTATTATCCTTTCGCTTAGAATTAGCAGAATTTTTGTTATGTGGAACGAAAAGTCCGAATGAAGAGAACGATGACACAGAAGATGAACAGGAAGATCCTCGTCCAAAGAAAATGAGACCATCACCTTTACCTTCCACTGATAAAAGATATGATGGGTTTAATCACTGGCCTGTCATGGAAGATTTAAAAAACCCTTTATGTTGCAGATTGGAGTCCTGTAAGAGTAGGTCAAGAGTTTCATGCAGCAAATGTAAAATTTATCTCTGTATGAGTAAAAATCAAAACTGTTATTTTAAGTTTCACAATAAATAATGTAATAAAAATGTACTAGTTATTAACTTTTGTCATAAATAGCAATATGTGTACTGAATATTACTAATAAAAGTTAGAGAAAGATATGATTTATTAATTGTTTGTGTTAGTGCACAATTGTGCATGTCATGCATATACTCCTAGGAAACACAATCGTGAGTATCGATAAAATCTGTCAAAGTGACGTAGCAAAATTTTGAAAAAAATTAGAATATCTCTGTGTTCTCATATGAGTTGACATGTAGAGTGAAAAACTTTATTTCTACTCACATTGTTTCGGGAGTGTAAGGGTTAAAGTTATATTAAAACGGTGCGTGCAGTGCAATTTTCTTTCCAGCTGGACTGTAACGGCTATATTACCAGATGTACTATGAAATCCAGGATATGCATTATATGTTCCTTAATCATCTGTTAGGCTTATAGGACTAACAGGTAAATCTCTCCAATAAATTAAACACCAACGTAATTAATAATAATATTAATAAGAACAATAGTGACAATGATAAGGTAAGAACGATAACGTTCACAACAATGGTAACAATAATAAAAAAGGTACTAATGATAACAATGGGAATAATGGTATAATAATGACAATAACATTTTATGAACAAATATAATAATTTAGTTTTTTGCTAAAGAGTACTGTTCGCATAAGGTACACATTAAAGAATCTTTTATCTTCTGTTCTTCTTTTCTGTAAATTAAGCACTTCAAATGGATACGTCTTAAACAGAACTGACACTGAATTTGGGTTTCTTCTTTGATATTAATCCCACAATAAAGACACTTTGTTTGCATATTATCAGAATTTCTCAATATCGAAAATTTAATCTCCTCCCTATATTTTTTCATTGAACATGGAGCAGAAAGTGACTGTTTTTTAACTATTTGGGAAAAAAAGTATATAACATACACTCCGCAATTGTGGGAGTCCTTTTAAATTAGGTGTAGAGGTGTTTGAATAGACCATCCATTCGTTTGTATCTGATAATCACTGTTTTTGTTATAAACATTGGAAACGAATTCTAAAAACTTCTTTAAATATCTCCGACTTTCACGTTTCGTAGTTCCAAGTGGATTTAAGTAGGTAAATTCTTTTTCATTAGAATTTATAAACAAAAGGCACCAATGATTTCCATTGACGTTTATTGGCATCACAATTTTACCGTTAAGTGTAAACTCTACCCTGTTTCCTTGCCAATCCTTGTGGAATAATAGACTTGCAAAGGGACTAGGAATTATGGTATACATTCTTTCGTCTTTATTTATTATATCAATAATAAACCCGATTAGATAGTTCTTGCCAGTCAAACTTAAGTAATCTTCCATAAGAATTTCTTTCACTGGACCTTCTATTTCCTTGAAAGATGCCACTGTGTAACCATAGTTCGTATTAGATTTAAGATGTTGGTAGTAGTTTACATTATTTACTACTCCATTTTCGAAAAATGTAAACTCTCTTGGAGGTAATGTCCATCGCCTTCCTTCAAGTGGAATATTTTCCAATGGTGATACTATTTGCGGCAACATATAAAAATAAAAAAAATCTTGAAGTTTTTTAATCATTTGGTGCTTCCAAAAATCTTTATTTCTTAAAACTCGCTGTAAAAGGAATCCTTTAGAGGTGAAAATAAACAAATCACACCAACTTCTGTCTGTTACCTCTAATATCCCTTGAATCTAATAAAAATACTGGTGATGAATTTTTAATTTACCATTGGAATCTAAGTAAGAGGATTTTTGAGGGGGAAGGTTTCTTATTCCAAATGGACATTTAATTTCCACTATTCCATCTGTACCCACTAAACCATCCGGCGACGAACCCAGAAATGGATACGAGCAATGCATTACTAAGCCCGACCTAATGGAATCATTTTTTGTATGTGCAGCGTAGGTTTTTAGGGCTGTGTCTTCGTACGTTATGCCGTGAAGTGCTGCAATACTTCTGGTAGCGTTTCCTGTTAACATTCTTTTTACTATATTATTATAGGACTGACTAGACCGTGACCTGCAAATTGTTCCAAACTCTGAGGAGCATATCCGTTTTCTTCTTTCAAGCCACCACAATTCGCTATGTGTTTGGTCTCTAGTGAGATGTTCAACCGATGCTTTTTCTCTTTCGTTTAACGTTATAGATTGTATAAACCTTTCACATTTCGTTCCGAGAGGTTCCTGTTTCACAAGTGTATCGCTGGCATTAATGTCTTCATTTATGTAACAGATCTTACAAACAAAAGAGTCTGTAAATGCCAGGTCTTCATACGGAGCTTCACATTTTTGATGAACCCACTCATTGCATTTGTCGCATTGTACCCACTTTGTAGGTTCGTCATGGCTTCCTCCACCACAATAAAGACATCTTGTCTTGTCTACTGCAGATGTTATCATATCATCATTTTCTTCTTCTAGAAATTTAAAGTAACTTCCTCGAAAGCTGGTATTTGTTGAGGTTTTTCTGTCTTTCCATATTTCTTGAGACGACTGTATCTCCGGTATTTGGAACGCAAGCTTTTTTGTTTTGACTTGAATTTTTCGTCGGTTAGATAATGCATTTTTCGCAATACCCATGTCGGCTTCCTTTATTATGGATAATATATGCTTTCTACTTTTCCTCACAAATCGAGAGCATTTTTTTTTACTGTTATTTAGTATGTTTTGCTTTAATAACCCAAAATAATTCTCAACTGGTGCATTACTGACAGTTTCTCTTCATCCAAAATATTGCACTCCACAAAGGAAAATAAGGTAAATATTTATTGGCGATCAGATTTAAGAAGTCTGCATTATAAGTAAGATTTAATATGGATGAAGATTTTATACTCAATTCTTTGTTGGTTTGGATAACATTATTAAAATAATTATAAAATGGACTACTGTTACGCAAATTTTGATATCTCACGTTTCCTTTTAATTTTGTTTCTTCTAACTGTATTTTTTGTCTTTCTTCAAAATTTGTTTCAAGTTGTGTAGGGTCACATACATATTTTCTTGCTTCCGTAGTTTTGTAATTTTCGTGAAGGCTTGTTAGAAGCACTACAACCCTTATAAAGTAGTCAGTAACATCCTTCCAATTACCTAGTGTCATTAGCTTTATTAAAATGAGCCTGAATAATTTCTGCTGTTTGTCATCTTTTGCTAATTTTTCAATATCATTTAGGAACAACTTCATTAAATGGGCATTGCATAAGTGTATTGTGATGAAATTTACTTTAAATACATTTATGGATAATTTTGAAAAGTACTCGTGTAAATATTCACTAATAGTCATTCTATTCAAAGCCAGACAAAGAGCATGAATATTGGCAAAACTAAAGTCTGTAACAACTCCCCGAAATAATGGCCATTTGTTATGTTCTTCACAATATATACGAAAGTCGTTAAGAATTTTAAATATCGTCTTTGCAAAATGATTGGAGGAAATCATTTCGAATATTGGACATAAACGCTTAATATTCTCCACTTTTATAACACCAGCATAAAGACAAACACGTTTCTTGTCCATAGGATTTCTTACAATTCCCCCTGTTGCGTCGAAATAAATCATAGGCAAGTTAATATTTTTCTGTTTCTCTGCAAGCAGCATTTGTTCTCTGCTAAACAGTTTTATGTTAAACGGTACTGACACTTCCTGAATATAGTTTTTATGGTCGTGATACATTTTCAAAATATCCAAAAAATCGCTTTTATCTCTATCTAAATGGGACATTGCTTCTGCTCTTATTTTTCTTAATGTGTCATCTGATTTAATTGCTTGCAAATTACCTTCTTTGGTTAGTTGTCCCGAAGCTTTTAAAATACATTGTTTTTTATATTCCAAAGGTTTTAGTTTCAAAAGTTGTTTCTTCACAATCTCGCGTTCTATTCATTTTACGTAGGAAGAAAGTTTACTTGTATGAAAATAATCAAGTGAAGTACTGAAAACTGTTGCTAATAGTTCTTTGGTGTCAATAATAATCTTAAATTTCTTACAATCTTTGTGAATGCATTGGGAAAAAATTGTGATTTGGTTCTTTCTTTTCAAATACTTTACTGATTTAAAAACAATTTGGCAAATGTTATTGATATATTTTGCAATTCTGTTACGAAAGTAATAGGTGTAATAACCTTTTTTCAACTTACTTTCTTCGTATAAGAAGTTCCAAACCTTCTGCTCTATCAAAAATTGTCCTTCAATAAAACAACAGGACTTGAATGTTGTACTACACTTTTTTTGCATATTTCTTGCATTCTGGGCAAAATGGTAGCAAAAGAGGTAGATAAGTTTTCTATTACACTCGGTATAATAATATCTTCGTTTGATAGTTCGTTTAATGCATCCTTTGAAGCTCGGGTTTTCAAACTTCCGTTACCACAATCGTTATTAATAACATTGCTGCTAGATGACGTTTTCTCAAGATGCACAGTAATGGGTGATACGTGACAATCATAGATATCTTCTATTCGAGACGAAACACTTGGAGAAGTGTTAGCTTTCTCTAAATCTACATTATTGTGCACAGGTGTTGAATGATATCCTGCGAGCGCCGTATTATATGATAAAAGATGGTTACTGCTCTTTGGAGTACAAAACTGAAGGTTTGCAATTGAATTTATGGTTGGTGTTATTTTATATCTACTCTCCATTAATTCTCGAAACTTCTTTTGTTTTCGATTTAAGAGTCGAACAACATTTGAAAGATATCTGTAGACACTGTTTAAACGAAACGAAGATGCAATTTCAATTATGACGAGGTCTTTTGCGCTAAATAACGAAGCACAAAACACAACATGAGGGTAATTTGTTTTAAGGTAATCACAAATCCTATTTACAGCTCTATCTTCTGAATTCATTTTATAACTTACACGATCTAACTGGACGTTCACGAAAATTTTAAAAAATATTTAATCACGCTACTCAAAAAGCACTACTTTTTTTAACAACCATGTACAAAAATCAACTTAGATAGTCCACCCGAATTAAAGAACACCAGTAAAAAAGTAAAAAAAATTTGTTAACAACGAGTAATATAAATGTTATCACTAAAATTAAGTTCTCGATTGAAAAATAAGTAACTAAAACTAAATGCTGATTATGAACAAGTGTGCATAAAGAAATACTTACATAATATTGAATATAATTGAAATCACTTCTGAACCCTGTTTTTGCGAGCAGTGCAATATAGAGAATAAGTAGGTAATTCTTAATATTTAAGAAAATCAAAAGCAACAAGTACACATTATAAAATGTTAGGGGGTTTCAATAATAAGCAGATACTTAAGCGGATTATCTTCAAATAACTGTAGGTAGGTACAGTCGTTGAATGAAATTTGCTCAATGGGACAGTTAGTTCATCAGTTACATCATTTTTCTCAGAAAAATATTACTTAAATACGCCTTCATTGTAGAGATGTGTATGGTATATACCTGCATTAAATGGCAATCTTTATTCATTACGAGCTTTTCCCCCGCAAAATTTTGCGGTCGAAATTAAATTTAATGATGATAACAAAACGCCTTTTTCAAAATTTAAATCAAATTTGTAACAAAATTAAAACCTTGAAATAAAATTCTTGCTCCGTTATTTCGTTCAACGCAAAATTTAGACAAGATTTGAGATTATTTTGAAAAACAATAAACACATCGAAGCAAAAATTGTAGTGTACGTGTTCATTATTGCTTTATAAAATGACATGGTGAGTGGTTCCATACGAAAAGGATTAATTCGGTGATATGTAATCTGAAATAAAGTGATTCTATTCTAAAATTGAATTGCAATGCATATCTAGCATTAAATAAAACAAGTTCTTTTTTTTACATTATAATGTAAACGTAAAGGGTGGAATGCCAGGATCAAGTTTGCTACGTCCCTGTGCATTTCCCAATCATTTGCGAGAGATGAAATTTTCACATTGTTGAAAAACGTTTATTATATTATAATTATATAACAGAATTCCAGCAAACACCTGCAGGTATGTGATAATTGCATGCAAAGAAAGAAATGACAGGATAAAGTTTGCTACACCCCTGTGCATTTCCCAATCATTTGCGAGAGATGAAATTTTCACATTGTTGTTGAAAAACGTTTATTATTTTATAATTATGTAACAGAATTCCAGCAACCATCTGCAGGTATGTGATAATTGCATGCAAAGAAAGAAATGACAGGATAAAGTTTGCTACGCCCCTGTGCATTTCCCAATCATTTGCGAAAGATGAATTTTCCACGTGATTGTTTGAAAATGTGTTTTATATTATAATTATAAAGCAGAAGTCCAGCAACCCACTGCAGTTCTTTGAAAATTGCATGTAAAGGAAGATTTGATTTTAGTACAAAATTTGCTACGGAAGGTTTGATTTTAGTACAAATTTAGGTACGGTCGCTTCTGGATGTTTCCCAATCATTTGCATGAGATTTAAATTGTAATGTGACATAACTATAGGAATATGCCATTTAAACTTTGACGTCACTACAGTGGTATAACATTAACGCTGTGACGTCACCCTCGGATATCTTCGGCATAATGGCTTGCTGGTTTTGGTTGCTGTTTTCACACCGGTATTTTTTTATATAGTTATTGGGTTCTCTTAGAATTTTACCGGATCTTATTCTTATAAATATCTGATAATTAATTTAAAAATTAATTTATAATTCTGTATGATATCTAAATAAATTTTTTACACAGGAACCTTCTAAAAAAGAAAGTAAAATATTCTCAAACAAAAAAACCCGTTTAACAAATATTAGCCGGTAAATGTGTCTCATATTTTTTTATGTCTATTCTTAAATTAATAAATATTACAAATTACATATTTACTTGCTTTACATTTTTATTGAAATACGTAATCAAAGGGTATAAAACAATAATTATTTTTATTGACAATTAGTTTGTAACATACCGCTTTTCTAACCCCTTACAGGTTGAAAAGTGAATGATTCTACGGGTTTACTTTAAGCGGTCAGTAACATCAAATAAAAATAAAAATATTTTTGTTTCCAAATGTACTAAAAAGAATAAAATAATTTTTTTATCTACCCATTAACATCAAAAATTTTTGTGACAAAAAATAAAAGTGTGGGCCGCTCTTTGTAGTGCCTTGCACTTCATTGTTTGAATGTAGGTGTTGATAGGTTTTGTTGTAAGTATAAGATATCATGTATGCCTCACACTTTTATTTTTAGTCACAAAAATTTTTGATGTTAATGGGTAGATAAAAAAATTATTTTATTATTTTTAGTACATTTGGAAGTAAAAGTGTTTTTTTAAAAATGTGTTTTTTTTTTACTTATTTTTATTTTCTACTTTTTAGTCGCTTGGGTGAAAGTTCCAACAAAGAAAGAAACTGAATTTTTCAAGACCCTAGTTTTATAAACAAAAATTTCCAACCTACTTGGCCAATATAAACATGAATGCCGAAATTCAGCTGAACCGGAAATCGAAAAATAGTTGATTTTTGTTTGACCGAATACAATACTTTGAGCCCCTTGGGCGCAGCCCCCTGATCTTGAACTCAACTTGTCGTATATTTTTGGGGATGGTCTTATGCTAAAAGCTTAAGTCCTGAATTTCAAGGCCCTAGCTTTATAAACAAAAATTTCGACATATTTGGCCAAACTGGGCCGCAACGCAACCACCTGACCTTAAAAAACTCAACTTGTCGCATAGTTTTGTGCATGGTATTATGCGAAAAGCTTACGCTAAAATTTTCAAGGCCCTACCTTTACAAACAAAAATTTCGACCACATTTGGCCGCAAAAGTTAAAGCGAAAACCAATATTCGTGTATTGTCATTAAGAATACGCATGTATGCCAAATTTCAGCTCAATCGGAGATCAGGAAGTTGTTGAAAATTCAATTACAAAATTTGAACCGGACAGACAAAGTGAGTTGAATAAAAGCGTTAAAAAAGGCGACAGTAATGAGATAAAGCGGTCAGTAATGGACCACTTTACAACCTGTGGGAGGAGCTACTATCGATTTAAACTATTAATGTCAAATTGACAACTTGCCAATTTTAATTAAGGGTCAAGAGTATGCAACCATTTTTTTCTCACTTGCGTAGATGGTGAGTGAACGCAAGCAATAGGTGAAAACAAACAACACGTTTTCTTTAATAATTGAATTATTGATAACAAGTATCGACAAAACCAATAGAAAAATAGTAAGCATAACATTTATGGCTTCTCATTAAAGTAAAAATTAAAAGTCGCATTATCACGATCTTCAATATTAAACGAGAAGCCGTGATGGATGTGTTCCAAATTTTTTTGATTTGAACTGTATAATGTTTCTTGTTCTTTAATTGTGAATAAAATCGTATACAAACCTCGGCAAAAGTACTGTTCCCTGGTCTCGAAAATTCTCGACAGGGCTGAAACACTTTCCGCCTCGTTATGCAATAGTAGTACAACGGCATCATCCGCCATCTTGGATTTTGACGTCACAAGACCGCCCACGTGGGGGACCGTATTTTCGACCCCTATGGCTTTTCTCACAGGTGGAGGTTTACTTAAACCAGAAGATGGTGTCACAACCAAACAACACCTACCGCTCATATATCGAAACGCTGCTAAATTATGGAAAGGAGGCCAAGAGTTCACATCTAGGTAGTACCTTATGGCACAATGATACAGCTGGACAGATGAATACACTGGGAAACGCAAATAACGGTTTCTCAAAACCTCAAGCACTTGCGGCTACCGGGAAACAGATAGAGATGATTGGTCACGTGCACTCGGATTTGTTTAATCAAGAAAAGTTTCTCATAAGTGGTGTTGAGTTAAAGGCTAAGAGATACCTTTAGCCTAATGGCGGCACTCGCTTCAACTTACAAGGCGCCAATTATAGCCGCTAGTTTACTGGTGAGACGTATGCGAATCAATCCAACTATGCTAATTGCGCACGCTAAAGCTTTAGAAACAACCACCGCAAAATACCCTGTTACAAGGACTGACGTAAAAGTGTGAACTATACCAGCAGGCATACAGCGAAAATCATTGGATAATGTTTTCATGGGTCAGTTACCTAAACGATGCATCGTAGACTTTGTAGCAAATAAAGCCTTCAACGGCGATTACCCCTCAAACCCATTCAATTTTCATCACTACAATATTAACTACGTGTCGTTATATATTGACGGACAACAAATTCCTTCGAAGGCCTTACAACCAGACTTTACAGCTAATGGTTTATATGTAAGAGCGTACCACACCTTATTCTCTGGTACGCGTATTCACTTTTTGAATGAAGGTAACGATATATCGAGAAGTGATTACCCCAACGGCTACTGTTTAATGGCCTTTGACCTAACACCTGACTTGTCTGCAAACGCTAGTACGCATTGGAATTTAGTTAGAAACGGTTCCCTTCGGCTGGAAGTTGGGTTTGAAGAAGCGCTCACCGAAACCGTTAACTGTTTGGTGTATGCAGAATTCGATAACGTGATCGAGATCGATAAACATTGGAACGTTGTTGTGGATTTTAGCTGTTAGAAAAGTGGTAGCGCTCTAACCAGCGACCTTCAGTGTACAGCAGCAGCCGAAAGAAGATGGACGCATACTTGGACGTACAAGGGTTTAGTGGTGTTAACAACAAATTCATACCGAAAGAAATAGCCGTGGTTACAGATCATGATCGTTTATCGTTGATGCTGATAAAACCACCTCGAGGTTACTTTATATCAAGATCCATGTCACAACAGATAAAATTTATAGAGGCTAATTATCATGGGCTGAAATGGTGGTCGGGTCATATACACTACAACAATTTCCGTGAGGAGTTGATGAGAGTGTTGCGCCACTTTAACAAAATTCATGTTAAGGGCAGTGAAAAACAACAGTTTTTAAGGTTTCTTAACAAACCAATAGTAAACTTGGAGGATACTGATTGCCCGTCAATTAAACAATTGAAAAAGGAAGCAAAAGCATATAGCTGTTTAAACCATAACATCACTGGGCCTATGTGTACACTGGAAAACGCCTTACTACTGCAAGACTTGACGCATACCAATTCCAAAGATGTATGCGGTACAAGTGTTGAGATGCTTGAAATCGATCCCCAGCCACAAGAAGAATGTGTTTCGGCTTGTATGTGCTTCTAATCAACTACCGAGACACGCACCTAGACCGTGTGCAATTATCGTAAACACGGATCCTGCAAACAAACCAGGTCAGCATTGGACCGCTATCTATATTAACGAGAATGGTAATGGGGAATATTTTGATTCCTTTGGACGATCACCGCAAGGATATCATTTACGTTTCCTAGAGAAAAATTCCAGATGCTTCGTATAATCTAATATGTGTGTTTTTAAAAATCGTGTTATAAAATTTATGATTTAGTGTTTTTTAAAAGCTATTATGTTACCCATTCGATATTGGTAATCAATTTTTTAGACTATTAAATTTAACAGGATTATATAATTACACAGTAATTAGCTAAAACTAAACATGAACAGTGGTTTCTTACTACATATTGTTGTGGAATTTAAACATGTAATTATTACTTTCCAAACATTTAATGAGGTTTTTTATAAAGACAATTTTGCGTGTGTTTGTACAGCATTTATATTTTGTTCAAACCGCTTTGTTATTAATTACTTTAAGGAAAAGGTAAATACGAGTTGCTGTAAGTGTGATAAAGATAATTAGGTTGTTTGTATATTTACACTATAAAAATTAATTACGGAAATCAATAGCTAGTTTTATATCAACTATTCATAAAACGTAAAACATAGAAAGTTGTTTTATTGTGAGTATACGGCTAACAGAAAAAGGCTACCACTGGTAAATCAGTCCCTCAAAAATGTTCTTTCAATACAGAGCTGGTAAGTGTGCTTTTAACCCTTTATTGTCTTATATGATTAGGTTAGAACCCACATACAATTTCACCAAGGGGCCACGATAGGGCCCAAGCTTTACACTTTTCTTATAAGGTTGGGGTTTCCTTGTTTCAAATTTCACCCCAATCAGAATGCTAACCCTCCAATCACCGGGTCAAAAATGATCTACAAGATCATTGCCAGAAATAGTTGTCACCCTACCCTAGCCCTAAGACCAACTCCAGGTCCAGCCCCAGCCCCAAGACCAAACCCAGGTCCAAGCCCCAAGACCAACCCCAAGTCCAAGACCTAGCCCAAGGCCTACATCCGCCCCTCACGTGAGCAAGCACAAAAAAGGCATGGCTGTCAAAAAAGGCTCTTAATACAAACAAAAAGGGTTGAAAATTCCATCAAGGGTTGAAAAAGGTCTCCGAAAAGAAACCATAGGGCTAGAAAAAACATCCTACACGTGGGTGGCCATAAAATAGGGGTGAAAAAACACGTCCTACACGTGGGCGAGTAAAAAACAAAAATAATTAGGGATGAAAAGGGTTGAAAAAGGCCTCCGGAAAGAAACCATAGGGGTGGAAAATACGGTCTCACACGTGGGTGTGTAAAAACAAAAATAATTAGGGATAAAAAGGAGTTGAAAAAGGCCTCCGAAAAGAAACCATAGGGGTGGAAAGTACAGTCCCCCACGTGGGCGGTCATTTTAGATACGGTACAAAAATTATTTACTCGTACAATTTCTCTTTTTCTTTTAGGTATTACTACCTCAATAAAATATAATATTCAAAAAATATATTTGATAAAAAAATTCTCTCAAAAACACAGAAAGAAAAAATACTGTTGACTCATCATACGTCTATATAAAATAAGTGTTTATAATACGGTTTATTTCGGAGAAACACACAAATAAATAACTAAGAAATGCCATAACATACTTGCTACTATCATTGAATTTACTCAATGCTACTATTCAATAGAAGAACAGTATATTTGCAGTGTGTGCATGTTGTTTTTTTGTTTGTGCTTTGACAAAACGATTTATTACTTTTACGACGTACGCAATATTTACTTAAAACACAATTAAAATGAAAACATATTATATCTGCTGCTAAACTAACGAAACAGTAGGCAATAAAAAAACTTTTATGCAGAAACGAGAGAGAACTATTTATCGTAGAACTATCTTTATTGGAACACAGTATATGTTACGTGTAGAGTTATTTTATGAAATGGATGAGGGACCTCTCAACTTTGGTCGAACGAAAAGTGGTAGAACAGTGACAAAAATTGGAATAAGACTGGAGAAACTTGTGTTTCGAATTAAGACTACTTTGTACCCACAAGGAATTGTTACGAACAAATTATTTTATTAACAATTCCTGGTTATATTCTCGCTAAGAATTTTGAGGCTCTAAGTTATAAAACGGAAAAAAATATAAAGATCCCTTTGAAACTGTAGAAACTTTGTACCCACGAGAATTTTGTTATATTTCAATTCGCGATTTTAATTTGATTTAATTGGAATCCCAATAAAACTAGAGAAGCTTCTGTTTTGAATTTAGGACTAATTTGTACCCACGAGGAATTTGTTATAAACAAATTCTTTTATTGATAATTGCGATTTTGGCGGGCCACTTTAAGTGGTTCGATTATAAAACGCCAGAAAATTAGGAATGCCACTAAAACTTAATAATAATGCTTCGAATTTAGTACCAATTTGTCGCTCTAGGACGTTTAGGCGCGCACCGTTAGGCGCGCGCTTTTAGACGCAGAGTCATTAGGCGCGCGAACTTTTAGACGCCGGAACATTAGGCGCGGGTACAGTTAGGCGCTACTTGAATGATTAATTACATATGAAATGTAGTTTGGTAATTATCGAGCGGGAGTATGAGTTATGTATAGGCACGTACATGCTCCAAGCTGGCAGACTACATTTTTTATTCAACCCCCTTAATGAGGGTATGAAATCAAAGGGATTAAAGGTTATAAAACGATAAGGTTTAAGCAATGGTTTTCTTTTAAAAAGCCACATTTCCAAATGCGCATCATCTGACGAAAAATATTAAGACACAGCTGGCCAATTTCAATCTTTTAAGGCAGTAGAATAATGATGCAGACTTTGCACTAAAATCTCAGATGATCAGCTCATTGGCATTTGTACCAATTGATTCCTTAGACGCCGAAGTCGAAGAACTTGAAATTGAACTTCCACAAGATTTACAACCTTTGTTGCAATGGTTTGAGGACAATTACATTGGCTGTCCTAATCGGCGGGGCAACGGTGGAAGGCCAGCAGTATTTCCACCATGTTTGTGGTCCAAGTACACACGAGTTTTGTTAGATACTGATAGAACAAATAATTATGATGAAGCAGCTCATCGTCGGATGCAGACGGATTTAGGTATGGACCATCCAGTGCTCTGGAAATTTATCGATGAGCTAAAAAAGATACAGCATGGTCGCGACTTGGCACTGGAGCAGCTAATTGCAGGATGACAACCCGATAAACAATTAAATAAGTATTTACGAGCTGACCAAAATATTAAGATTATTGTTCAAGATTTTAGAAATAGAAATATTGTTGATTATCTTAGAGGCCTCGCTCATAATTACCAAATGGACCCTTCAATAATGGTAAATGTAAATATTTTTTTTAATTTATAAGTAGGTACATTACTGTATTCCATGCTTTTTTAGTTTTCCCAATAAAGAATGCAGTTTGTGGGTTATATGCCTTAGTTTTTATATTAAAACCTTTATCATACATACATACATACATACATACATACATTTCGAGCTAAATAAAACTATTGAAAAACCGCTCATATTTTTCCATTGCATGTCCACACCATTCTGAAACGTATCCACATGGCGCCTAATTGTACCCGCGCCTAATGTTCCGGCGCCTAAAAGTTCGCGCGCCTAAAAGCGCTCATGCCTAATGACTCGGCGTCTAAAAGCGCGCGCCTAACGGTGCGCGCCTAACTGAGCGTGCCTAAACGTTCCTTTCCGCTAATTTGTACCCATGATAATTTTGTTGGAAACAAATTACTTCATTGATAGAATTTTTGATTGTATTCCAGCTCGCCATTTTAAAGCTTCCTATGATTAATTATTATCGATTTTATTAAATACCTATATAAATAAAAAGTTTACCTCGAGTAGGATTTGAACCTACGATCTGTACTTTACTATTATAAATTATTTGGCTGATAATTGAGTTTTTGGTTTAAAATACTTACCTTTTTGCACAAATCTCAACGTTCCGATAACACTTACAGTTATCGTCCGCAGTAGTAATAAAATCTTTCAGATTTGTTTATGATGTTGAAACAAATTTATGAAATTTGAAAAGTGAAAACTCAAACGTAAGCCTGCTATTAACATAACAGTTTTGTAAACGTATAAACCCAACTATGGAATACAATTTTAGTAAAGAATAACTAGATTTTAATATATTAAATATTGTTAAACTGCCTTGAAGATGATAAATCAGAACACCCTCTAACGGCCGAAGGCTAACAGTGAAAAATGTCAACAATCAAAGAGCAAATAGTATTTAATCAAATTGTGATGCAAGTGTAAAATTGTGGTAAAAGTATAGAAACTTGACATCAATTAAAAATCCAGCTATCTAAAAAGAAATAGTTTTGTTGATAAGTGTAAGTATTATTTTACAGCGAGAACACGATGTAGTACGTTTAAAATAATTTTAAATTTTAATTTCAACTACATATGTTAAATTATAGTGCTGTAGTAATTGTATTTAACATGTTTTTCGAATTTAGGAATAATTCTTTGTAAACAAATTTAATTTGTTGATAATTGAGTTTTCGTTCATATGAAAGTCCGAAAACTCAATTATTGTATGAAACAAAATGTACATACTGAACATTTTGTATCTATATAATTTGTAAAATATTAAAACAATGGTAAACTCGTTATCGTTTGAATTACAAACGATTTCATGAGAATTCATACTTTTATTTACTGTTTAATAACTCTTTGATCATTTTCTTTTTAATGATAATGTGAAGGCGATTTGACCGCGAAAAATCTTCAACCAGGATTCTTTCCGTACCACCAGCAGCGGATGACCATTATTAATGGAGAGCGCCTCAGAGTTAAATTACAAGTACTCATTTGGATTTTGGGATGTGTTCGAGCACTTACGGATCGTCGAAAAACAGACTGGACCTTTATCGAAAAACGGAAGGAGAATCTGTATTTTGCAACCACAGATTTTTATTTCTACTTGCAACTATTTTGTGTAACAGATTAAATAATTTAGTAAAATTGTTTATCTTACCATTGACAATTTCAATGTTGTATTTTATAAGATTCTTAAAATATGTAACCCTAAGCGATTCTCGTGCAAAAATGCTTATAGATATAATTTATTTCTAAATTCAAAACACAAGTTTTTTTGAGTTCTACTGTCGCCCCATTTATTTTGGCGTTTTATAATGTAAAGCCTTACATCGCCCGCCAAAATATTACCAAAATCGCAATTATGAATAAAAATTTTGTTTATAACAAACTCCTCGTGGGTGTAAATTAGCCCTAAATTGGAAAACACTTCTTTTTTCAGTTTTATTGGGATCCCAATTTTTTGCCGCTAATAAATTATTAAAATCATAATATATGAATTCGACTCAAGTGCGAAAACACTCCTTCTTAGGGCAAAGCCTGCTGACGAAAGTAGGGCCCACTTCCGAAACGTCACGTTAAAAAGCGAAAAAAACTGTGGAAATAGACCGATTAACCGATAACATTTGAAGCCACTGTTACAAAACACTTATAATACAAAATTAGTAACTCGGCAAGGCCTCGAATTCTAACAACTTTTCAGAAAGCTTGAAACATACATGAACAAGCTAGCACTAGAGAGGAGAATCACCTAACCTTCTTCTGCCCCATGCAAATGCGGCTAGCATAGATAGAAGAGATCAGTAGACCACTCAAAGCGAGAACTCGGAGCTTAAGAACAACATCCGCAAAGTTCTAAAAAATATATATTGGATTACTCGGTGGCTCAGCTGTAAAGGTGTACCTTCCTCTCTCTCCTCTCCTCTCCCTCTCCCTCTCCTCCCTCTCCCTCCTCTCTCCTCTCCTCTCTCCTCTCTCTCTCTCTCCCTCTCCTCTCCTCTCCCTCTCTCTCCCCTCTCCCTCTCCTCTCCCTCTCCTCTCCCTCTCCCTCTCCCTCTCCCTCTCCTCTCCCTCCCTCTCCCTCTCCCTCTCCCTCTCCCTCTCCCTCTCCCTCTCCCTCTCCCTCTCCCTCTCCCTCTCCCTCTCCCTCTCCCTCTCCCCTCCTCCCTCTCCCTCTCCCTCTCCCTCTCCCTCTCCCTCTCCCTCTCCCTCTCCTCTCCCTCTCCCTCTCCCTCTCCTCTCCCTCTCCCTCTCCCTCTCCCTCTCCCTCTCCCTCTCCTCTCCCTCTCCCTCTCCTCTCCCTCTCCCTCTCTCCTCTCCCTCTCCCTCTCCCTCTCCCTCTCCCTCTCCTCTCCCTCTCCCTCTCCCTCCTCTCCTCTCCCTCTCCTCTCCCTCTCCTCTCCCTCTCCCTCTCTCCTCTCTCTCCTCTCCCTCTCCCTCTCCCTCTCCCTCTCCTCTCCTCTCCTCTCCCTCTCCCTCTCCCTCTCCCTCTCCTCTCCCTCTCCTCTCTCCCTCTCCCTCTCCCTCCTCTCCTCTCCCCTCCCTCTCCCCTCCCTCTCTCCCTCTCCCTCTCCCTCTCCCTCTCCTCTCCCTCTCCCTCTCCCTCTCCCTCTCCCTCTCCCTCTCCCTCTCCCTCTCCTCTCCCTCTCCCTCTCCCTCTCCCTCTCCCTCTCTCCTCTCCCTCTCCTCCTCTCTCCCTCTCCCTCTCCCTCTCTCCTCTCCTCCCCTCCCAGGCACTTATTTGTACCCATCTAACCGCCCTTTCCGTTTATTTATTTTAAAGTAATTTGTGTGTGTCTGTGTGTGTATGTGTGTGTGTGTGTGTATGTGTGCGTGCGTGCGTGCGCGTGCGCGTGTGCGTGTGCGTGTGCGTGTGCGTGAGCGTGCGCGTGCGCGTGCGTGTGCGCGTGTGTGTGTGTGTGCGTGCGTGTGTATGTGTGTATCAGGCATAATTTTTTCAGATGCATAGGTGCTGACCGCTTAGATAGAAAATCTACCTGTATAAAAAAAGCACTATTGCATCAGGGTAGAAATGATTATTATTATTTCATCTAATATTTAATTTAGACCTTAATGTTTTTGCAGAAGCAAACTTTTAAAATATTAATAAACACATTCATTAACGCAGTGGCGACGACTTTCCAATTAATATAAATGAAGTTGTATAACTGCTTAATAATAATAAACACATATTAAGAATCCCGCGATCAGATTCCCGTCTTACAAGACTACGACCCTTATTAGAATGCAACTCCCTAATGCATAAATAAATTAGGTCAAATTCGGTAGATGGGATTAAAAGAAATGTAATAACAATTATGCAATCTCCTTTGATAAAAACAGCCTTAATTAACACATCTTTTTTCACTCAAAACACTGCATGCGCACGCATTTACTCACCCTCCAGCGGCTGAACTGCCAAAAAGGCTCCTAATACAACCAAAAGGGCTGTAATTAGGGTGAAAATTCCATCAAGGGTTGAAAATGGCCTCCGAAAAGAAGCCATAAAAAGAAAGGGTGAAAAATACGATCCCCACGTGGGCATATAAAAATTGGCGGCCAAGGTGTCCCAGGGGCTTGTGACGTAAAAAAAGTGGAAGGGAGGGTGTCCGTGTTCTACTATTGTATAACAGTTATACCAATAAAAATATCACTAAACACATACAATACACAAAATATAATAATACAACTTTTCAAACTAACCACAAATTCACAAAACGAAAACAAGAGAAACAAAAGATGATTTTGTAAAACAAAACTGTTATTTTAGTTCATATAGCATTTGAGCAAGTGTGACCAACCTTTGAACAAAATATCACTACCCAGCAGCATCAGTTTTATGTATAACAAATAAAACTGATCAGCTATAAGGGATCGTGACGAGAATAAAACGTCTTTAATTGAAAAAATATTTGTAGTATTAAAACACAATGATTTTGGTACCAAAATATTCAGAAAAGTATAAATTGTCAGTTTCCACCATAAACAAAAAAAAATGCATTTTTCGACTTCCGTTTTGAAAAAAAACTGCTGTAAATTGTATCAATACTTCCACATCAAAAAATCGTTTTTTGTAAATAACTCGTAAACGATTAACTTTACAAAAAATATATAAGAATGCTTTTCGATCAGAAATTTTCATTACTATCAAAAGATACTCACAATTATATTACTAATCACATACTAAAAGGAAAATATCTAAAAAAAGAAAAATTTGCAAATGGGGTACTTACCCTCAAATTTTACCTTCTACATCTATATGTGTGCCAAATTTCAAGTTGATATGTTAAGTCCTTCGAAAGTTATGGAGTACACCCACACACAGACACACAAGAGACACACAGACATACAGACCAGATTTTGTTTGCTCAAATTTTGTTTTTGGTCGTTTTCGGGCATTTAAAGCGATTGAGCAAATATACATCCAACGGATGGGAGTACAGTGCATCCCATTTTGGTTGAGACAGCCAGATATCTCGGTTGTTGTTGAAGATAGAACCTTGCGGTTTTCGTTTTTTGTAAAACTCAAGATGTCCTGAACGGATTTTTCCTAACTTCTTTCGTTCATAAGTCTTTGAAAATTCACTCTTTTTGGACCCCCTCCATATCTACGAAGTTTCTCAGCGATAATGTTAAATTGAAAACTTATCCCATAGAGAATTTTATGTAGAATTCAGTGGCGCACTCAATTTTTTTTTTTTTTGGTATGGTAATGGAGATACGATTCTAACTTGTACCTGTATTTTATCACCTCATTAAATTCCTTATTTTTTTTCCTTCAAAATGATTAATATATAAACATAAATTCTTCAAAAATGCTCCAAAATCACTAAAACATTGATTTTTAATAGTAGGCTATGGATTTTTCACACAAAAAAAGTTCAAATTGAATAAATACTACTTGTGATTTTTCCATGAAAGGAACAAGAACAATACTAACACTAATTCACTAACAAAACACAAAACGTAGGTAACTAATAGCAACAAATAAATAGTAATAAAAAGTTCATAATGTAGAATAAGCAATTAATTAAATATTTACTCATACTATTTCATTTCGAAATTATTCGGTAACTTATTCATTGAATTGTTCAAATTGATGTCCATTTTCCCTAACACACAATTGACACAATTTCTTAATACGTCTTGATGCATTTAAAATTACGAAAGGACGATTTTGTAAATTCTGGAAAATTGCCTCTGTTGTTGCACAAAGTTCTTCAATATTATTGTGCCTCTTACCGTATATTTTATTTTTTAAAAACCCCACAAAAAAAGTCCAACACTGACAAATCAGGTGACCTTGCAGGCCACCTAATGGGTCCATTTGTTCCAATCCAATGGTCTTGGAAAATTTCTTCTAAAAACGGCACAATCAACCTGGAATTGTGGGCAGGGGCACCGTCTTGTTGGAAGTCAATGGCATTAAGATAGGCGAGAGGAACATTCTCCAGGAATTCTGGTATTACTTCTTCTAAAATTGCCAAGTACCTATTCGCGTTGAGAGCCCCTTCAAAAATGCGGTATTTTATTGATGTTCCCAATAAGAAACAGGCTACATTAAAACCAAATCGACCCTGTTGTTATTGCTCAAAAATTAGGTGTTGGTTTTCATCATACCAGTGCCTTGTATTTTGCCTGTTAAATAAACCGGCACTGCTTATATGGGCTTCGTCTGACCATATGACTTTACTCGCGCAAAATTATTGCCCCCTTCGAGTTTGGTTCAAAAACCAATTACAGAAATTCACACGCCTCGCTGCATCACCAGGGGATAAATGTTGGACAATATTCACTTTGCAGGGTTTCAATTTGTGTTTTTTTAAATCCTTTGTACCCATGATCGGGGAACGCCAGTGTCATTTTCTAACTTCGTACAAGAAGTCTGAGAAGAGACACGGACGCTGGCTAAGACATTTATTTCATCCACTTCATTATTTTCCTTGTTATACGTCTTGTGTCGGGGTTTAGGATACGCACCATAATTTATTATTATTCTTTAGTCGAAATATCGTTGCTCGACTAGGTTGACGCCTCTCTGGATATCTAACGTTTTAAAAACAATATATCATATAATGTCTTATTGTAAATTACTAGTTCACCTTTTTAAATATAATTCTAATGCTTCGCCAACATTTTTATGGCATTGATTGAAACATTGTATGATATCATACTTTTCGTTGTTCTGAAAAAATCTTTCAGCCATTATAAAATTTCACAAATTAACAAAATCGCCAAACTCATCAAAATTTATCATCATGACAGCAGATGTGTTGATTTCTCCACAGTCACTTGATAAAATAAAACAATGCTCCAAAAGTTAACAACAGTGTTTGTAGCATCTATGACCTACTATAAAGAAATCACAAATAATAATCCCTGTAGTAAAACTTTGAAATCCATGGCACTCTATTAAAATTCAATGTTTTAGTAATTTTGAAGCATTTTTCATCTTTATATATTATATATCATTTCGAAGGAAAAAAAAAGTAATTTAATGAGATAATAAAATACAGGGTGTTGCATTGAAAAAATCGTAAGTTTGAGTCTTATCTCCATAACGATACCCCGAAAAAAAAATTGAGTGCGCCCCTGGATTCTACGTAAAATTCTCTATGGGACAAGTTTTCAATTTGACATTATCGCTGAGAAACTTCTTAGATATGGAGGAGATCCAAAAAGTGTGGATTTTCAAAAACACCCTGTAATTTATAAACTAGAGAAGTTATGCAAAATCCGTTTAGGTCATCTTGAATTTCACAAAAAAAGTGGCACAGGACCGCGGAAACCGCAAGGTTCTATCTGTTGAGATTGTTTAATATACCAGTGATTACTTATATAATTTAGACTGATTTTGTTTTTTCAAGAGTTGTCAAATTTAATTTTTAATAAATAAGATTGGTAAACACATCTGAATTTTGATCAGTTCTTAAGATTAGGTAATTTAAAAGGTTATGGGCCCAGCACATGCCGAAATTGTGTACTAAATCAATAAAAGAGCTGTAAAGTATATTATCGGGTGAAAAATAAAATATTATTTATAACTAAAGTTGTCAAGACTGTCAACACAAAATATGGATAAATTTCCAAAATTTGAAAAATTACATGGTAAATCTAATTTTTACTCATGGAGAACGATGGCGTTAGCAGATATGGACTTAAACAACCTTACAAAAATTGTTACTGGCGAAGAAAATATCCATCTAATAATACAACTGAAGTAAAAAGTGAAACAAATTTTTTAAATAAATGTGAAGATTATCGCTATAGACATTCTTTAAGTAAAGTTTTTATATTATTTAATGTGGATTCTGATATAGTTCCGCAAATAACGTGTTATACTGATGTTAGTAAAATGTGGAAAGCCTTAAATGATCTTTTTGATAAGAAAAATGAATATACTCTACATGCATTGGTAAAGTCTACAATTGGTATTAAATGTGAATCGAAAAATACTATTGCCGAGCACATTTCAAAATACAATGAGTTATGGTCTAGATTAGTTGAAAGAACAGTAAAAACATCTGAGGAAGATGAGCAAGATTCTTTGGAAGCTGCATTTAGACCAATGGTAAATTCTCTTAAAGCGAAAGCATCTTTATTTTTAACTACTCTTCCCGAAGAGTTGGATAATATTATAGACAATTTAAAAACAAAACAAAACTTAACTTATGATGATGTATGTTCTCGTTTATTAGAATTGTCAATTAGTAATGAGCCAAATGATGATAATCAAGCTTTTTATACTAAGAATCAGAAAGCTAAGAAAAAACAATTGGAATGTTCTTTCTGTAAAAATAATGGAAAATGGTACAAAGGTCATACAATTGAGTATTGCAGAAATAAGAAAGAAAACGCTCACATTGTATACGCGTCTGAAGAAGATTCATCAGAAGAAAATCCAGAATCTAATAATTTCGCATATACAGCATCAGTAACTACAGCCAAACAAAATAAATGGGTGTTTGACACTGGTGCCACGTCTCACATGACAGGAAATAAATCCATTTTACGAAATATTAGACCTTTTAGTGGTTTTATTCGGATGGGAAACAATAAAAAAGTAAGAATAACAGAAATTGGGGACGTAACCCTTAGAGCATTATTACCTAATGGTGAAATTATAAATATCAATTTGTATGATGTACTTTATTCAAAAAACTTAAATGTTCCTTAATGTCTTGGGAAAAGTTAAATCTAAAGGAATTAAAATGCAAGGCAATAAAATGAAATTGTTTTATCAAAATCAGGAAAAATTGTTGGTTGGGTTATATCAGAAAATAAAGAACAAGTATTTCAAGAAGTAACAACATGTGACGTAAGTAATATCAGCGTTGCTACATGGCATAGAAGATTAGGGCATATATCATCTATTGAAGACACAAGAAAAGTAGTTGCAGATCCACACGTATTACAGGAAAATTATTCAGAAAAATTGAATGCGTAGCATGTAACAAATCAAGATGTCGCGAAAAATATCAAGAGATGAAGGACATTCGTGTTCCGATGTATTAGAAAAAATTCACTCTGATGTAGTTGGACCATTTTCAATCAAATCTTTAGGTGGAAAATGGTATTCTGTTTCGTTTATTGATGAGTTTTCCCGTTACACCAATGTTTATTTCATAAATAAAAAATCTGAGGTAGAAGAAATAATAAAAATCACATAAAAAATTGAGAGACAAACAGGAAAGAAAGTAAAAATTTTAAAAGCGATAATGGTGGTGAATATGTTTCGAAATCTTTAGAAACATTTTCAATGAAAATGGCATAGTACATGAATATTCTATTCCGAGAGTCCACGAAACTAATGGATTAGCAGAAAGACTAAATAGAACTATTACTACTATGTCTAGAACTAGTTTAATTGATGCAGATTTACCAAAATATCTATGGGCTGAAGCAGTAGCATATGCAACTTATACAAAAATAGGGTGTCACACTCTTTTCATAAAAAACCCCATTTGAATTATTTTATGGGCATAAACCTTCAATAAACCATTTAAAAATGTTTGGAGAAACAGCATATATACATATTTCAAAGAAGAAAGGAAAACCAGTAATAAGATGGGTAACCGAGCAAAGAAGCAATATTTGTTGGATATGCAGAGAAGGTTGGCTGGTATCGATTCTGGATACAAAACAAAGTAGTCATATCAAGAGACTACAAATTCATGTCCCACGAATCTAATGTAGTCTTAATCGAACCTATGAGAAAGTCATTCCAGTTCGATGATCAATGTGAAAATTATGAAGAAAGCGATAACGAAAATATTCAATTTTTAAATGGAAATGATAAAATTGAAGATGAAACCAATATACGAAATAATGAAGAAAATATAGATAATATAATTGAAGAACAAAGAACTGCTACTAGACCAGAATGTTCGTTTGAACCTCGTCGAAGTGAGAGAATAAAAAATAAAATTAACTATTCAGAAGAAGACTATTGTAATATAGCTCTGGATGAACCAAACACATACAACGAAGCCATTTCTGGACCTAATAGTGATAAATGGATTGATGCTATACAAGATGAGTTAAATAGTATGGAAGAAAATAAAGTGTGGGAAATTATAGAAAAACCAGAAAAACAAGATCGTATAGTTGGATGTAAATGGATTTTTAAAAAGAAACTTTCAGACACTGGAGAAATAACTAAATTCAAAGCTCGCTTAGTTGCCCAAGGATACAGTCAAATTCCAGGTATTGATTTTATAGAAACATACTCGCCTGTTGTGAGGTATGAAACCATTAGGATGTTATTAGCGCACTGCATACAAAATCAAATGATTCCCCGACAACTTGATGTAAAAACAGCATTTCTGAATGGAGATATTGATTGTAAACTTTATATGAAAGTTCCGGAAGGAGTAAATGTGCAACCAGGGAGAGTATGTTTGCTAAAGAAAAGTATTTATGGGTTAAAACAATCTCCTCGTCAATGGAATCAAAAACTTATAAGTGTGTTGAAGACAATTCAATTAAAACAATCCCTAGCTGATCCTTGTGTTTTTGTTTCTGATGACGGAAACCAAATCATAGCGTTTTATGTTGACGATTTGTTATTGTTGGCCTCAAATGAGGAAAAAATGAAACAACTTGAAAATTTTATATCTGAAAATTTTAAATCTACAATTTTAGGAACCCCATCATTTATTTTATCCTTTCAAATTAAGTGGTTAAACGACATTAGCATTTCATTAAGTCAAAAACAATATTTGGTCAAAATTTTAGAAAAGTATAATTTTTTAAACTGCAAAGGTGCACCAACCCCAATGGATAACGGTGCAAAATCTCAAAAGATAAAATTAAATGAAAAAAAAAACGGACAAAGATATATATCAATCGAAAATTGGAAGTTTACTTTATCTGGCAACAGGGACTAGACCGGATATAGCTTTTGCTGTTAACATGATGTCGCAGTTTTGTCAAGATCCGACAGAAATACACGCCAATATGGTAAATCATATATTTAGATACTTGAAAGGAACAATAGACAAAACTTTGATATACAGAAAGGATGACCAGTGTAATCTCAAAGTTTATAGCGACGCCTCTTACGGAAATTTGTTAGACGATCGAAGATCTATTAGTGGTTATGTAGGTCTTTATGGAAATGCTGTTGTAACTTGGGCTGTGAAAAAACAACAAAGTGTAGCTGTTTCTTCAACTGAAGCTGAGTACATGGCTTTGTCACTAGCCTGCAGACAACTGATGTGGATGATGAACATTTTAAAAGAATTAAAATCAAATAGTTTTCGGTCTTTTTATTCTGTGATAATCAAGCTGCGATTCATATTTCTACGAATCCTGTCGTACATCAAAGAAGCAAACATATTGATATACATTACCATTTTGTGAGAGAAAAGATATTGGAGAAGCAAGTAATTTTAAATTATGTAACCACAAATGAAAACATTGCCGATCTGTTTACGAAACCTTTGGGCAAACTACTTTTTAGTCGAATTATTTCAACATTGGGCTTGAAAGCAATCACTGAGGGAGAGTGTTGAGATTGTTTAATATACCAGTGATTACTTATATAATTTAGACTGATTTTGTTTTTTCAAGAGTTGTCAAATTTAATTTTTAATAAATAAGATTTGTAAACACATCTGAATTTTGATCAGTTTTTAAGATTAGGTAATTTAAAACTATCTTCAACAACAACCGTGATATCTGGCTGTCTCAACCAAAATGGGATGCACTGTACTCCCATCCGTTGGATGTGGAAGTAATTTATATTTATTTATGTTTGTCTTTTCCAGAAAATCATTTCTTTCGCATTTTTCTGCCTTTTATTCACATAATACTAAAATATTTCTAATTTTTAAGTTTCGTTTTGCTACATACGTAAATTATACGTGTCCAGCAGTATTACGTGGCACAAAATAGCAACAGTGTTCTACGGTTAATGACAAAACATAATTTAAAACCGAAGTAAAATACACAATTAAATAGATTTTATAATTATTATTTTTTGACACTATTGCATTATGACATTGGACGCCTAAAAATTATCATAAACAACCATTACATTTATCGCTTAGACTAGACTCATATTTTTGTGGGTAATTTAAAAGAAATTGGTACCCCGTACCCCTCACACTCTTCGGGTGATACGTCCATGTCCCATACTTCCTTTTTACACAAACGGTCACCTTATTTATTCATTTATAAAAATAGCATGTAGACCATGACATATTTATGATGGGCTAACTTGTAACTAAACCTTAGAATATAAAGTTTATAAACTTTATATTCTAAGAACTAAACGCAATTAAGTATCAAAACACTGTAATCTTATCCAAATAATTTACAAATGAAATAAAAAGTATGCATTTTAAATAATGCGATCTACAACCTTCAAATTTTAAAAATAACACTTAACCACTTAACCGTCAAAGAGTTTAAATTAAATATTATACCATCGAATAATTCAACGATAATATCGTAACAATATAATCACATCATTCCTTTTTCATTTACCATAATAAACATTAAAGCGTGTGGCGTCAGAATTTAATTTGAATTGTTATATTTGTATTAGTAGAGTTTAAACTCCTTCTAGAAAAGATTTTCGATTGCACCTTATTGCAAAATGTAAAACCTATTTTATACCATTTCTTACGCCTTAAGAAAGCAAAATCGCCTGGTCGTCAAAAAATCGTGTTGTGCAGGGGGTAGTTAGAGGTGCTTTTCCAAAAAATTGCAAAACATTTTTTTGCTTAATTTAAATCTACAGAACATGTTGCAAAAGTTTTGTTTCAAAATTCCAAAAAGAAGTATTTTATTTTTAATTTTAAATTATCTGTGCAACACATTCTATATGGAGTTCCTTAACACTAAAACGCCCAGAGGGGTCAAAATGACCTTTTTCATTTTTAAGTCCTATCAACACTTCACAGAACGGTTCAAGGAAGATTTCCTGTTACGACTTTTATTCATTTTGAAGGTACTTTCATTATTTGAAATATCTGCACGTTTACCACAATCCATTGTGAATTATATAAGGTTTTACCTTAAACGCCCAGAGTGGTCAAATTGACCCCTTTAAAGTAATATTGCTATTTTATTTTTTTGTATGTTTGAAATTTATTTTATATTGAAGATATTTTAGTTTATGATACAACAATGAAGTTTTACTTAGATTATTGACGTCATATCAACAACAATGGACATAATAGGCCGTATTTATAAAAAGAAGCCTTACCTTTTGCTTTCAAAAAATAAAGCAATTCCTTGAAGGTATATGCATAAAGAAAAGTGAAGGAAAAGGTAAATCTTCGATGGGTTTGCTTTAAAGTAAAAGGTATTATGTTTTTCGTATTTATAAAAAGAAGCATTTGCTCAAAAACTAAAGGATTTGCTTCTAAAAAAGGAATCTAGGTTCACCACAACTTTTATCACTGTTTTCAGTAGTTAGCCAGCCATCAAACAGCTCGTAACGTAAAAAGTCTATTTGTAGAAGTGTTTTATGTGTTAAGATCTATCTAGTGATCTTTGGTTGTGTGGCTTCAGTGTTGTGTTTGTTATGGCTAATATGGTGCATTTACGTACAAGAAAATACTACAAACCAAGACGTACGCCACGTGAATCAGATTTCAAAACGTTATTTAGATTTGAGGAGGAGAATATGGTGTGGTTGGCGGACCACTTTCTTGGTGCAGATCTCAAAACTCGTGGAGCAGCCCTATCACCTGTGCAGAAAATGAAAATATTTCTGCGTTATTGTGCGAACCCTGGATTCCAGAGCGGAATTGCTGAAGAATTGGGATGTACGCAGCCCACAGTGTGCAGAATATTTCATGAGGTGCTTGAGCAGCTTGTACAACAGGCTGGCGAATGGATTCGGTTCCTAAGCACAGAAAATCAAATCATGCAGGCCAAAGAAAAGTGGTTAACCAGGTTCGATTTCCCAACAGCCATTGGGGTTATTGACTGCACGCACATTCGTATTGAAAAGCCAGCCGAATTTGGAGACGAATATGTAAATCGAAAAGGTTTTAGCAGTATTAATGTGCAGTTCACATGCGACCAGAATTGTGTTATAACTAGTATAGATGCAAGTTGGCCTGGATCAGTTCATGATTCTCGTATATGGAAGAATTCGGCAGTGTGTGAAGTCATGAAAAGGACAAGAAACGCTATACTATTAGGGGACAGTGGGTATGGTATAATGCCATGTCTCATGACTCCCTACCCCAACCCCCACGAGGAATATCAGATAGCCTTCAACAGGCTACTTACATCTGAGCATACATTTGGGCAACTGAAACGGTGATTTCCTATTCTGAAGTATGAATGCAGAGTGAAATTTACCAGTATTCCAAAAGTTATTATTGTATGTGCTATGTTACACAACATAGCTAAGCAATTACAAGATGCAGATTTTCAAGAAGATGCAGAAGACGATAAACAGGACTTGCGACATATAGAGGATGAAAATGTAGATGCTATTCGCGCACAAGGACAAGGATGGCGAGAAGAATTGGCTCATCTTATTACTAATAACAATATAGGTTTATAATATATTTAAAAACTTTTATTTGATGCTATGTAATATCGTTTAGTAAGAACCCACAAAGATTTAAGTAGTTGCTTAAAATAAAACTTACACGTTTGGATTCGAAAGAAATCGTTTATTTTGTATTATATGAAATAAATTTTAAATACATATAATTAATAATAATAAATATATATAATGATACATTAATTAATTAATTAATTACAGGTTACAGTAAGTTTTATCCCCCACGATAGCATACCCTTTCGAAGGTCCTTTGTTGGAAGTCTCGTTCAATTTCTGTAGCTTGGCAGAGTAATATTGTTGTTGGAGACGAGCGACTTTCAGTTGCTCGACTAAAACTAATCGTTGAAGCTGGGTTGTCGTTAACTGCCTCGTCTCATCAGGTTCTTCTGAAACAAATGTACGCTTCAGAGGTAATTTTTTTGGAGCAACCTCTTCAACTGATATGTACGATCTCTTTTCTTAGCTACCTCTCCAGGCACAGTCATCTCATGGGCATCACTTTTCGTCGTAATGTCATCCCTTGAGGTTGGTACGGAAGGTTGAATTGGCACACCAACCGCAAGAGCCCCTAATAAAATATACATAGTAAGTACAGGGTTGGGAACACCCTCTAACTTTTTATTTTAAAGATAGAAAGTTGAATCTTTTACCAAACTGTCGGACATAACTCAAGCTTTGTTATCGATAACAGATCTGTTATACAGGGTGTTCCAAAAAAACACACCAGGGCAAATTTTTTTTTAATGGAATTCCATGTATACTATTTCTGGATTATAAGTAAAATTCAGAAGTGGTAGGCATGTATACTCCATGCCAGCCAGGAGGTACCACCACCCTTACCATGGGCTCCTTAATATTGGGTGTCCGATTTTCTGAGCTCGGTAAGGGCTGCCGGTTACCTTATCCATCATCCTTAATCTATTCTCATCCTTATTCTTCCTTCTTAGTCTTCCTATCGGATTAAAAGTCCCAAATTAAAAAATAAGATGGGTGTGGTTTCTAGGGTTATAAGTTTCGGACGTAAAATCCTGCCCCATTCGGATGTCCGGGAGGGCAGGGCCCAAGCGACCTCGGTCATCGAAAGTATCAACTTTCTGATTCACTACTGCAACATCCGCGGTATCAGGTCTAATCTTAATGCTATTCACCAACATCTTGAACAATTACAACCTGATATATTGTTTCTATCTGAAACAAAAGTCTCCTCTGAAAGCTCCGAGTCACCCGACTTGCAATTTCCTCAATACCATCTTCACTCTAACTTTCGATATAAAGGAGGCGTATGTGCCTACATCAAGGACAGAATTGCTTGCAAGAGGGTTTCTTCCTTGGAAAATAAAAATTTTGACGTGATTTGGTTTAAACATTCTGGTCCTAATTTTGTGAAATTCTACTGTTGCATTTATAGGTCTCCTAATGACAGCAACTTTCAAGACTTCTTCGATTACCTTATTACGAAAGTTGACTATCTCCTGTCTCAGTTTCCATCTTGCAATATCTCATTTGTAGGCGATTTCAATGTTCATAACTCTAATTGGCTTCAATTTTCATCTACTACAAATCCCGCTGGTCATAGTGCAGAAACATTTGCTATTTCATGTGATCTCACACAAATGATTTCTGAACCCACAAGAATCCCTGATAACCCTAACCATACTCCACATCTTCTAGATCTCTTTCTTACATCAAACCCTCTTGTTTATAAGACTTCCGTTCTTTCGCCTTTAGGTCTTTCCGACCATTGCCTAATAAAAATCATTTCTACTGTACCTAATTCCACTGTTATTCGCAAAACCGATAGAACCTTGTGGTGTTTTAAGTCAGCTCGATGGAGTGATTTACGGGATTTCTGTGCAACCTTTCCATGGCGTGAATATTGTTTTAAGTCGTCCTCTTCTTCGGAGATCGCTCTTTCAGTATCTGAAGTCATCCTCATGGGAATGGAGTTATACATTCCGAAAAAACAGTACCGTGTAGGTCATTCACGTTCCCAACCCTGGTTCAATAAGGCTTATTCTGATGCAATATCTTTAAAAAATAAATGTTACATTAAATGGAAATCTAATAAATCGGTTGACAGTCATGTAAAATACGTTGATGCTAGAAATATCTGCAAAAGTGTCATCACTAAAACTAAAAAGTTGTTCGAATAACGAAAATGCAATGAACTAGCTACATCTCCTTTAGGCAATCGTAAATTTTGGTCTTTAGCAAAAGCCATTAGTAAAAACTTTCGAACATCTTCATTCCCCCCCCCCCCTGACATCTATTAACGAATCGGTAGTTGCTGATTCTGTAGACAAAGCCAACGTTTTTGTGGATTTGTTTGCATCAAACTCGTGTCTCAATGATTCTGGAAAAGATGTGCTCATAGTCAACTCTTCTTCATACGCTATGAAACCAATTCATTTTCGGTACAAGCTCTTTGAATCGATCATCAGTAGGCTTGATCTCAATAAGGCGACTGGCCCAGACGGTATCCCAGCTATTGTCTTAAAGAAATGTTCCCCCGAACTAGTACCAATCCTATCTAAGCTCTATACGATCTCTATATCTTCTGGGGAATTCCCTTCATCATGGAAGTTATCAAATGTTCAACCTATTCCCAAAAAAGGTGATAAGACCGATCCCTCAAATTACAGACCAATTGCCATCACTTCCATTTTGTCTAAAATCATGGAAAAAGCCATCAATCAGCAACTGCTCACGTTCCTTGAAACTAACAAACTCCTTAGTGACTACCAATATGGGTTTAGGCAAAGTCGTTCAACAGGCGATCTTCTTTCATATGTGACACAAGTTTGGAACAATACTGTAGAGCAGTCCGGTGAAACAGTTGTAGTCGCTTTAGATATCTCAAAGGCATTTGACCAAGTTTGGCATAAGTGTTTACTTGCCAAACTCATCTCGTTTGGGTTAAATGATACGCTCATCAACTGGGTTTCTAGTTTCCTTGATAAAAGACGAATACGTGTCGTAGTTGATGGCTTTTTTTCAAAAGAAGTTAGCATTAACGCGGGCGTACCACAGGGATCCGTTATAGCGCCTACCCTTTTTCTGCTGTACATAAACGACCTTATTTCTTCAACAACTAACCCCATCCATTGCTTTGCTGACGATAGCACTCTTCACTGTAGTTCATCTCAGTCTACTCATAATGACAACCCACCTTCTATGTCAAATCAAGAAATTAAAGCCGAAATGGCAAATTCAATCAACAAAGACATTCAACGTATTCTCGAATGGGGAAGCAATAATCTAGTTAAATTTAATGCTAACAAAACTCAGTGTTGCCTTATGTCCGCCAAAAACGATCGATCATTTCCTGTTGTAAGTATGAATGGCTCAGTTCTTAAGTTTTCAGACTCTATTACTCTCTTGGGTATGACTGTATCTTCAAATCTCTCATGGGTTGACCATCTTCTGTCAGCTACCAAAACAGCTGCTCGTAAAATAGGCTTTTTGTACAGATCTAAGCAGTACTTTACCTCTCGACAACTCCTTCTGCTGTATAAGGCCCAAATTCGGCCTCATCTGGAATATAATTCTCACCTTTGGGTTAGTGCTCCCCAATACGCTCTCGATATCGTTGATCGTATTCAAAAGAGAGCGATTAGGCTTATAAATGACCCGTCCGTAACTTCTCACATACAGTCCCTTGAGCATAGAAGGATGGTTTCAGTTCTTTCTTTGTATTATCGTTATTACAACGGCTATTGTGCTGGTGAATTACATTCTTTGATACCATCTCCGACTATCTTTGCGAGAAACACTCGGTTCGCTCATTCACATCATCAGTATGCAGTACAAATCTCCACTTGTCGTACCAAACGGGCGCAATCCACATTTTTCTACACGGCTTCTAAACTCTGGAATGATCTGCCTAGTGCCTGTTTTCCTCTCACTTATGATATGAGAAAATTTAAGGCAGCTGTTCATAGGCATCTATTGGCAATTCATTATCCCTCTATCCATCCTCCTAGGTGTCCCTGAGTGCTTTAGCACGATAGGCCTTATTTAGCCTGTTCAGGTCCACAATCATAAAAAAAAAAAAAAAATATTTCATATAACCTACTTTATGCCTAAGCTTAATTTTTTTTTCGAGCTAGAAGCAATACAAAATCTGCATTAAACCATCAACTTTCTCCAAATAATGTGCACAAACGGTTAAAGATAGAGAAAATTTTTTTTTATATTTTAAGGGCCATGTGAGATCTCATGTAGGAGTTAAGAAGTTAGACCAGAAATTGAAATTCATTTTTCGCTATCTATGACTGTTGTGCACAATATTTGGATAAAGTTGATGGTAAAATGCAGATTTTCAATTGCTTGTAGCCCGAAAACAATTAAATTTAGGCATAAAGTATGTCATACGAAATATGCTTAGAATTTTACGTAGAACCCAGAAATTTAAAAAATATATAAATTTGCTCTGGTGTGCTTTTTTGGAACACCCTGTGAACAGATCTGTAATTCATACCTGGGACCCGACTTAATACAGGATTTATGTCTGCATCCATACTCTGCAACATTACTTTCTCCCAGGACAGAAGGCGAATAGGCTTGTTCCCTGTTTTATTTTTTTCTGATTTAGTTTTCAATCGTGTTTTCATATTGTTCACTTTTTTCATGAAAGCTTTAATTTCCATCTCCTTACCAAAACGATTGCAGTTAATGCAGCAGTTTTATTTTTTTTCATCGCTGGAACTTGAGATTTCTCGAGAAATGCTTGGACTTTTTCAGCGATAAACGTCATCTCAGTAGTTACATCTTCGCTACCTTCCCGTTCACTATCTGTGTCAGTCATTTTAAGTTTGTTAACTTTTAACACTGGCACAAATAAATCAGAAGGATCAACTTTACCTCAGTTCACTTGCGAACAGTTTTTAAGTATGAAACAAATAAAATAAACCGCTGACATACACGCGTTTATTGCACACTGCAAGTTTCAACTAGTTTGTCAACAAACTTTGACATCGCTAACGGCTAATCTCTCTACCTTTTACTTTAATTATCCGAAGTATTTCCTTGCAAGGAAAAGGTAGAGATTATGAATACGAATTGAAGCAAATCCTTTTACTTCTACCTTTTGCTTCTACCTTTTACTTGAAAGTAAATGCTTCATTTTTATAAATGTATTTTAATAGGAGTTATTTTTCTTCACTTCCAAAGCTATTTTCTTTTTTTCTGTAGCTATTTTAGTTTATGATGCAACAATGAAGTTTTATTTAAATTATTGACATCATAATCAACAACAACGAGCATAGTAAGAGTTATTTTGTCATTCACTTCCAAAACTCATTTTTATACATGCGATTGTGAGGTGAAGGTGGAAATGGATCGGAAACGTTATTTACGTGAAGATGAGCTGCTTTCAGAGCTACGGAAAGTTCTCGATGATAATTCTGATGGCGGTGAACTTCTTACTGATGACTCGGATGATGAGTTTTTACCGCAAACAACTAGAGAAATAGTAGATGAAACATCGAATAGTGGTGATACGGATTCCTCAGATGTTGAAAATTAAAATTCACAATCTAGTGAGTATTATTATTATTATTATTATTATTATTATTATTATTATTATTATTATTATTATTATTATTAGCCTATTACTGCCAACTTATTATAATAATAGTTATAATTATAATTAATTGTATTAATTTTTACTATGATCTTACATAATTAAAAATGTATAATTTCTTATAAATTGTGTAGTAGTGTATCGATATACAGTGCTAGTCAAAAGTCCCCTCCCCCCTTGTATCTTTTGAACGGTTTTACTTATACTAATGAAATTTGGAGGGTGAATATAAACGGATATAAGCTTCTCAACTAGTCATGACAAGTGACGTAATAGTCATATATGACGTCACAGGGCCACAGTGACAAATAATTTTAAATAGTACCTTATGGTAAGTGACATCTCGTTTGAACGGTATTAAAATTACCTATTCACCAATACTAATTTTGTTAGGGTTTAGGTTGATTTTGACAGAAAAATTAAATAAATACTAAAATTATAGTTTGGCATTTAATTAATCAAGATTCAAGGACCAATTCTTATAGTAAATGTTGGAAATGTGCTCCACTTAATTCCTGACAGTAATGCATCCTATTGCTAAACTCTTGTCGTACTAGTTCAAATGTGTCTGCGGAAATTGCTCTACATTCTTCAACAATTCTTTGTTTCAAAATGTACATACTGCCAGGTGTTGTAGCGTAAACCTTAGATTTTAAGTACCCCCACAGAAAAAAATCTAATGGTGTCAGGTCTGGTGACCGAGCTGGCCATTCTATCGGACCTCGTCGTCCAATCCATCTGCCCCGAAATTCTTCATCCAAGTAACGTCTTACTGCACTATAATAGTGTGCAGGAGCACCATCTTGTTGGAACGTTATTTCCAAGTTGCCGAATTCATCTAGATTATCTTCCAAAATTTCAAGAATTAACGGTTCAATTGCGTTTTGTAACATCTCCAGATACACTTCACCGATTAAGTTAGCATTGAGAAAAACAGGTCCAACTATGTGGTTTCCGAAAATACATGCCCAAACATTTACTTTTTCTGGAAATTCAGTATGTTTTTCATGAAAGATTTGAGGATTTGTGTCACTCCAATATCTCACATTTTGTGTGTTAACGTTTCCATTGAGGAAGACAGTACTTTCGTCACTAAAACAAATTGATTTTATGTAGTCTGGGTGTTGGATAATTTGATTGGACATATTTTCACAGAATTCTAATCTTCGGTCGGGGTCATCATCTGAAAGTTGGTGCACCATTTTTAATTTGTATGGATGAAATTTGTTTTTAGCCAACACCCTATGTATTGTCCTTTGACTGACTTCACAGATAGACGCAACTTGGGCTGTAGATGAAGTAGGATGTACTACCATTTCTGCAATTATGTCGATTTTTTTGTCGTCACTAATTGTTAGTCGACCAGATCGTTTGACATCTTGAACACTACCGGTTGCTTCAAACTTCTGAAGAAGTTCCCTCAAATAAGTCCTCGATATAGGGCGATCGGGGTACCTCTCATTAAAAAGACGTTCCGCTGCATGGAAATTGTTTCTACATTCACCAATTATTAAGATAACTGGTACTTTGTCGGCTACCGTACGTACCATTTGTCTATGTAGACACTTAAACGTCGCATTAAAGAATAATTAAACTGATTAGTCAAGGTATAAAAACTTATCAAAGTAAAAACAACGAGAGAATTAAAAAAACGTCAACTTTTTTGACAATTAACCAGAGGTATACTTTACAATCTTGATTAATTAAATGCCAAACTATAATTTTAGTATTTATTTAATTTTCTATCAAAATCAACCTAAACTCTAACAAAATTAGTATAACTGAATAGATAATTTTAATACCTTTCAAACGAGATGTCACTTGCCATAAGGTACTATTTAAAATGATTGGTCACTGTGACGTCATATATGACTATTACGTCACTTGTCATGACTAGTTGAGAAGCTTATATCCGTTTATATTCACCTTTCAAATTTCATTAGTATAAGTAAAACCGGTCAAAAGATACAAGGGGGGGAGGGGACTTTTGACTAGCACTGTATAATGACCTTATCATAAATACTTTTCTATTATTTTGGCGTTGTTTATTTATGTAATATAAAAATTCCTATTTATAGATCAAGGAGATTCATGTAATAGACGAGGAGAAAAACCTGTTCCTGCGTCTTCATCTACAGATGTCGTACACCAAGAAGTTGCTCCCGATGGCACAATATGGATTGAAGCAGTGCCTAATTCACAACAAGGAGGACGCCTTCCTATTCATAACATTTTGAGAGAATCTCTTTGACTTACACCACACGCAAAAAGACATGTAAGTGACGAAAGTGTATCAAGTGCATGGCATTTGTTCATAGACCACTGTATCCTCACACATATACAGAAATGCACAATAACGAGGCTCACAGAGTATTAGGAAATAGCAACTGGTCGATGTCCACTGAAGAATTGGAAGCACTTATTACAATAATTTATGCTCGTGGTGTTAGTGGTTGCAGAAATACAGACCTCCACAACTTGTGGTCAGGCTCCTGGGGCCTACCTTTCTGTAGGGAAGCCATGAGCAGAAATAGATTCTGTGAAATTATGCGATGAGGTTCGACGAGAAATCTACACGCTCTGTACGTTTGCATATGGACAAATTTGCATTAGTGTCTGCTATTTGGAACAAGTTCATTGAAAACTGCACTATATGTTACAAACCCGGACCTAACATAACGATTGATGAGCAACTTTTCCCAAGTAAAACTAGGTGCCCGTTCACACAATTCATGGCTTCAAAACCTGACAAGTACTGGTTAGCAGTAGATGTTGATACCAAGTATCTTCTAAATGGTTTCCCTTATCTCGGAAAAGATACTGCAAGGTGCCAAGATGAAAGAGTTTCTGGTTATGTAGTGATGCGTCTTATGCAACCATTTATTTCTAAAGGCAGAAATGTCACTACAGATAATTATTTCACTTCCCTCAAACTTGCTGAGAAATTGAAAGGGAAGTCAACCTCCATCGTGGGAACTGTGAACAGAGCGAGAAGGGAAATACCATCTGCCGTGAAGACTTTGAGGGCCCCTCTCTATTCAACAAAAATCTTGAAACATGTAGATATTTCCCTAACGGTTTATCAAGGGAAAAAAGCAAAAAATGTCCTGGTAATGAGTTCTCTCCATCCTACTGTTGCTGTAGATACAAATGAGAAAAAAACTCCTTAAACTGTAAGTTATTACAACAAGACAAGATTTGGGGTTGGCATAGTGGATCATATGGTCAGGCAGTATTCCGTCAAGGCTTCACTTAGAAGATGGCCTGTACACTCGTTCTACAATATCCTTGACCTTGCTGGAATAAATGCATATGTATTATTCAGGTCCATTACTGCGAAAAAAATTAAAAGATGTCAGTATCTTCAGCAACTTGCAGAGGAACTACGCTCTGAATACTTGAAGAGTCGCCCACTTCGTAGGACAACAAGAGATAATGAAGATAGTGGTGATGAAACTGAAGAGGAAATGGCACCAAAACGGAGAAAATGTCAAATTGTGAGCATTTCAATAAAATAAAGAAAAGTGATGCATGGGACGAAATAGCTAAAAAATGTAGTATTGGAGTTGAAGATGCAAAGAAAAAAATGTTAAGCTTGTTGGGGTCTTGGAGAAGAGAAAGGGGAAAAGGGAAGAAAACCGTTGGAACAGGAAAAAGTCAATTAAACAATGACAATAGCATACATATTGTATTGGTATATTTATGTTATTTACAGGTGCCAGAAAGGTGTACAAAACTAATTGGTGTGCTTTTAAAAGTTTTTCTTTTCTAATGGACCGGGATGACCCAAAGACTATTCTCAACACCGCGACCATATCGGTAAATAAACTTTCTTTAAAAGTCCATGTGATTTATTTATGTGTGAACTTGGTATGATCCAATTTTTTTGTATACCTAATGCAATAATAATAATCAAGCAGAATGGTTTTTAAACAGTTTTCGTATTGGTCTTCATACATTTTTAAGCGTATTCTGATTGCCATGGAACTGCTCCATTCGTAAAAAAGTATTGCGTAAACTCTTCCCTGATTTCATTTGCTTCAAGTGATGATCTACGCGGTACATTTTTTAAAGGCAGGAAGGATGTTAATCTGTCGTCCTGCGTTGAAATGTCATCTAATCGTTGCCCATCCTCTTCGTTATTTAAGGGAAATTGTGAATTGTAGCTTAGAGAATTTCTGATTTTTCGCAAAAAATTGTGCACACGCACTATTGCCATAACAACAACTTCTGGTTTTTCTGGCTGTAATAACAATGGTTTTCTCAGCAGCCGAAAAACAGACGACATAATACTCTATGTGCTCGGCTAAACCGATAATTAACAGTTCTTTCTCCAGATATGGTTTCTAGCACCAACGTATTTTGCATGGCCCTCGGCCGTTTTATTAGATTTCCATTTAATATAAGATTTATTTTTCAAAGATATTGCATCAGCACAAGCCTTATTAAACCAGGGTTGGGAATTTGAATGACCTATACGATTCTGTTTTTTGGGAATGTATAACTCCATGCCCATGAGGATTACTTCAGATACTGAAAGAGCAATATCCAAAGAACAGGACGTGAACAATATTCACGCCATGGAAAGGTTGCAAAGAAGTCTCGTAAATCACTCTATCTAGCTAACTTAAAACACCACAAGGTTCTATTAGTGTTACGAACAACAGCGGAATCAGAGACAGTAAAAATTACGTATATTACACAATGGCCAGATAGACCTAGAGGAGAAAGAACCGAAGTTTTGTAAACAAGTGGGTTTGATGTAAGAAGATGTGGAGAATAGCTAGGATTATCATGGATTTTGTGAGTTCAGAAATCATTTGTGTGAGATCACAAACAATAACAAATATTTCTGCATTATGGCTAGCTGGATTAGTAGTAGATGGAAATTGAGGCCAATTAGAGTTATGAACAATGAAATCTCCTACAATTGAGATATCACAAGGTGGAAACTGAGGCAGAAGATAGTCAACTTTCAAACTAAGGTAATTGAAGAAGTCTTGAAAGTTAATGTCATTAGGAGACCTATAAATGCAACAGTAAAATTCCACAAATTGTCAGGTTTTAATTGTTCAAGATGTTTGTGAACAGCATTAACATTAGACCTGATACCGCGGATGTATATATAGCGCATCAGAAAGTTAGAACTTTCGATGACCAAGGTCGCTTGGGCCCTGCCCTCCCGGACATCTGAATGGGGTCGGATTTCAATTCCGGTATTTATTACCACAGCAATTTTTAGTTTTGGACTTTCAATTCGATAGGAAGACAGCGAAGGCGAGAAAGAAGAATAAGGTTGATGATAAGGTGACCGGCAGCCCTTATCCAGCTCAGAAAATCGAGGACCCAATATTAAGGAGCCCATGGTAAGGGTGGTTGGACCTCCCCGATTGGTATGCGGTACACATGCCTACCACCTTACATATTTGAGTGTTTGTAAATATTTTTTAAAATTTAATGAAATGTTAAATAATTTATTTGAAAAATTGGAAAAAAGTGTTATCGAAACGTTTAGATTGTATAACTTTAATATACCAATACACCATTAAAAACCAAAAAAGATAAGTATTTTATTAAATAACACACTTTGGATTTTGTATTTTAGAGAAACTTTATGATCAAATAATTTTCTGCTACAAGGGCCATTATTTATATTTTGAGCTTTGACAACCCTGATTGCAGTTAGGCACCGTTTGACAAGAGTGCATCGATCAACTTACTTCCACATGAAGCTCCATCTTTGCGACTGTGAAACGCTGGTATAACGATTTTAATCGTGGCCGCCTTTCGCTCACTGACGAAATTCGCGAAGGTCGCTAAAAATCATTTGTTATTCAAGAAAACATTGATACTGTGCAAAAACTAATAATGCAAGATTGCCATGCGACATGCTGTGAAATTGAGGGGACTCTAGGCATGAGTTCCACCAGCATATATAAAAATATTACAGGTAAAATATAACAGGTGATGAATCATGGATATATGCATACGAGCCGGAACGTAAATAGCAGTCGACTATGTGGGAGTTTCAAGAAGAACCAAATCCAACAAAAGTTGTTCGCGCTCGAAGCTCATCGAAACCACCTGTTTTTTCTGAAAAACTGGTCATATGGCAACTGTGCCTTTGGAGGAACGTAGAACGGTCAATTCTGAATGGTACACAACCATTTTTTTGCCGGAAGTCTTCGGTGAAATGCAGAAAACAAACAAGCGCGGTCGGATCGAATCATGAATATATGCATACGAGCCGTCGAGCAGTCGACTGTGTGGGTGTTTCAAGATGAACCAAATCCAACAAAAGTTGTTCGCGCTCGAATCTCATCGAAACAAATGGCCGCCTGTTTTTTGGAAAAACTGGTCATATGGCAACTGTGCCTTTAGAGGAACGTAGAAAGGTCAATTCTGAATGGTACACCACCATTTGTTTGCCGGAAGTCTTCGGTGAAATGCAGAAAACAAACAAGCGCCTTCGGATCGTTCTTCATCACGACAATGGGAGCTCTCATACATCTCGTCTAACAACCGATTATTTGAACACTCAAAAAATCGAATTGATGGGTCATCCGCCGTACAGTCCTGATTTGGCACCCAATGACTTCTTTTTGTTCCCGAATGTCAAGAATAAATGCGTAGACAATGATTTTCGTCGGCGGAAGAAGCCGTTCAAAAACCATGTTGTGGAGGTGTCTCAAAAGATTGGAAAAAATACTATGGCAAATTGGTTCGAACGAATGCAAAAGTGTATTGATCATAAAGGAGAATATTTCGAAAAACAATAAAGCAATTTTCAATGACAAATTACTCTTTTTTCATTGTTAGGCTCAAAATATAAATAGTGACCCTCGTATTATTGCCCCAAATATTTTTCTATAGGTGTTATTATTTTTGCAGATTAGAAATAGCATAGTCACCTACCTGTATATTTATCAAGATTGATTATTATATTCTGTATTATAAGTGTTTTGTAACTGTGGTTTCATATTGGTTGAGTGAATCGGCTATTGCTTTTTGAGCGCGACGTTTCGGAAGCGACCTGCTTTCGTCATCGGGCTTAGTCCTTGAAGTGGAAATAGGCCGATCAACTCAAACAATGAATATTATATGTTCGAATAATACTGCAATATAACACTGGCACGTATTATAACTAAAAGTTGAGTTTCAAAGACCACAATAATGCAAAATAACAATAAATCACGGGGTAACGTAGCAAGGTTAGGAGAGCGAGCTCGGACGCTGAAATGTGTCCAGATAACGCACGCTTGTGGGAGTGAGACGCTGGAGACAAAAATATTACGGGGGCAGCCTACACCATATAGACTTACATCACGAAGTAATATAGATAGTATTACTCCGTGGCTTTTGTAAATATGCTGATTGCCGAATTAACAAATCTCAAAACAAGAGGAGACGGTAAACAAAGGATGAAGGATGCGGATGGTGCCTATGTGTAACGTCACCTATTTTAGATAAGAAAACAAAACTATATATATATATATATATATATATATATATATATATATATATATATATACAACGTGTCCCAGATAACATTTCCAGCATGGGATCTCGCTTATTATAAAAGATACAGATTTGGTTAAATTAGATGAATTACTCCTAAGGATTAGTGAAATTATAGGAAACTCTCCAATTTCCAAATTTCCATGTATTTTAAGACTTATGGCAAGAAAAAGAAAATGTCAAATTTCTTTTCTTGTAATATCTATTTTGTTATATTAGACATATAAATTTTATTTGCACTTTCTTAAGATATTTTTTATGCAGAATTTAAATATCAATTTGGATTTTTTTTGCACTTTCTATTTTTTAGTTTCAACCCCTAAATTAATTTTTTCTTATGGAACGACAAGTCGGCTTTGAAATAATTGATCGTGTTTTTTTATCCTCTTTACAATGATATAGCACATGTACTGTCTATTTTTAAAAACAACAAAGAAAATTTAAAAAAATGTATTTTATTAAAGACTCTGACAATAAGTAGGCCGTGAAACATGAGAAAACGACAAATAATAGATAACAACAAGAGTTAAGCAGGTAATAGTATTGGAGATAATTATCCAACTGTAAAAGATGTTCAAACAATTGACCATTCCGTTCTAAACATAATTGTGGCCTGCGTAGTGTCGACGTAATTGCTCTGCGTAGTATTTGGCGTTTAATGCTACCAAATGCTGCAAGAACAGCTTCACGAAAATCTTCGACATTCTCAAATGTTTGCACGTACACTGGATTTTTTACGTAGCCCCAAAGGAAAAAGTCCAAGGGTGTCAAGTCTGGAGATCTGGGTGGCCATAAAATCGGCCCTCGATTATCAATCCATGAATTTGGAAACCGATTATTAAGATATTCGCTGATGATGTTTGAATTGTGGGGTGGGGCGCCATCTTGTTATCTTGTTGGAAGCAGATATTAATATTCTCAATCAGTGGTAAATCATCAAGTTTATTTTCTAGATCAGTTTGTAGTAAATTCAAATACCTCTCACTATTTAATGTTTCGTTAAAAAATATGGGCCCAATAAGTTTAGCGCCTAAAATGCCACACCAGACGTTAAAACCAAATCTCACTTGATGCCGACTTTCCTTAACAACGTGAGGATTTTCACGGTCCCAAAAGTGAACATTGTGTCGGTTGAAAAGGCCATTATTTGTAAATCTGCTTTTGTCAGACCACAAAATCGTAGCTGGAAAATTATTGTTATTCTCACATTGATTAACATACCATTGGCAAAATTGTGATCTTCTCCCCTGATCTCCATCTCTAAGTCCTTGCAGAATGGTGTACTTATACGGATGATACCTGTGACGTTTTAAAATTCTTTGTGATGTAGTTTTCGAAATACCAGTGTTATGTTCAATTTCTCTAACAGATGTTGAAGGATTTTCAATAACTGATTGTAATACATTTAGTTCTGCATCTTCATTCCGTAATTTAGGATTTCTAGTAGGTTTTGAAAATGAACCATTCTTTCAGGATACCGCCTCAAATACATCCGTTCAGCTTCTATACTGTTTTTATGAGACAAGATGTAACAACTCAACATATCAAACTTTTCAGTATTAGTAAATAAAGCCATGTTTGACACAAAAATATTCTGGAACGAATAATTTTTAAGTGACATTAAATTCGATTGTGTTTTTATGTTTCACGGCCTGCTTATTGTTAGAGTCTTTAATAAAATACATTTTTTTAAATTTTCTGCGTCGTTTTTAAAAATAGATAGTACATGTGCTATATCATTGTAAAGAGGATAAAAAAACATGATCAATTATTTCAAAGTCGACTTGTCGTTCCATAAGAAAAATTTAATTTAGGGGTTGAAACTAAAAAATAGAAAGTGCAAAAAAAATCCAAATTGATATTTAAATTCTGCATAAAAAATATCTTAAGAAAGTGCAAATAAAATTTATATATCTAATATAACAAAAAAGATATTACAAGAAAAAGAAATTTGACATTTTCTTTTCTTGCGATAAGTCTTAAAATACATGGAAATTTGGAAATTGGAGAGTGTCCTATAATTTCACTAATCCTTAGGAGTAATTCATCTAATTTAACCAAATCTGTATCTTTTATAATAAGCGAGATCCCTATGCTGGAAATGTTATCTGGGACACGTTGATATATATATATATATATATATATATATATATATATATATATATATATATATATATATATATATATATATATATATGGAAGACTTTGAAGACCAAGCGATATCCGAGTTCACAGAGAAACCAAGGATGTGGCTTAGATACGTGGACGATACTTTCGTAGTTTGGCAACACGGCAAGCATAAGCTAGATGAATTCCTAGATCATCTAAATAGCCGCGCACCCTCCATAAAATTCACAATGGAATTGGAGTCGGAACAAAAATTGCTATTCCTGGATGTACTTGTACACAGGAATGACAACACTTTCACGACAAGTGTATCAGGAAACCTACCCACACGGGGAGGTACCTACACTACAACTCCAATCACCACAAAAACGTGAAGTTAGGCGTGGCAAAATGCTTGTACGATAGAGCAAAAACAATATGCTCAAACCAAGAGGACCTGAACAAAGAAAAAGAAAATATCGCTAGAATACTCAAAGAAAATGGCTATCTCGATCTAACACCTAACCTAAACATGGAAAGGGTAACCGAAAAAGAAGAATCTAAATATAGAGCGATAATACCATATATACAATGTACCTCAGACAAAATATGAAGGATAGGCAGCAAATACAAGATACGCACTGCCTTCAAATCGACCAGAGCGCTCAGGAGAATACTAACCGAAACCAAACCATACAATGAAGATCGGAAATCCAAGAATTGTGTATACAACCTACCGTGCGAATGCGGCAGAGCATGCATAGAAGAAAGCAGTAGACCACTCAAAGTGAGAACGCAGGAACATAACAACATCGTCCGCTAGGGCGAAACTGAAAGATCAAGAATCGCCGAACATGTCTGGATCGAAGACCACCGCATCCAATGGGATAACATACAGATAGTGGCAAAAGACGAGAATACAACTTGGAAACTCAAAGAAACCACATACATCGCACTAGCAGAAAATCCAATAAGCCAAGCTGGTGTAGAAATGAAACCCATATGGATTCCAATAACGCGCGAAGAGCTACACCTGCGCAAGAAGTTACGGCGCTACATGCGCAATAAACTTCTACGCAGCCGCGAAAAAAGTTATATATATATATATATATATATATATATATATATATATATATATATATATATATATATATATAATCTGATACCGATCCACTTCGTTTTGATTTCAACACCTTCTTGTGCTCTTTTTTTCTGTTAGAGAAATTGATTTTACATTCCACAGACTAGGTAATTGTCTATAAATGTCAATTAAACCAGTGACAAATGACAGCTGATTAGACAAGTCGCACATATTTTAACATTTAACTGACAGCAAATTTTTTAATTACATAAAAGTTCAGATTGGACAACTGGGACTGACGATTAAGACCTGTCTGTGTATGGTGACAATTGAACTGAAGGCGGGATTGCTCATAGTCTGGGACTGCAGTCCGCCTGTATGTGAATGGTCACCATAACACATGTATTTGTGAGTTCTAATCTTGTTTATATAAACAAAGGTTCTATTAAAACAAATTTCATTGATTCAGTGTCATGTAGCGGAAATAGACTTAAAAATACCAATGCAAACAAAACCCGTAAATAATATTGTGATCTATGCCCTACAAACTGAAAGGCAATTATTTTTTAAATATGTAGTAATTTTATTGTGAACTTCATCTTTTACACATCGTTTTATTTGTATTTCTGTTAGTTTATTAGGTTGGTTGTTTTTTTTAAGTTAATATAACAAACAAAATACACCCACGTACCACACAAAATTAAAAAAAACACCGAACGCGTTTCGGTAGCTACCCTATCATCATCAGCGGTCGACTAGGGTGGACTAAAGAAAATTTCTAACATATATACCATCAGCGAGTAACGCTTCGTTGCTAATCTGGTAAAAGTGAAAGTTTAATGAGTTGAGGTTTATAAACCTACACGCTCTCTTTTGAATACTATCGAGAATATCCAGAGCATATTGGGGAGCACTAACCCAGAGGTGAGAATTATATTCTAGATGAGGTCGAATTTGGGCCTTATACAGCAGAAAGAGTTGTCGAGAGGTAAAGTACTGTTTAGATCTGTACAATAAACCTATTTTACGAGCAGCTGTTTTGGTAGCTGGCAGAAGATAGTCATTCCCAACAGAGTAATAGAGTCTGAAAACTTACGATCTGAGACATTCATACTGACAACACGAAATGCTCGATCTTTTTTGGCGGTCACAAGGCAACACTTAGTTTTGTTAGCATTAAATATAACTAGATTATTGCTTCCCCATTCGAGAACACGTTGAATGTCTTTGTTGATTGAATTTGCCATTTCAGCTTTAAATGTCTTGATTTGACATAGAAGGTGGATTACCATTATGAGTAGGCTAAGATGAACTGCAATGAAGAATGCTGTCGTTAGCAAAACAATGAATCGGGTTAGTTTCATTCATTTCATAGATTGAGCGTCACACGTTTCAAACTCATTTCTCACCCTGTTATCCCCTTATCAAGGGCATGCAGATTTGATTTTATTATAGCTGTTTTAATTGTCTTTTCTGCTTATTCATCAAGATTTGATCTTCCGCCTGCTTTATGGTTAAAAAAAAACAAAAATGAATTTCACAGATTGAGCGTCACATGTTTCAGACACATTTGTCACCCTGTTATCCCGTTTGCAAGGGCATGCGGATTTGATTTAGTATATATATTTTAATGACCTTCTGTGTGTATTCATCTTCCGCCCCCTTCATGGTTAAAAAAATTAAAACTGAATTTCGTAGATTGAGTGTCACATGTTTCAGACTCATTTCTCACCCTGTTATCCGCTTAGCAAGGGCATCCGGATTTGGTTTTATTATAGCTGTTTTAATTCTCTTTTCTGCATATTCATCAAGATTTGATCTTCCGCCCACTTCATGATAAAAAAAAAACAAAAATGAATTTCACAGATTGAGCGTCACATGTTTCAGACACATTTGTCACCCTGTTATCTCGTTTGCAAGGGCATGCGGATTTGATTTAAGTATATATATTTTAATGACCTTCTGTGTGTATTCATCAAGATTTGAACTTCCGCCCCCTTCATGGTTAAAAAATATAAAAACGAATTTCATTGATTGAGCGTCGCATGTTTCAGACTTGTTTCTCACCCTGTTATCTCCTTAACAAGGGCATGCGGATTTCATTTTATTATAGCTATTTTAATGCTCTTTTGTGTGTCTTCATCCAGATTTGATCTTCTGATTCCTTCATGGTTAAAAAAAATAAAAACGAATTTCATAGATTGAGCGTCACATATTTCAGACTCATTTCTCACCCTGTTATCCCCTTTGCAAGGGCAGACAAATTTGACTACATTGTAACTATTTTAATGCTCTTTTGTGTGTATTCATCAAGATTTGATCTTCTGCCTCTTTCTCGGTTAAAAAAATTATAAACGAATTTTATTGATTGAGCGTCGAATGCCTGTGGCTTATTTCTCACCCTGTTATTCCCTTTGCAAGGGCATCCAGCTGTGATTTTATTATAGGTATTTTTATGCTCTCTTGTGTGTATTCATCAGGATTTGATCTTCCGCCTCCTTCATGGTAAAAAAAATAAACACGAATTTCATGGATTGAGCTTCACATGTTTCAAACACATTTCTCACCCTGTTATCTCCTTAGCAAGGGCATGCGGATTTCATTTTATTATAGCTGTTTTAATGCTCTTTTGTGTGTATTCATCAAGATTTGATCTTCCGCGTCCTTCATGGTTAAAAAGAATAAAAACGAATTTCATAGATTGAGCGTAGCATGTTTCAGACTAGTTTCTCACCCTGTTATGCCCTTAGTAAGGGCATGCGGATTTGATTTTATTATAGATATTTTTATACTCTTTTGTGTGTATTTATCAAGATTTGATCATCCGCCTCCTTTATGGTTAAAAAAAATAAAACTAATTTCATAGATTAGGCGTCGCATGTTTCAGACTCATTTCTCACCCTGTCCTCTCATGAGCAAGGGCATGCGGAGTTGATTTTATTATAGCTATTTTAATGGTCTTTTAGAATCAATTTCATCGGTTGAGCGCTATATAGTGAATACTTATTTCTGTAACGCTGTTTTCCTAGTGTTTACATTGCAGAAACGTTTTTCTAGTTTTATAAATTATTATTTTATTTTCGTTATTTCCAAAGGAAAATATAACGTTTAACATGTGCGGTTTTTCAAACACATCAGAATGAAGTAAGTTCTACGATCGGGTATCATCGGTATTTTTTCTGCTGGAAAATAGCTGCGAACTTCACACCAGTTTGAATAACTTGATTGACATAATTTCATAACAGTTTGCATCATTTTGTGTCAAATGAGTATGAGACAGTATTTCAAGGGCATGGAATTAAATTTTAAATCGAATTTTAAAGATAAATGTAAAATGCTAAGTTCAGATCAGTTAAATTTTATCGTATAATGTGTCCAATTATTTTTATACAAGTTGCATAACTTCTGTTACTGTTTTTTATAAAGTGTGTTAAAAAAGCAGTTTAGTAATGCAGAAATTTACAAATTAACTTGTTTTTCATTCCCAGGCGTGTATCAATATAAATGATGACATCTTTGAATATATCTAATATAGTTTTTAACGTAGTAATAACTTGTGTTGGAATTTGTTTACTTTATTGTTATATGACTACAAAGTGTTGAATAAAATGATAACGTTATTGTTAAGATATTTTAAGTTCAATAGTAGTTTTAACAAAGAGTACGTATCAATTACTCTTAGGTTTAAGTTTAATATAACAGTTAATTGTAGTTTTACATAGACTGATAACAAAAAACAACCAACATGCAATAAAGTGCAAACGGAATGATAAGACAGAATCATTTTTAAACTCCACTATATACATTTCTTAAGCTGCGTTTACACTGGAGTTAATCTACATGTTATACAATAAATAATAACTTCCTAAACGCTCAAAAATTTCTGTAACAAACAGTGTTATATAGCAAAATTTTGTATTATACAGGGTGTATTTTAAAATCACCGACAAACGAAAACTGGAGATTGTATGATTCAAAATAAGACAAAATTGATCATAAACGCTTTTCCGAAAATGCTTCCTAACCGAGATACAGGTTGATTAAAAAATATTATTTTTAAGGTTTTTTTAAGATTCCTCAAAAACTACAAAAGATTTGGTACACCTAAATGTCTAATTAAATACAATTAATCAGGTGAGTTTTAGTCAACTGATTCCATCCAGTGGCGTAGAATATTTTAAGTTAATCAGTTTAAGTAAAAAAAAAACGGACACCCCTGGTTTTTTTTGAAGAAATATTTTTTTGATAGATTCAACATTTAATTATGCAAATAAAATCATACTTAGTATTTTTTCGATTAAGTATCCCGTTTTTGAAATATTTTGTATTAACATAAACGACCACATTATTCAATAAAAATCAAAATTTGTTTTATTTTACAAAAAACTAACGCAGTTAACTATTAGGTACATTATTAAAGAGATATTGAAGGAATCAAAAAGAAAATAATAATAATTTTTATACATACTGTTCAAAATATCCTCCTTCCTTTTGAATGCAAGCTTGTATTCTTCTTAGCAAATGAAACCTAACACGCTGAAAAATTTGTGGCATGCCCCTAATCTCATCGCATGCCATCTGTATGCGATTCCAAACTTGCTCTCGATTATCAATTTGAACAGAATAGACACGAGTTTTCAAATACCCCCACACACAAATCTAATGGGTTTAAATCTGGCGATCGTGCCGGCCACGGTACTTCACTTCCTCGTCCTATCCAGCGTCCAGGGAACCATGCATTTAAAAATTCTCTGACGGTTCCTGTAGAATGTGGTAGTGCACCATCATGCATGAAATACATGTTCATTCTAACATCTAAGCGTACGTCGTCAAAGAATTCTGGCAAATCTTCTCTCAAAAAATTTAAATAGAATTCGCCAGTAAGTCTTTGAGGAAAACGGATAGGTCCGATTAAGTGATCGTCTAGTATACCTATCCAAATATTTTCGCTGTAACTGCAGTTGGATGCTGATTTTCATCTAATCATTTGTGGGAATTATTCCATTTCGGAAAAAAAAACACTCATCAGTGGTCAATAAATTTCTAACAAATTGTACATCTTCAGCATTTTTATTTAAAAATCATTCGCAAAAATTCATTCGACGAAGATGGTCAGTAGGCAATAATGCATGAACTTTTTGTAGGTGAAAGGGATGTAAATTTTATTCTCGTAAAACTTTCCAAGACTTGCTATGCGACACACCAAGTTCTAAACCTAACTCACGCGTACTTATTGATGATTTTTCATAAACTCTATCTAAAATTTGTTCCCCAATTTCAACTGGTACACGAGCATTTCGTCCAGAATTTTTCTTTCCTTTTAAACTTCCATACAAGTTACGATGAACGGTTCTAAACGTAGTATGATGTGGATGTCTTCTATTTGGAAAGCTTTGTTCATAAAGTCGAGCAGCTGCACGATCATTGCAATTAGTATTACCATAACATAAATGCATATCGACCAGTTCTCGTTTGGAATAATTCATTTTTTCACAGTAATTAGGCACAAACAATGAATTACAAAACACGTAACTGTCAAATGCAAAGCAATCTCTGATTTATTTAATTTGGTTATTACTGAATAATGTAGTCGTTTATGTTAATGCAAAATATTTCAAAAACGTGTGCCGAATCGAAAAAATACTAAGTATAATTTTATTTGCAGAATTAGATGTTGAATTTAACAAAAAAATATTTCTTGAAAAAAAGCAAGGACGTGATTAACTTAACCTATTCTACGCCACTGGATGGAGCCAGTTGACTCAACCTCACCTGATTATGTTATCAACTTACGTTATCCATGAAGAGTCGGTAAAGATCAAAAGAAGTTAATAACATTTGTTATATAACAATGTTATATGGCCCAAAACCTGTTAATAACATTTGTTTGTAACATTTACTTCCCCTCCCCCAGGTCTTTGTCTATAATTAGTGTCTTTCTTGCAAAGTTTATTTCCTAACATTTGAATTAAGAACTCAAAATCACAGCTTGTAATTCTTAAAAAGTTTTTAATACTTCCGTCACACTTCAATTCACGTGCTAGAGGATCAATGTCATCCTCTTGTAAGTCTTTCAACATGTCACTGCCACTCTATACTGATCTAGCTTTCAAAGACGGTCTAACCCAGTATCTCTTTGGCCTTCTCTGTTTCACCAAAATAACGCACGCTGCAGCAGCGAGAACCACATTCTCTTAATTCGCCATCGTCACGTGAACTGAAGAGAGCAGGAGACGTTGAAAAGTGTTATATAAATATAGTCAATATTTAATTTCTTAATAACTTTTTTGTTATATAAAACTGTTATATAACAAAAGTTACATAACATTTTGTAGTGTAACTCCGGTGTAAACGCGGCTTTAAAGTTTAAAATCAGCAGAATTTGTGTAATCCGATGCTAAGGTATCAATTTTTATGGCGTAGTTTACAGGCTTTGTTTGCCTTGATAGCTTTTATCATACCTAACTTGCACATTGTGTAAATACAACAACATTTTAAATGGAATTGAACTGTTCTTACATTTTCAGGAAAAAAGTTTAAAATTTAGGTGACCAAATTCTCAAGCAATTTACGATAATGTAAAATAGATAGTGGATAGTGCGTCCATAACACTCTTATCAGAACACCTGTTTCAGAAGTGTTGCATTAATAATTAAATTTATATTTAGAAAGCACTGTTATAATCCCTTTATGAGATAGATCTGTTACTAAAGACGTTTCGATTGCAATGTTGGAGGATCAATCAGTAAACTACAATGTATCCTTGAGGGGAAGATTAATACATTTGGCAGATATTCCTATCACATGTATAGTGCCCTAGGCTTTAACTACGTTTATTTCATTCTGGTTACAAGGGCGCCGGCTTAGAAAAATCTGTGTGGGTGCCGACAGGGGGGCTCGGGGGTACGGAATGCCCCCTGGCAGGGAGGGGTCGGAGTTTGTGAGTTTGAATACGCCATTTTAGCAGGGCTCCCAATTGATAAAAAACAGTTATTTTTCGTATTGTACCTGGTTTGCGTTGCAATCGTTAATTTAAGAAAGAACATAGCTGTTCTTCTTTACTTGGTCGTTTTCTTAGAAAGAATAGCCGAGAATTAATCTGGGCTTGCGTTTTTTTTTTTGTTAGTATGGTCATGCTTATGGTTAGTATTTACTTATTTATAGCTTATATATCTTATTCGTAGACTGTTCAGGAGTCCTCCCCTTCAGCCCTGGTTAACTGGGCTTGCGGGGGGGACTGGGCCCCCACAACGGCACACAATACAAATAAGTAAAGTAACTTTTAATTCAATATTTTATATTTTAATTAAAATATAGGTAATTCTTGTAAAAATGAGTTTAAATATTTTTTGCAAATGTGGAATAAACATCATCTTAACGTAACATAGTAAAATTTCTCCAAGGAAAAAATTAATTTAATTAATTCTCGATATGACTTTTAAAAATAAAAGGGCATGTCAGAGACAATATATGGAATCTTGCGGAAGCTAGGCAGGTATGGGGAGATAGGAAAGCATGAAGAGATTGTGAACCCCGCAAGGGAATGGCGTGAAGGTTAAGTTATAAAAAACGTTTCTTTTAATTTCATTAGTATTTATAAATTCGTTTGCTGTTTCATAATATCATTTTGGTTGAGACAGCCCACAGCCAGATATCTCGGTTGTTGTTGAAGATAGAACCTTGCGGTTTCCGCGGTCCTATACCACTTTTTTTGTGAAACTCAAGATGGCTTGAACGGATTTTGCCTAACTTCTTTCGTTTATAAATTACAGGGTGTTTTCGAAAATCCACACTTTTTGGATCCCCTCCATATCTAAGAGGTTTCTCAGCGATAATGTCAAATTCAAAACTTGTCCCATAGAGAATTTTACGTAGAATCCAGGGGCGCACTCAATATTTTTTTCGGGGTATCGTTATGGAGATAAGACTCAAACTTATGATTTTTTCAATGAAACACCCTGTAGTTTATTATCTCATTAAATTACTTATTTTTGTTCCTTCGAAATGATATATAATATATAAACATGAAGTTTTCAAAAATGCTCCAAAATTACTAAAACATTGAATTTTAATAGAGTGCCATGGATTTCAAAGTTTTACTACAGGGATTATTATTTGTGATTTCTTTATAGTAGGTCATAGATGCTACAAACACTGTTGTTAACTTTTGGAGCATTGTTTTATTTTATCAAATGACTGTGGAGAAATCAACACATCTGCTGTCATGATGATAAATTTTGATGAGTTTGGCGATTTTGTTAATTTGTGAAATTTTATAATGGCTGAAAGATTTTTTCAGAACAACGAAAAGTATGATATCATACAATGTTTATGCCATCAAAAAGGTTGACGAAGCATTAGAATTATATTTAAACAGGTAAACTCGTAATTTACAATAAGGCATTATATGATATATTGTTTTTAAAACGTTAGATATCCATAGAGGCGCCAACCTAGTCGAGCAACGATATTTCGACTAAAGAATAATAATAAATTATGGTGCGTATCCTAAACCCCGACACAAGACGTATAACAAGGAAAATAATGAAGTGGATGAAATAAATGTCTTAGCCAGCGTCCGTGTCTCTTCTCAGACTTCTTGTACGAAGTTAGAAAATGACACTGGCGTTCCCCGATCATGGGTACAAAGGATTTAAAAAAACACAAATTGAAACCCTACAAAGTGAATATTGTCCAACATTTATCCCCTGGTGATGCAGCGAGGCGTGTGAATTTCTGTAATTGGTTTTTGAACCAAACTCGAAGGGACAATAATTTTGCGAGTAAAGTCATATGGTCAGACGAAGCCCTAATAAGCAGTGCCGGTTTATTTAACAGGCAAAATACAAGGCACTGGTATGATGAAAACCAACACCTAATTTTTGAGCAATAACAACAGGGTCGATTTGGTTTTAATGTAGCCTATTTCTTATTGGGAACATCAATAAAATACCGCATTTTTGAAGGGGCTCTCAACGCGAATAGGTACTTGGCAATTTTAGAAGAAGTAATACCAGAATTCCTGGAGAACGTTTCCCTCGCCTATCTTAATGCCATTGACTTCCAACAAGACGGTGCCCCTGCCCACAATTCCAGGTTGATTGTGCCGTTTTTAGAAGAAACTTTCCAGGACCATTGGATTGGAACAAATGGACCCATTAGGTGGCCTGCAAGGTTACCTGATTTGTCAGTGATGGACTTTTTTTGTGGGGTTTTTGAAAAATAAAATATACGGTAAGAGGCACAATAATATTGAAGAACTTCGTGCAACAACAGAGGCAGTTTTCCAGAATTTACAAAATCGTCCTTACATAATTTTAAATGCATTAAGACGTATTAAGAAATTGTGTCAATTGTGTGTTAGGGAAAATGGACATAAATTTGAACAATTCAATGAATAAGTTACCGAATAATTTCGAAATGAAATAGTATGAGTAAATATTTAGTTAGTTGCTTATTCTACATTATGAACTTTTTATTACTATTTATTTGTTGCTATTAGTTACCTACGTTTTGTGTTTTGTTAGTGAATTAGTGTTAGTATTGTTCTTGTTCCTTTCGTGGAAAAATCACAAGTAGTATTTCTTCAATTTGAACTTTTTTTGTATGAAAAATCCATAGCCTACTATTAAAAATCAATGTTTTAGTGATTTTGGAGCATTTTTGAAGAATTTATGTTTATATATTATATATCATTTTGAAGGAAAAAAATAAGAAATTTAATGAGGTGATAAAATACAGGGTGTTTCATTGCAAAAATCAGTCGTATCTCCATAACCATACCCCGAAAAAAAAATTGAGTACGCCACTGAATTCTACATAAAACTCTCTATGAGATAAGTTTACAATTTGACATTATCGCTGAGAAACTTCGTAGATATGGAGGGGGTCCAAAAAGTGTGAATTTTCAAAAACGCCCTGTAACTTATGAATGAAAGAAGTTAGGAAAAATCCGTTCAGGACATCTTGAGTTTCAGAAAAAAGTGGCACAGGACCGCGAAAACGGCAAGGTTCTATTTTCAACAACAACCGAGATACTTGGCTGTCTCAACCAAAATGGGCAGTACATTTAGAATTGATGTCATTCAATCTTGTTTGAGTCATAGTGGATCTTAGATATGTCTTAATGCATAAAATGATCGCTTAGAAGTACACGAACTCTCTGATATGGTCCGAATAAATTTTACGAATTCTGGAAACATATCACGCAAAGAAGCATTGTCAGGATTGCGTAAAACATTTACTACCTCGGATAAATTAGTCACCTTTTCATTTTTTGCATTACATTATGTATGTAATGCAAAAAATGAAAACATACATCTAGAAACATATCTCGATGGAACACGAGTTTGTCCTTATAAAAGACTGATCCGTAAAAGAGTAGAACTTCATCGGCATTGGTTTTGCCTATGGCAAAGCCCGTGAAGCGAGAAAAATTTTGAAGCATCCAATTTTTTCAGAAAATGTTTATTTTAAAAACTTAGAGCTTTGTCTGTGTCGATTTCCGGTACTCTTTAAAAGACAAAAATGAATTGTTTGTTTAGAAATTAATATATCTAAACATGGTAAACTTCAATTATACTTAAAAATTATTATTAAATACATAAATAAAAAGTTTACCTCGAGTAGGATTTGAACCTACGACCTGTACTTTGCTAGAGTACCGCCCTAAACAACTGCGCCATCAAGGTTCAAGCAAAGTACAGGTCGTAGGTTCAAATCCTACTCGAGGTAAACTTTTTATTTATGTATTTAATAAAATTAATAATAATTTTTAATTACATATTTACCTTTGAACTTATTCGTTCATCACAAAAACTTATAATAATTTAATATTAGTCAAGTTGCTTTGGTATGTGTGAATCCTTGCGATATTGCAGGTTCACATTCCATTAATATAAGTAATTTGATCGTAATCTCATTATATTTAGAATTTACATCAGTTCTACATACGTAAAGACAAAATTTACATCGATTGGGGCTTGAACCTTGATGGCGCAGTTGGTTAGCGAGGTACTCTAGCAAAGTACAGGTCATAGGTTCAAATCCTACTCGAGGTAAACTTTTTATTAATCAATAATAAAATTAATAATAATTTTTAATTACATATTTACCTTTAAACTTATTGGTTCATTACAAAAACTTATAATAATTCAATTATACTTTTTTTTCATAGCAAACTGAATGCTTGGAAAATACCATTTATAAAATATAAAAACTTATTTAATACCTACTTCTTCTAAAGATATCCATACTAAATTAAAGGTTTTTAGTAACGCCAATGTTTCAAAGTACGTAATGTTAAGATATACTGATTGAACTGGCTGTTACTTGATGAAACTTCATACCTCATGAGTAAAAATAAAACAAACACTATTTTTAATTTTAGTTTTTAGTTTTATAGTGTATACTACTTAAAATGACAATGCTGCTTAAACAATATTTAACGAGTTATTAAAAGAGTGGGGGCAAGAATTTATCAACTAAAAAGTGGTAAATTGTATACATCTAGTTGTTCATTTTATAACCGACCTGAGTATTTCCCTTATTAATTTCTAAAGCGCCTAATAAATCTAGTTATCTACTTTTTTTCTTAATGTGCAAAATTTCAAAGTTACTATTTAAAGTATGGTTATCCGTATTTAAGTGTGACGCATAGTTTGATTTATTATTATTACATTGAAAATATCTAAAATGTTCAGATATTCTAGTTTCAAACTTCTTCCTGTTTGACCGATGTATATTACAATCACGGCAATTTGACTTATAAACTCCTGACTTATCTTCCCTGCCAGATTTTTACTTGTTATTTTTAAATATTTTCTGGTGTACTGTTAACCTTTAAAGGCTACATTCAAATCTAGTTTTCTTTTGTAGGTTTTCCTATACATGCTAAAGAAACGAAATTCTTTCTTAAAACTGATAAACTAAATTTAACGCTTGATTTAATTGTTTTCTATGTAATATTTTATTCATATCCTTGTGGTGATATCCGTTCTGCTAATTGTTTTATTAAATTAAATTCTTTTTGAAAATTGGATTCTGATCTTTATTTTTGCTAACAAAGGACTTAATGAGTTTCCCATTATAAGACCGTTAGAGATAAAGATATCGTTATCAAATTCAAAGTAAGTTTGATCTAAACATACTATTTATTATTAAGGTATCTAATACATCCTGTTTCAATAGGGATTAACGTTTTTTTTTTGTTACGTATTGTCTATAATATTTACGACCTCTACACCTGAGATCGACGGAAACAAATTCTTTACATCAATTAAAATAAATTTCGCATTTTTAGGGATATTTAACTTCAGAATATTTTCGGTTACCTGAAATGAATTTTTAATAGGTACCATGTTTAGAAGAAAACTCAATTTTGTTGGATAATGTCTATTAATCTGTTAAGTATTTTAAATGCAGATGCTGTTATGTATGAAACTACAGGTCTCCCCATAATGCAGTGAAACTGAAATATAAAAATACACACTTTTACGACTATCACTCATAAATATGTTACTTATAAGATGCACCAGCGTGAAGTTGACAGTAACTTTAAGCAGTAAGAAAAACCGAAGATACCCGATTGATCAGTGGCGTACTAATCAGTTATATTAGGCATATATAATTAGAATACGGTTCGAATAAATTTGTAATTTAGGAATTTTAAAAACAATTTTTCCTATTATATTTTCTACAGCTTGAAGCGATGAAATGCACTCCCGATAGCTAAAATAATTAATTTTAGAGCAAAGACGATGAAATCCAACCTAAAAATGTCACCTAAAAATCAACAATAATTAATATCACATCCTCTAAAAACCACAATAAGTTATGACCCGTCTAAGAGGGTTAAATGCATCTCTTGTATAAAATAATTAATTGCAAACAAACAATAAGATCCCAACCTTAAAATCAATAATTTAAAATTCGGAATGATTTAGAACCTGCTGTGGGGGCTGAAATACCAGAATAAGTTAGAACCAGCCTGGGGGGCTGAAATGCATTCCCGAAACAGAAAATAATTAATTTTGAGGTGAACAAGACGAGATCTCAACCTGAAAATAGCTTCGAAAGACAAAGAATAATTCGTGCCACATACTCTAAAAATCAGAAGTTAGGACCAGTCTGAAGGGCGGAAATACACCCCCGAACCCAAAAATAATTAATTTTGCATTGAACACGTTGAGATCCCAACTCAAAAATAGCGTTTAACAATAAAGAATAATTAGTGCGACGTATTCTAAATATCAGAATGAGTTAGGACCAGTCTGAAGGGCAGAAATACACCCCCAAACACACAAATAGTTAATTGTGCATTGAACACGATGACATCCCAATTTGAAAATATCCTCCAAAAATAAAGATTAATTCATATCAGCTACTCTAAAAATTAGGATGGGTTAGGACCAGACTGAGGGCCAGAAATAGACACCCGGACCCAAGAATAATTCATTCTGCAGTGACAACGATGAGGCGTCTCACGTACTCTAAAAATCAGAATGAGTAGGGAGTAGTCTGAGGGGTAGGGATACACCCCCGAACCCAAAAATAATTAAGTTCACATTGAGCACGTTGAGATCCCAATTTGAAAATAGATGTTAATATTAAAGAATAGTTCGTGCGACGTACCCTAAAAATCAAAATGAGTTAGAACCAGTCTGAAAGGCAGAAATACACCCCAAACACAAAAATAGTTAATTTTGCATTGAACACGATGAGATCCCAATTTGAAAATAGCCTCTAAAAATAAAGATTTATTCTGATTTTTGGAGTACGTGATATAAATTAATCTTTATTTTTAGAGCCTATTTTCAAATTGGGATCTCATCGTGTTCGATGCAAAATTAATTATTTTTGGGTTCGGGCGTGTATTTCTGCGCTTCAAACTGATCCTAACCTATTATGATTTTTAGAGTATGTGGCACGAATTATTTTTTATTTTTAAAAGCTCTTTGTAAGTTGGGATGTCATCGTGTTCACTGCAAAATTAATTATTCTTGGGTTCAAGGGTGTATTTTTGCCCCTCACGCACGTCCTAACTCATTCTGATTTTTAGAGTATGTGCCACGAATTATTCTTTTTTAAATGCTATTTTCAAGTTGTGATCTCATCGCGTTCACTGCAAAATTAATTATTCTTGGGTTCGAGGATGTATTTCTGCCCCTTAGGCTGGCCTTAACTCTTTCTGATTTTTAGAGTAAGCGACACGAATTAGTCTTTATCTATAAAAGCTATCTTCGAGTTGGGATCTCATCGTGTTCACTGCAACATTAATTATTCTTGGGTTCGGGGGTGCACTTCTGCCCCTCAAGCTGGTTTTAACTCATTCTAGTCAGACTGGTCCTAACTCATTCTGATTTTTTGCGAACGCCACACGAATTATTCTTTGTTGTTAAAAGCTATTTTCAAGTTGGGATCTCAACGTGTTCACTGCAAAATAAATTATTCTTGGATCCCTGGGTGTATTTCTGCCTCCCAAACTGATCCTAGCACATTCTAATTTTTAGAGTACGTGATATCAATTAATCTTTATTTTAAGAGGCTATTTTTAAATTGGAATCTCATCGTGTTTAATGCAAAATTAATTATTTGTATTTCTGCCCTTCAGACAGATCCTAACGCAAACTGATTTTTAGAGTATGTGACAGGCAACAGGTTCTAAATCATTCCGAAGAGTGGTATAAATTATTGTTGTTTTAAAAGGTATTTTAAGGTTGAGATTTGATTGCTTGTTTGCAATTAATTATTTTATACAACAGAGATGCATTTAATCCTCCTAGGCGGGTCATAGCTTATTCTGGTTTTTAAAGGGTGTGATATTAATTATTGTTGATTTTTAGGTTGGATCTCATCGTCTTCGCTCTAAAATTAATTATTGTAGTTAGCGCGAGTTCATTTCACCGCTTCAAGCTGTAGAGAACATAATAGGCAATACTGTTTTTAAAATCTCTAAATTAGAAATTTATTCGAACCATATTCTAATTATATGTGCCTAATATAACTGATTGGTAAACCAGTGATCAATCGGATATCTTCGTTTTTTCTACTGCTCAGAGTTACTGCCAACTTCACACTGGTATAAGATGCTTTCATGTAAGTTCAGTTGCACGTCATTAATTTATGTCTCAACGTTCTAGATTGTTTCTATCTCCTTTTGAGTCATGGGGACATACGAAATAGTAGCATGAATAATTTGTTGGAACTAGTAAATAAATTTATGACGTGCATCGGTTTTTTCGCGGAATTGCCAGCTAAGTAACGTAATTATTTGTGAGTTTGAAATTTTCCTAATGAAATGTAATTATAAATTCCGGTCGTCCGATAAGGCCTTCTAAAATTGAATTTGGTAATAGTAGAAGGGGTGCAGCTGAGAACAAAATGGAGTGGGGATAAGCCACGCCCCAATCCGCACATGACAAAATGGAGTAGGGGTCTGGGTGGGGCTCGGAGTAGAGTTGGCTTCTTTTCGGGGGCGTTTTTCAACCCCTGGACGGTGTTTAGCTCCTAATTAAGATCCTTTTGGCCATATTACGAGTATTTTGGCGGTGTAGTCCGCTGGTGAATGGTGTTGGATGCCCCTAGGATGTGGTCTAGCGGTAATTTTGGCTGGGTTAAGAGGGGGTTAAGACTAGATAAGGCGCTCATGGTTTCATTAAGGTGGGGCTAAGACTAGGCTACACCCATTCCTTTTACCTGATTGATTGTACGTGTGGTCCGCCCTCTGGATTTTGACTGGTCCTTACCCCACCACCTAGTCTCTGTGCTCTGATAGGAGGATTAAGACTCTGCATTCTCATTGGTTGCGGAGGGAAATTTGAATTTGTATTCTAATAAGGGGGCCCTAATACTAACTTATAAGACAACTATAGGTTTTCGGAACTTGTTTTATGGGCTGCGCCCCTCGTTGTCGTGGCTCCTTGGCTGGAAATATGTTCGGGAGACTTCGCACATTGTCGTGATCCCTTGGTTGGAAATTTGATTTGTATTCTAATAAGGGGGCCTGATGCTAACTTGTAAGACGGATATAGGGATACGAAACTTGCTCTCGGGGCCTTCGTCCCCTTATAACGGCCCCATTGGCAGAAAGTTTGAATTTTAGAGAGACGAGAGAGGTGCGAGAAGCGCTAGAAACATAGGGAGCTGAGGGAGAGGTGAGAGATGAGACAGCCGATAGAGACGCGGGAAACGAGAGATGCGAGGGAGACGGGAGAGACTAGAGAGAGGCGGGGGAGACGAGAGAGGCGAGTACGACCAAATTCTATTATAGAAAATACTCACTAGTTTAAAAATACATCACTAGATGGCGTCGCATACAAGTAAATGTGCTTTTAATAGTATAGTACTAGGTAAAGCCACGATCACCTTCCATTTCAGAAAACATGCACTAGTTTAAAAATACAACACTAGATGACGTCACAAACAATCAAGTCTGCTTTTAAAAATAAGTGTAATCTAATTGGAGAGATTTTTTGTCTATTTGAAATCAGTCCTATTCGATTTAATGTGAAAACAAAAACAAGCTGTACGTCTAAGGGTAAGAGCGAAATCAATAATGGCCATTTAACACTTATGACTCATAATTAAATTGTCTACAGTGTTGTCAGGCAAAAACAATTGATTTGATTGATTAAATTATTTGATTGACGGTGTCTTATGAGTTAATATAAATTAGCGATTTTGTTACGGCTTAGGGTTAGTATTGTCAGAAGTCAGTATTTTTGAGTTGAGGGTTAGTTTTTGCAAGTGGTAGCTTAATTCAATTAAATTGAAGTCTGTTTTTGAAGTGAGAGTTGTTTTTTGCAAGCTGTAACTTAACCAAGTCAGCGTTTTTGAAATGAAGGTTGTTTTTTGTATAAGTGGTTATTCAAAATAGACAAGTGTCTGGTGTTAGATAAACAAATGGTCAAACGCCTGGGGATCAAATTCCAATTCCCTGCAGTTTCTCAAAAGCAAAGATCTACTCTTTTACCTTCAACCAAACAAATCTGCTTTTAAAAATAAGTAATCTAATTAGAGTCATGAAGAACGAACAATTGCATTTTTCAAGGTCTATTTGTCTTTCTCGTAATTAAGTAATTGGGGTTTTTTCCCAGACACGGTAGAATACATTGAATAGTGAAAGTTGTTAACTACTTTATATTAATAATTGTCGGAAAGCATTAAGTGATTTATATTGACCATTTAAAAATATAATACTAGGTAAAGCCACGAACAGCTTCCATTACAGAAAACATGCACTAATTTAAAAATACACCACTAGATGACGTCACAAACAAACAGGTCTGCTTTTAAAAGTAAGTGTAATCTAATTGGAGGGATTTATTTTGGTCACGCGCAAAGAACGTGAACATCATGTAATCCGAAGCCATTTAACTTTCATAAAGATTTCACTAATGCAGGACTGTTATTTTTTCCAAATACATTAGATGTACTTGAACAGTGAAAGATTGTTATTGTGGTTATATAACTGGAGAAATCCAGAAAATAATTACTTTATATTAACGATTGCTGGAAGACTCTAAGTACTGTATATTATTCATTTATAAGCAAGACGCCTAAAGTGCATGTGCTGCGATTGTGAGCAGCAGTTTACCCTGTCAAGGCGTTCTTCCAATACGATTATCGACAACAACTCTGGTAAGTGCTCGTTTTTTAACCCTTACCCCTCATTTTATTGACTTTATTTAATTGCTAGAGACCAGTTTGGTTATATTTGTAGCTGTATAGGGATTTTTACTGATTTAACTGCAAAACGTATTTTTATCACTATAGGCAAAACTCTTCAATAGTTTACACGTTAATTTGCGCGATATTATTGTTATTATAGTTGTCTAATGGTAATTATTAGCGTGGATAAAATAAAACAGCGTCCTCTAGCTACCTTACGAAAAGAAATCGGTGTTAGTTTCAAAATGCTTGTGTATTATCAAAATTATAGATGAAAGTCAGCTTGTTTATTTACCCCCGGGGTATCTGCCCGTTTTCAAAACGAGATAGTGTGTTCAAGCTTGTTTATAAATCTAGGGCCCTTTTCGCCAGATGTATTCCCGAATTTGAGTGACATTATTATTATGGTCGTCTAATGATAATCATAAGCGTTGTGTAAAATAAAACACTTGATTTGGTTTGATATGTTTCGTCCGATTTTATTGGCCTATCGATTGATTTGATTAATTTCTGTCTTTTGACAAGGGGCGATTTCAAATTTCCCGCGCCAAAACAAAGTATTTTTTGACCGAGGTGCTTCCGCTAAGGCAGATCTTGTATGTAAAATATTTTAATTGTTATTTTGCAATTTCCGATAACGCCAGCCCTTATTACAGAAAACATTTATTAGTTTTAAATCTCAAAATAGCATTACTTATAATAAATGATTAAAACCCTTTATCTTTTTTATAAACAGATTAATAACAACTTAGGACGTTCAGGCTTGCTTATAAATCTAAGGCCCTTTTTGACAGAGGTGTTTCCGCTAAGGCAGATCTTGTATGTAAAATATTTTAATTATCATTTTTCCATTTCGAATAACGCCAGCCCTTATTATAGAAAACATTCATGAGTTTTAAATCTCAAAATAGTATTACTTATAATAAATGATTAAAACCCTTTATCTTTTGTTATTTATAAATTTAATTATAACTTATATTTAAAACCATGTGTTGAGCATAACAGTGGACTAAGCCCTGAAAATGGGGGTAGACGTCTTATACTTATCTCACAAGTTAGAGCTAGGGCCTATTATTTAAAATTTCTCCCATAATCATTACAGTGATCTGTATGTAGTTTTAAAATATACCGCTAGGTAGAGCCACTTCTATTATAGAAAACATTCATTAGTCTACACACAAGTAGATGGTGTCAGAAACAAATTCAAATTTTTGGGCAAGGGGGTCATGACAAGGGGCTAAGACCCGAAAGCAAGTTCCGAAAACCTATACTTGTCTTACAAGTTAGAATTAGGGCCCCTTATTAAAATACAAATTCAGATTTCCCGTGAAGGCGGCCAGGGGGCGAAGCCTTGAAAGCAAGCTGCGAAGCCCTATACCTGTCTTAGCATTAGGCCCCCTTATTAGAATACAAGTTCAAATTTCTCGCAATAAACAATCAGAATGTAGAAACTTAAATACAAATTCAAATCTTCCTTCAAGGGGACAGTTACAAGTTAGCATTAGGCCTCTTATTAGAAATTCAAATTTAGCGCCACAAAAAAATTAAAATTTTGTGACAAGGGGGCCACGGCAACGGGGCTTAGACCCGAAAGCAAGTTCCGAATACTTATACCAGTTAGAATTAGGGCCCCTTATTAGAATAAAAATTCACCGCCATAACCAAGTTAAGACTTAAATACAAGTTTTCCGCCAATGAGGCCGCGATAAGGGGGCCAAGGCCTCGAGAGCAAGTTACCCTATATCTGACTTACAAGTTAGCATTAGGCCCACTTATTAGAATACAAATTCAAATTTCCCAAAGGATCACCACAATGTGCGAAGGTTCCCGAACATATTTCCAGCCAAGGGGCCATGACAACGGAGGGCGCAGCCCAAAAACAAGTTCCGAAGACCTATAGTTGTCACAAGTTAGCATTAGGACTCCCTTATTAGAATACAAATTCAAATTTCCCTCCGTAACGAATTAGAATGCCGAGAACTAATCCTCTAATCAGAGCACAGAGACTAGGGTGGGGGGGAAGGACCAATCAGAAGCCAGAGGGCGGACCACACGTACAACCAATCAGGTAAAAGAATGGCCTAGTCTTAGCCCCTCCCTAATACACGTACAAACAATCAGGTGAAAGGAATTGGTGTGGCCTAGTCTCAGCCCCAGCTTAATAAAGCTATAAGGGCCTTATCTAGTCTTAATCCCCTCTTAATCCAGCCAAAATGACCGCTATAACACACCCTAGGGGCATCCAACACTCCTAACCAGGGGGTTAGACTGAATATGGCCAAAAGGACCATAATTAGGGGCTAAACACCGCTTTAGGGATGACAGACGCCCCCGAACAAAAGCCGACCCTACTCCTAGCCCCACCCAGACCACCACTCCATTTTGTCCTATGCGGATTGATATCGTGGCTTACCCCTACTCCATTTTGTCTTCAGTCGCACGCCTTGTACTGGTAATTGGTAGGGTTAGCTAACTTCACACTGCCTTCAAAGCCATAAAAGTAAGTTTTTTTTAGTTCTGGAAGGATCGTTAGTAGTTGTAGAGTAATTTCAATAGCTCAAAGTTAACTAAAAACAGCGCCAAAGATTGAGCAGTTAAAGCCTCTAAAATCCTTTCTACCTTGGTGATTATCAATTTATCTCCAAAATGTCATTATTAATTTTTTATCATTCCTGTTCGATCATTCTGGTTATCCGGAACTATAATTAGAACTCTAAAATTTCATTAACCCATTATCTCGGATATTATATAAAAAATCTCTTTTACATCATTAAAAGACCTTTAAAACGCTTAACGAGTTATTTAGAATTATAATCAGAACTCCAAGTAAGAGAATTCTTGATAATCTTTTTAATAAAAGATTTCATGTAAAATCTCATTATAGAAAGTTTTGTAGCTATTGAGGGACTATTCGGAACCAACCCGAGCTATTTCCCTAAATGTCTCGCTTGAGAAAATAGTAATAACCCCAAATATACCCTATTAATTTATTTAATATAAAATCAGAACTCCAGAACTCGATAGATTAATATATTATGTGTCGAAAGTTAGCACCGCCATTTTGTAATGTTGTAATTCTTGCATTGTACTAGGTTTGTGCCACGTTGTGCTCCAAAAATGAATCGCATATATCAAAAAATAAAACGGTAGATTAAAAAAATCTATTCTTTTGCCAGACCGCCATTTTGTTTTTTCGAACAAACAAAAACTGTGTTGAGTACAGCTTTCGCTACTAAAAGTTGGCCGCGCAAATAAAAGCTATTACTTTCCGTTAAAAGAAAAAGAAATTCAAACAAGATTTTAAAAAATGTTTATTCAATTATAACTTCTAAACCATGACATTTTAATCGTTTCCGCTATCTTGCTTCCGCCATCTTGTTTCCGTGCGGGTCCGGCCCTTTCCGACATCCAGGACCCGTAAAGATCCTCCCTATCAACAGCTGTGGCTTTTTAAGCGCCTGTTTGGATTTTCCGCCATATTGTTTACGTGTGCCGTTTTGGTTCTCCACTAACCTTCGTGTCCCTTTTTTGCTTTCTGTCATCTTATTTTCGTGCTTTTTTTGGTATAGCCGCTATCTTATTGACGTGTGCCTTTTTAGCTTAAGGATGAATCCAACACCTTAAATCTTGCTTCTGTGTGTAAGGTTGTTTTGGCAGAATCTAGTTTTAACCTCTTGAAATAAAGCACTCTTCTTGAATTTGGTTTCAGTATCTTGAAATAAAGTACTTTTGACTGAATTCATCTTGAAATAGGATTCAACATCTATGGTACCACATGTCACTTATTAGTCATTTGGAGAGAGAAAATATTTTGTCACCATCACATGGGGTAGAGTGTAGTAAAAGTACGCGCGAGGCAAGACTCTCACATATGATTTTTACGAACACCAAATACAATTTGGCAATATAGTCCAGGTATGTGCTTCGCTACTATGTATGTCGACTGTCGGTGTTTTGTTGGTGCGCGCTGCTGAAATTCAATTGTTGAAATGAGGTAAGCTATTCTTTTTCACATCATGCACCGAGCTGGTAGCGTAGCGGTGACACGACCTGCTTAACATTCGGGAGGTAATGGGTTCGATTCCTGTTACCGTCTACCTTGTATGAGATTTTTTCAGGGGGTTTTCCTCATACACATGTAGCGGTATGGTCACTGCATATATGCATATCATGTGCGGCTACTTAGGTGAATGCTGGGGTAGTATTTTCCCCCTCAGAACCCTAACTCCGTTCCTTCCGATCGTATCCTGACCACACCCATCCTTAATCCCACCATGCATATATACGTAATATATGTATGTATGCTGGGAATCCATGATTGTGGCTGAAGGAGCTCGGAAAGGTCGAGCAGCCCACCCTCCCCCTTGAGGGAGGGAATGAAATACGTGGGCATTTCCTTTTTATCCACACCATGCATGTAATATTAAAACAATGGCGTATAAGGTATTGTAAAAATACCTGCTGATACGTTGTAAACGAAAAAAATACAGTACAACCTGTTATATGAAATTACATTGAGCCCATATTTAACCGCTTGGATTTAAGAAAGAAAATTATGCAGAGGAAATGCTCTTATCAGCCAGAAACAAATAGACCGATGGTAATTCAACACATGTAATTGCCAAAAACTTTGAGAAGATTGAAATCCAGACACGTTTCCTTTGGGAGGTTCAAACCTGTATTCAGCGAAGAAAGGAAACTGCTGGTTCAGTCAACTAGTCAGCATTGCAAAGACATGGATGTAGTCTCAGTTTCAAGTCTCTAAGAAGCATACAACCTTAAAGAATGTAGATCGTCTATTTGATAGGCCATCAAAATTGGTTGTGAAAGACTGGGCATACAAATTTGTCAAAAAATAGGATGTATCATTTAGAACTCTGAATCCAACTAGTCTAACAACTATGATGGGTTTTAATAAAATCCAGATCGAAGCATTTTTTGTAATCTTATCTGAACTTTGCAAGAAGCAAATATTTCCAACAGGCTCAATTTATAATATGGATGAGAGTGGAATATCTACTGTTCCAAATTCCAAAATGTTTAGCACTAAGGGAAAGAGATTGGTTGAAAAAATATCATGTGCGGAATGTGGTGAATTAATTAGTATTTTTTGTGCTAGGAGTACAGCAGGGAATGTTTTGTCCCCCCAGATATGTTATTTCCTCAGCAGAGGATGTGTTCAGATTCAGGATACATTCTAATTGTAGAGTAGTTAAAACATTTTTGGGATAAAGTAAGGGCAGATAGATACTGACCATCCAGTATTACTCATATTGGATAGTCACACATCACATGGAGGCTGTATTATTTTGTAGACAACATTCCATACAGTTATTGAACATTCCACCTCATAGTAGCCATACAATTCAACATTTGGACTGCAGCTATTTTGAATCATTAAAAACATTGTATGCTAATGAATGTGATTGGTGGCCGACTAGAAATCCTGGGCAGCAGATAACACTTTTTCAAATAGCCAATATATTGATTAAGGCTTATGAATGCTGTTCTACAATGGATAAATGTGTCAACGCCTTGCGATATTTATCCAATTCATGAAATTGTGTTGACCAAAGTGGATTTCTTCCTTCCAATAATAAAATACTTATCTTTTTTGGGATTTTTTAATGGTGTACTTTAAATTATACAATCTAAACGTTTCGATAACACTTACAGTTATCTTCGTCAGTAGTAACATCTTTAACAATTTTAATAGATATTACTACTGACGAAGATAACTGTAAGTGTTATCGAAACGTTTAGATTGTATAATTTAAAGTACACCATTAAAAAATCCCAAAAAAGATAAGTATTTTATTATGAGTGTTAATGGTGAAAGTTTACATTTTCATATTCTTCCTTCCAATGTTACTGAACGGAGAATTATCCTTTCCTTATTAGGCATAGCCATAAACCATTTTATACCAAACAAACAGCGAGTGGAAAATTCAGTTGCAAACACCTACATGCATAATATTTCAATTGAGGAGCTTTATCACACACCTTCTTCCTGTAGTGGCATTATAGAGAAACATATATTACTTGCATCTTCCACAACTAACACTAAAGGCATTTCAATTATAGTTACTCCAAAAGAAATACTTCCTCTTCCCAGGAGATCCAAAGATCAAAAATCCGAAATACTGCCTAGCACACCATATAAGGACAAACTCGAAATTGAGCTTGCACAGAAATGCCAACAAACGGCTACCAAAGGTGTAAGGATTGAACTTTTTCATTACAAATGGAAATAGAATTTACACTTTCCGAGTATTAAAATTACCTCAACGATTTCAATATTAGATTAATATAAAAAAATCTATTACTTTTTAGGTCTATCATACCAGTGACTAAAGTATCACTTTAATCAATGATTATAATCATGTTATGGGACATAATCCCAAAGTTTCATTAACAAAATAGAAATTTGAACTTAAATTGTAACACGTACTCAAGATCATATATACCCAATGTGTCTACAATTGAAAATTAGATTTAAAAATAAATTTGTAATAATCTGAAAAATGTGGTTAATTCATAAAGTAAAAATTATAATTAAAGATTTAACTAACTACTTCATAATGGACTGTATTAGAAGTATATAAAGTTATAATGAAAAAAGAAAGTTCAATTCGATAGCTAACTTAATCAGATTTGAGCTAAAAAACAAAATTGTTAATATTTATTCCCACTTTCTTCATTAAAAATTCCAAATTAAAAGAAATAAAGAAACCATATAAAACTTGAGATTTATTCAAGAAAAGTAAAGATGACAAAGGAACAAAATTATGTCTAAAATTAGGTACATGAACACAGTATGATCTTAATAACATATAAAAGTGGTAATTCATATAGGAAAACTTATAATTAAAAATCTAACTGTACTTAATATCAAATTAAAAGAAATAAAAAATTATATAAAACTTTAAATTCATTAAAAAAAAGTATATGTCAAAGCAACAAAATTACATCTAAAATTAGATAAATGAACAAACAGTACATATAATATTAATGAATAAAATACAGTAATCTTAATGCATGCAAAGTTTATGTAAATATCTATCTAAAAGGTATTAAAAATTTAGGTCTAAAATTGGGTACATGAACACAGTACGATCTTAATTAATAACATATAAAAATCGTAATACACGCAGTTTATTAAATATCAAAGGTATTATTTCCAAGTGGTAATTCATAAAGTAAAACTTATAATTAAAAATTTAACTGTACTTAATATCAAATTAAAAGAAATAAAAAATTATATAAAACTTTAAATTCACTTTGAAAAAAAGTATATGCCAAAGCAACAAAATTACATCTAAAATTAGATACATGAACAAACAGTATATATAATATTAATGAATAACTTACAGTAATCTTAAGGCATGCAAAGTTTATGTAAATATCTATCTAAAAGGTATTATTTCCCAGTGCACCACACCACTGTTTCATGTTACTTCGCATTTTTAAAAAATTTAAAGTAGTTAATTCACCTTGAGCGTTAGGATTATCTCTTTCAAATTGAGAAATGTGATCTCTTCTGTGTTGTATATAAATATTGTTCTGATCGTGTTCTGTAGAATCATTTAAGGACCAACCAGAGCAGTAGTCACTATTGGTGTTCCGATTGTCCTCACATTCTGACGAAATTGATGGTTCTTTTTGATTCTGTGACGGAAAACTGGTGCCTTGGTTCCGATTGGTTTCTTCAGGTTTCTTGTAGTTTATTGAATCACGATTTGGAATGTTTGCACTGTATGGAATTACGCTTGTGTCACCACTTATTGGTTTTGTGGAAGAATAACAAGAAGGTAAAACTTACCGATGCTTTAAAAACCAGTCATTCGGATGTTGAAATTTAGAGTAACAGTCTATTATGTGACGCATAGTTACATTGCCATCTGCATCAAATTGAACAGTGTTATTTTGGATTACTGAAAAATATGGACTGGATGATTCACTTTCAGCAATTTTCAAGTCTTCTTCGGTCAAGTCTTCTTCGGAGCACCGAGGAAATTGGCTGGAAAAAGGGCATTTTAAGGTGTTACATTTCTAAAAGTTTGTACAAACCTTGTGGGTAGAGGTTTCCAATCACTACTTTTTACTTGAAAATCTTCCGTTCTCTCAATTTGAACAGACACATATGGTTCTAAATTATGCATCATGTTAGCAATTTTTTGTTGGTGAGTAAAATTCCTAAAAAGCAGTTTCAGAATTCTAGAACTGAACATTATAAATTAATACTTACAGTCTAATTTTTTTATCCTCCTCAGGTGGTGTGGACCATGTAATTTCAATTTCATTATCATCGAAATAACCTAAACGTAACAATTATGTAATAATCCTAGTGTCATAATCAACGTACCTTGAAGACTCTTTAAAGCATGTTCCGCTTTCTGTCTGGTAGTGAAATGGATGAAAGCATAATCCCGAATCTTATAAACCTTCTCAACATCCGCAAAATTTACAAATTTTTCCAATATAGACATTAGATCATGTCGACTTGATTTTACACTCAAATTTCGCAAAAACAGACGAGTAACCTGAAACAAACTATTCTATAATATACATTTATTAGACAATCTTAACACTGACTTTAAAAAAAAGGATTAAATATGTAACATTAACCTACCGCTACTTCAGTATACACAGATTTCAAATAATTAGCAGAGATGCAAATCGTCCAAATTGTTTTTGTTGGTTCAATCTTTTTTTTATCGACAAAAAATTAAGTTTTGATAATAAACACTGGTGAGCATTTTAAATGTAGACGTTTTAATCATTTTCTAAGAGCTGGAGGCCACCAATAACTATTATTATTTCATTAAAAATAGTGATAATAATTTTGGCAGTTGCAGGATTTTGAAAAATGTTGTCTAATGATAGTAATGAAGGTTTCTCTGGTAAAAATAATTGCAATTAACCATTTAAGAAAAAAATCTGAAACATTTTCAAACGATTTGGCTACATTAAAACAATAATAATTCTAAGCGTAAAATTAAAAAAGGTCCTCCGATTTGTGCTACGATAGAAAGCTATGTTCATTAACTTTGGAGAGGATTGAACAAAAATTGGGATACTCAAAACAGATTACATTAAATTTGAGAATTAATTACTGAAACTTTTTTAAGTGTGCCGTAATTAAAGATTACAGGGATTGTCAGAATTGGGATTAATCGATAAACTACATGCCGGGCTTGTCTAGGTCAGTAATTTAAGAAAATTGACACTAATGGAAACTTTCTTTAATATGACCATAAACTACTTTAAGTACAGATTATTGGGTATTACAAGTTTTTCTCCCTTTCATTACCTTAGTAAGTTGAAAATGGTTAATGATACTATTACAACACGAATTTAAATGGTAGCTTAGTGGTCATGTTGAAATTGAACATTAGATTGCCAGAATTGGGATTGATCGGAGTTGGTTATTCTCGTTTGCTTACTTTAATGGAAATTTTCTTGAGTATGATCGTAAGCTACTTTATCATAAGTACTGGTTGTTGTACTATTTAAAACACATATTAAAATGGTAACTTATTAGTACCACCCAAAAATGAAACAGAAAATGATTTGTGAATAAATTTAAAATTATTTCATAGTGAAGTTATCACGATTGTGTGGATAAATTCTAATAACCCATCAAAAAACAGTTTTAATAATTGGCATTTACAGAAGTGGCAGAGCCTTCTAATAAGTAAATCTTGATCGTTCACAAAATTCAGACCTTCGAACTCCACAAGCAGAGAACCAAAGAGATTAAAAATGCAGGGCTACCAGTAAACTACATTGTAATTGTCTATTGCGTTAACTTGGATAATTCGTTTCAAAAAAACTTACATTTGGACAATTTTCAAAATTTCAAAAAATGGGTTAACCAGAAATTAAAAACTATTAACGCGAGATTTTGAATAATTAATTAAAACAGATTTGACGCAATTAAAAAATTTCAACTTACCTTCTCCATAACATCAGGATCTACATCGACCGTTGCAGCGGTCCATTCCACGAAAACGCGCCTTCCAAATAAAAAAAGAGGGTTTTTATGATATTTATCTCTTACAAGAGCAGCCATATCATGACTTTCAAATTCAACAAACACGAAACCACGGTTTTTTTGATTAGCTGTTAATGATTTATACAAAATCACATCAGTTATTCCCAATACACCTTCAAGAAGCAATTCGTCCCAAATATCCCTCTTAGATTTACAAACCAGTATACCGGAAATATACAATCTATTATTTTCCAACGATTTTTGTACACCAATTGGATAAAAAGGACGAAATTGTGCCCCGTTTAACGCAATTGCTTCTTTAGCATTCGCCACATTACAAAAACGCACAAACGCATTACCGCAATTACAAATATCGGTTACATCAAAAGTTAAGCGAATTTCAAAAATTGGACCTTTATTTGAAAAAAACTCAAAAACCTCGTCAATAAACACGTCTCTCGGTAAATCTGTTACAAAGATTTCCGTTCCACGAATAGGCACCGAATTTGTTTCATTGCGAAGACGAATTTTTTGAAAATATTCCGAAATTTCTAATTTGTAACCTTTTGACGCAAAGTAATATTTTAAAATGTCTTTATTTGCTTGGTTTATATTATACACACTACTTATTAGATCCATTTCGAACTTTATTAACCGAACTACTGATGCGAAATGTGAATAAAAAATCTTCCAATCCATTAAAGAATGGCGCAACGTTTTGGTGGAAGGGTGAAAATGTCCTTATGACCGGCCCACTACTCGTAATCACACGAATAAGCCTTCGAGCCCTTCTACTCTCCATGCAACTCCAGCTTCTTTAACAGTTACAAGTACTAATTTCAGTAATTAAAATTTGTAAGAATTGAATATGTAGATATTAGATAAAAATATTCATATTACTCGGGCATTGAATTATGACTATTTCTATACAACGCGCAAACAATAAAGCATTTTCAGCGTTCGGTAATGCACGTCATTCTGCCATATCTTTGAGACGAAAATATGCATATTTTAATTTTTGTGGTAAATAATATGTATAATGAAGGATGCAACCCGATCTGTTAATATTTTGAAAAATAGATCAAAAATTGTGCAAACATAAAATTCATAATTCGAATTTTCTCATTTTTAACCATTTAATATTTTCGTATTGAGAATTCCCAAGTGGTACTAAATGAAAATCGATAGTTTTTTACTGGTATGTGGATTCAAGTAATCATAAAAAAAAACTAAACTAAAAATCTTGATAAGGGGGTGTAATAATTTTAATTGTCAATCACAATCAACACAAATTGACTGATACGTAAAACAATTATTCCCAAAAATAGGATTTTGGTGAATAAAATAAGGGAGGTTTTCTAAATTTGCAAATTGTAAATAGAAATATTTTACCCAATAACAATAATAGGACCGCCACAGACAACAAATAGATCTCTGTGAAGTTAGGCCCTCATATTCCGAATTTATATTCAATTTGTTGCTTACTAATTAGTAAGTATTTGTAAGCTAAAAATCTAAATTTGTAAGCGAGTTTTGGAATTTATTTTGGCAAAAACAGTTTTTGGGGCTAACTTCTCGGTAGCCCCATTATCTTGCAATATCAAAATTTTAATAGCGCGATTAATTAGTAAGTCATTTGTAGGAATTTGTAATCAAGTTGTCAGAATTTGTAATCAAATCGTATCCATTAATTTAGAAAAAAACTGTTGTGCGGCTGACTTCTTGGTAGCCGCGCCTCTCTGAGGAACAATATTTTTTCTTCAATCAACATTTAGTAAGTGATTTGTAACAATTTGTAAGCATAATCTCAAAATTTGTGTCACTTTATTACTACCTACAGTCAAAAATACGCTCTGGGGGCTAACTTCACGAATGTCCCGAAACATAGAGCAATGTTTGAATTTTTTTGTAACTTTAAGTAATAATTAGTAAGTCGTATGTATTAATTTAAATTAAATATCACACTTTATTTAAAAAATAAAGTAGGGGGAAATTCTCGGGCGCTGTATCTACAATGGAATATAAACATCTTCGTTGCGTTAATAATTAGAAAATCGTGTGTAAAAAAATGGTCAAACTTGTTTGTATTTTTAAGTAGTAATTAGTAAGCCGTTTGTACTAATTTGTAAGCGTAATCTCATAATTTGTAGGTTACTTTATAATTACCAACAGTCCAAAATGCGCTCTGGGGGCTAACTTCACGAATATCCCGAAACATAGAGCGACGTAAACTGTAAACTAATAGGTGCTAATTATATATAATAGTAAACACTTACTTGCGTCGTTTGTACATTTTTCTATGTGCCACAAATAGTGTTGAACTCTCAATCCCAATTGTTTGTAATAAAATAATATGGTAGTTAATTTAATAATAATTAGTACAGGGGAAGTTTAATCGGAATCAAGTTTATCTGAAGTTGATCACTTAAAAAGTGATTAATTGATTGTATGTTCAATTTATATCGCATTGTTAATTGAATAAACATATTTATTTTACAAGCTTGACATTCATAACCGTCGCTGTTAATAGATGTAAAATTTTGAGAATATCTGGCACTCGAAAGTAGTTGTAGTTTTGCGACCAACATAAACCCTTTTAACACAAAGAATAAGTTTTAAATTATTAAAAGAGTGAAATTCTTAGAATGGGCTAATTTTTCGTTATATTATCTACAATCCCTTGTAACCATAACTAAATAATTTTTAAATGTTATTTTAAGTTTATTTTCTGTTCCTTGACAATTACGGCGTCCTTTTAAGTTCGGTGATTTTTTGGGTGACGACGTTTTAGGAAGTGACGTTTTTGTACCGCGTCGTTTTGCCGCGGCGATTTAGCCGGCGACATTACCTGTAGTTGTTGTGATAGCAAAATACCTACTTTTTTCTTAATTCCTGTAGTTCATGCATTTTGCTGGAAATTCGGTTACGGTGCATTGTGTTCTAAATATTTTAAACTAGACTGGTGGTTCTGTTTAATTTACTTTTAAAGATTTGATAGTAAAATTTTGTTGTTCTGTCTCAAATTATCAACAATTTTGGTCATAGCACGGCGCAAGTATGGAAATATATTTCAAATAGTGTAGGGAATAAAATTAGTCCAAGCGCGATTTATACATTTATAAAATGTAACAGGTTTAATTGTCAAACTGAACTTGGCTTAAAAGTAGACAACAAATTTAGCTTACCCACTAATTCAAGTGATGAGGAACGTTGTAGTACTATTGGTGTGACAATGGACACAGAATGTAGTGATGATACAGATCAAAAAGAGGACTCTATTGTTATTGAAGCTTTGGAGTGGTTCAACCTTATTTCTGGCACTCAGTTAAAGTCGAAGTGGACCCATGTCATTTTTGAGTCGATATCGTCGCAGCTAGAAACGTCGTGTACGTGGATGTTTAAACGATATCGTCTAAATGTAAACAATAGCGGGACTCATTATTTCACATGCGATGGCTACTGTCCAGAGTGTGGTGCAAGTTTAAGATGTCATGCAACGAATGCGCCTAGAGAGAATGAACCTTTTAAAGTCAAGTGTACCTTCACAGGTGTCAAGCCCGCCATACACAACCATTCAAAAGAAAGCCCTCTATCTGGAGAGCAAAGAAAACTTGTCGGACAACGATTGTGCGATGGAAAAATGGCAGTAAATTGGGGAAGAGACTGCGCTAGGGACGGTAGAGATAAGAGAACGTTGTATACATTAAACGTTTTGAGGAAATGCCGCCTGGAGATTAAGGAAAAAACACATTTTGCCGAAACTAGAAGTAAAAGAGATCCATTACAATCCCTGCTAAGTTTAAAATATATGGATAATTTTTGTTCCACTATACATAAGATAGGGCTGGATCCGTTTCATGTTTTTTACTGGACACCATCTCAAACCATTACGTATAAGGAATATTTAAAAAAAAATTGTGGAAAATTATTTATCAATGCGACAGGTACTTTATGCAAAAGATTAAACAGACCGGATGGTAACAAATCAGGCCATATCTTTCTGTATGTAGGTGTTATTAATATGGAAGGAGGTGATGGTCAAATACCAGTAACGCAGCTGATATCCGAATGCCATAACATGAACCAAATAACGTATTGGTTATCTGAATGGATGAGTACTACTTCGGTGACTCCTCCACATACAACTGTTTGTGACCATTCCTTTGCACTATTGGGTGCTATTGACAAACCTATTGCTGACGAAGCCAATCTCTCATCATACACTGAAAAAGCATTTAATATTCTTCAAAATGGTGCGCATTGGAAATTGCGGACATTCATTAGAGTTGATTATTCACACTTAATGAAATTTATGAGCAACTGAAAATGTTTTCACCAAAAGAAAGCAGTGAAGAGGTTTTATATGAAAATCGTGGCGTACCTCACAAAACTCACTTCTCTAGATGAAGCAGAAGAAGTTATCAAACATATTTTAATTACCGCTAATAGTCAATATGAAGGATGTGATGAAAATGGAATTCCTTTAGAAAGCGAAACGTCCAAAATATTTCTAAAGCGTGTAATTGCAGGATTAAGCGTGTGTGAAATAAATGATGACAGTGACACCGAAGCCTCTGAAAAAAAAATGGATGTCGATGAAATAGCAAAGGATGACATTAAACACTGCGAAATGACAGATTTGGGATACCTACGATGGATGGAAAAAATTTTAAAAACCGCAATCCCGAAATATGTGACTCTTACATCCGATGCTATTAGCGAAAGGGAAAACTTTCACTACTTGCCAGAGTTTTCGAAATCTTTTTTAAGATTACTTAAAACATATACATTGTGGCCAGCTATAATGACTGAATATTTTGGCACACATAAGTTAACGGTATCATCTGCTCCTGTAGAGAGCTACTTTAACGATCTTAAAAACAGAACATTTCACTGCGAAGTGATACCAATTACAATAGATACATTTATTTGCAAACATCTCAAAGAAGTTGACGGCATGATAAAACTAACAAATTTGCAATTAGATTCGCAGAATAAAGAAAATCTCAATTTAAAGTTTAATGAGTATACTGATTTGGATGGTCACCAAGCCGATCAGGAAACAGACAACCCCGTTACAATGATTGAAAACTGGAAAGGTCTTGGAAAACAATCGGCAAAGAAAATAAGGTCATCTTATTATGCTACACCAAATACAGAGATTTTACTCTTAGAGGAATCAAGAAAAATTGAGATAGCGTTGATTAGAAATGGCAACTTCACAAATAAAGCCACGCCCACTGGCATTGGTAGCGAAAAATATATTTTAACCAATACATGCGCTTTTGATTGTATTTTACAGGGCGTGGCTGTTTCATATTGTGACAGTTTGGAATTTCAAAAAACATTAACTGAAAATTCGGAGAATGTGTCCACTTACCATTGCCTAGTCGAATTAACATCGAGAGGCTTTACGACAGAATTTAGGAAATTAAGAGTGCTACTGCTAAAAGACATTTTAACATGCAATAGACTTAACAGCAATGTTTTCAAAATTGAATGCCAAATAAACATCTGTGCTGGTTATGACAATAGATATTTATGTATTAAGGGCATAATCAGGAGATTATGGCTCGAGGGAATGTTAAAAGCCCTCCGCTTCGCGTCGGGCTTTTATATTCCTGAGAGCCATAATCTACAAATATGCCCGTGGTACATACAATGTTTTATTTTATTTTGCACCATGAAACTGGAACAAAATATTAAAAAGATTCAGTATTTTCGGCAAGTTTTTAAATGCAAATGCAGTGAAATAAAGTCGACAGTAGCCTAATTTGTTGTTACTAAGGGCCGGTTGCATAAAGGTGAGTTAAGTCAGGTTTATCTTAATCCCTGGATTAAGAAATGTGATTGGCTACTTTTTGACAGAATGACATAATTGACAGATGTTTACACCAATTATATTTGTTTATCTCGGGACCAAAATAATCTATGCTTAACTCACCTTTGTGCAACCGGCCCTTAGATACTGTGATATTGCTATTATATATCATGTCATGTGTTTGCTGTCAATCATGCTGCTTAGCATCAATGACATTTCCGTGCTATAAAGACCACATTACGCCCGCATTTGGAGGCGTATAAAGAACATTATGGTGGCAAAATAAAATAAAATATGTAACGGTATGGAAAGTGCTTTTGCATATTATGTTTGTGAATCTTGCGGCTTTTATTTTATTAACAAAAAGAAGTCAATATTTATCAATCAATTGGAAAATCTTTTGATGCTGGAGGAATTTATTAAAGGTATTTCCAAAGAGCAAACGAATTGCCGTAAATGTCGTAAAATCACGAATATTAATTGCAAAATTAACAATCAAGTGTTTTTAGATTGTGAGTTTCTTAATTTAAACAATATACGCCTTCAAGATATTCCATTAGTGCTAAATTTAGACGAAAAACGTCTATTTTTAAGGTGTGTAGTTGCTTATAGAGGACATTCTAATATTATAAATAATACTTATGGGCACTATTACTGTTTATGTCGAAGAGTGGATGGTGTATGGGAGATATATGACGACCTTTTAAAGAAAGTCTGTACAGATAACGGAGGTCGTCATCACATCCATGCAATTCTATACACTGTGTAGTTCCAATGTACATACATACTATATATACTGATTTATCATTTATATATATATATATATATATATATATATATATATATATATATATATATATATATATATATATATATATATAAAACACGTTTTTTTAAATAAATTGCGAAATTCACTTGCAAAGATTTTTCCTTCATTAATACCATTAACACCTTCTAATAATATGCTCATTCGTAAACAACAAATTATAGTGCAATTTGAAATTTATGTGTATATTTAGTATTTCATGAAAATATTTTAACTTTGCATTGCGCGTGTGATTGGGTTACTAATTACGAAATTTCTCGTTTTCAGACATTCGTGAAGTAAGTCCCACCAGAACACATTTTAGACTGTAGATAGTTATAAGGTAACCTACAAATTATGAGATTACGCTTACAAATTAGTACAAGCGACTTACTAATTACTACTTAGAAATACAAACAAGTTTGACCGTTTTTTTACACACGATTTTCTAATTATTAACGCAACGAAGATGTTTATATTACATTGTAGATACAGCGCCCGAGAATTTCCCCCTACTTTATTTTTTAAATAAATTGGGATATTTAATTTCCAGGTTAGATGCTTACTTCATTACTACTATCTAATACCGTAGTTCTTGTAGTTCGCAAACAAATTAAATCTTAATTTGAAATGCGTGTGTATGTAGTATTTTATGGACGTACTTTAACTTTAGTTGGTACCATTGTAAATGAGTTACAAAAATTGAGATTATGCTTACAAATTAATACATACGACTTACTAATTATTACTTAAAGTTACAAAAAAATTCAAACAATGCTCTATGTTTCGGGACATTCGTGAAGTTAGCCCCCAGAGCGTATTTTGGACTGTAGGTAGTAATAAAGTGACTTACAAATTTTGAGATTATGCTTACAAATTGTTACAAATCACTTACTAAATGTTGATTGAAGAAAAAATATTGTTCCTCAGAGTGGCGCGGCTACCAAGAAGTCAGCCGCACAACAGTATTTTTCTAAATTAAGGGATACGATGTGATTACAAATTCTGACAACTTGATTACAAATTCCTACAAATGACTTACTAATTAATCGCGCTATTAAAATTTTGATATTGCAAGATTATGGGTCTACCGAGAAGTTAGCCCCAAAAACTGTTTTTGCCAAAATAAATTCCAAAACTCGCTTACAAATTTAGATTTTTAGCTTACAAATACTTACTAATTACTAACTAATTAGTAAGCAACAAATTGAATATTAATTCGGAATATGAGGGGCTAACTTCACGGAGATAACAAATAGTCATCTTGCTTGTGGCTACAGTCTTAACCCTTTGTTGCCTGATCTATTAAAAATTCAAGTCTTTCAATAATTTTTTTGATTGTAGGCATTAAAATAGGTAAAATAACACCTATAATTTTTTATAATTTTTTACTGCAGTTTTTTCAACAAAAAAATACGGTGGTACTTAAAAGTACCATCAGGCATTTTGAAATGATGTTAGTGCTTACAACTTGAACTTTTTTTACTTCGTTCCATGTTGTATCTTGTATAAATAACTAACTAAATATGAAATACATTTATTCTTTAATAATTAGCAAAATATAAAATAACAAATGTTGTATAACATACTGCAAAAATTATTTCTAAAAAGATACCTGATGGAATTCTGCGAAACAGTTTTTGGTAGCCTTACAACATAGAGATACATGACATGTAGAGCATTTGGACAGTGGTTTGGATTGGTTACCTTTTTTGCTGCAGACAAAGCCACATCTACCACGATTGTTATCGAAAATAATCCAATGTGCCCCTCGATTTGAAAGATGAACATCTGGAGAAATAGAATATCCATGGCCACGCCTTTTTTTATTAAAGGCAACGTTAGTCACATCAGCGGATCGTCTTTTATTGGTTCCACATCGTTCATGTGCTGATAGTCCCATCGCCACAGACCGGCGAACATCTAGAAGAGATTGTTTATTTCTGATTTCCGAATAAATTATATAGGAATTTACGAAAGCCATATCAATTAGACAAACGGTGCCACCATTTTTTAGATCGTCTATTAACACCATAAACAGCCCTCAGTCTGTCCGCATGGTCCACACCTCCCATGTATTTGTTATAGTCTTTAACGACCATCAGAGCTGGGATCGGCAACTTTGATCCATCTTTTTGAGTCCGTTGCACAGTGGTCTTTTCACTGCCGTGGAAGTTACTAGCCAAATAAACTGTTTTGTTATTTTGCCACTTCCAAACTCCTACGTCCATTGAAGAAAAGCGATAGTCATATTCTCCACGTTTCAGGGTTTTACTATCGACCATGTTCTTGAGGAGTCCTGTCCTATCAGATCTGATGGTTCCACATGCTAGTGTTTGTTCAGCTTTTAGTTTTTCCAGTAAAGTTAGCGACGTAAAATAATTATCAAAATATAACATTCTGTTTTTCCCCACTCAGGTTCACTCAAACTTAAAACTACCCTTTCACTAAGCCCGAATGCTAAGTATTTGGCTTCGACTATTTCATTTTTTCCTTCGTATATTTGAAAGTTCTTTATATAACCTTTTTGATCGGATAAACACCAAATTTTACATCCCCGTTTTATTGGCATTATTATTCGGTATTTGCGTGTTATCATTAACATGAAGATTACTTAGAATCGCATCAAATCTGTCTCTAGACATAGTAGAAGATACCAGAGGTACACCTAAGTCCGTAGATGTTGACCAGTAGTGGCTCCAATTAGGAAGTTTATGATATCCCATTAGCATATTCACACCTAAAAAGACCAACAACTCATCTCTATTAGTATTTAGAATTTTGTTCCTTTGTACCGAATACAGATTTGTCTGCTCAACCAAATTATCCAAAATTGGGTTTATAACAGTTACAAAAATATCAGTGGCTGTTTCACAACCAACAAATTTATCTTCTATGCAACCTTCCGGATACTGATAATTTGGAATGGAAGTCACTACCTCTCTTTTCTTCCATTTTCTGTCTAGAGTTTCACTTCTTTTAGATTTTGGATTGTTTTTTACGGGATTCTTTTCTTTCTCCGCTTCCAATTGGACCACTTTCTCAGGATTTTCAATCCCCACTTCCTTCTCAACATTTTCTTGAGGGTCATCCACTTCTTCTCCAACAACTGCATAGCCCTGATCGCCCCCATTTTCTGTGTTATAATCAATTTCCGCTAGATTGTCATTAACAAAATCATCGTTGTTTTCACAATCACTTTCTATATCCGTTTCCATTTGTAAATCGTCTGGTATATCTTCAAAAGCATAACTTTCTATAATCTCCAAAAGTTCTGCATCTGTTAGAGGTCTTTTGTTTATGTTATATCGTTTATATGGTGTTTTATATGTCGACTGAAATATTATAAATGAAAATCAAAATTACTGTAAATAAAAAAAAAGATAAACAATCTTACCGGTTGTTCTTCATCCATTTCAATGGTTCGTAGCCTGACGGTACTTCTAAGTCCTTTATAGAAAATTGTCAAAATAAAAGCAGGTGCACGTGTATTTTACGTAATACTTGATTTTATCAGTTCACGAAAGTCAACTTAGCTATGTAGACTCATTTTTCTTTTCAAAAAACTCGTGAAACAATCCGTAAATAAATACGTTTTTATCCGATGACACGTATGTCACTTCTCACAGCGGTGGTTCAAAACATACTACGATATTCTTTTGACAACGCGCTGTTTTGTGGTGGCAATATGTTACACAACTGAAAAAGAGTATACTTGAACGTACCGACCGGCTAGTAGAAGGTTTTGTGCGATTATAAACATTTTATAGAGTATTTAAAAAATGGTACTTCAGAGTACCGTCCGTCAACAAAGACAGAATAACAGTAGCCGACAGACATTAAGTTTACCAAAGAGTATACAGGGTGTGGCACGAAGAGTTTTGATTAAAAGTAATGGCGGATACAGTTATGTTAAAAATCTGAAATTACGAAGCTGTAGGTTTTAGATGACGCTGAGTTCAAATATAATATTGTCCTGAATGTGACACTTGCGGTTATACCGGAAGTAGACGTCAACTTTGTTATTTTAAATGGAACCTAATATTTTTTATTTTATTTTCGAATTCTACATGAAATTCTAGATAAAATTTGTGCATAATGTCCTATACCAAACATGAAGTATTTTCGAGATATTTCGATTTTTTTTTAAATTTTGAAAAAATCCTAGTCCACATTGATTAATGATATCTCCTTTAATAACGAAGCTAGTGACGTGAAATTGTAACCAATAAACAACAAGCGCTTGCCCGTTAACTCCATAATCCATCTCATTGAGATTTCATACAGGGTGTTTTAAACTTAGCCGCCAATATGCACAATTTAAATCATTTATAAGTTGCTTACTTTAAATAGAACACCCTGCATTTTATTACATTTTCCGCTGTATTTTTTAAGCCAATTCATTTGGTATCAGTATTCCGTATACCTAAATCCAACTACTTTTGAGATATTTCATTATCTTAGTTAAAACATAACAACACATAATTATTTCAACATTAGTAAAGGATAGGCCATGGCTGTCAAAGATTTGATAGTTAGAACGTTATGTTGTTTTGACAGTTTTCTTTACCAGTTTGTATTTCATAGTAAATAATGGCAAATGTAGGATTTACTAATGATGATTTTTTAAATCTTATTATTATTATTTACGGCGAGTGTAATAGAATTGTTGAACGGACTTGCCGTGTTTTTGCAGAAAGATATCCAAATCGACCAAATGCAACTGGTGATATTGTAAGAATATTGCTTAAAAACTGCCGTCAGTTTGGTCAATTTAAGACAAAAATTAATAAAAATAAACCACTAGTGGACAGTGACATAAACGAAATTAATGGGTTATTTTACGGCCTCTCCAAATGCCTCCATTAGAGATGTGAGAGAGATCTTACTTTGTCGACGAGAACAATTCATCGCATTTTAAAAAAACACAAATGGAAAACATTTTCATATCATTTGGTGCAACATTTATAATTAGGTGATCTTCCTCGAAGGGTAGAATTCTGTGAATGGTTTTTAATAAAGACCCAAGAGGTTGAAAACTTCATAAACAAAGTCATATGGTGTGATGAAGCAAAGTTTAGCAAAATGTGTTATTTAATCGACACAATTCCCATTTTTGGTCTAATGAAAATCCACATGTTAGTAGAGAACGTTATTTCCAAGATAGTTGGAGTTTTAATGTTTTTTGTGCAATAAAAGACGATAAAATTTTAGCATTAAAATTTTGTGATGAAAGTTTAAATGGTACAAGATATTGCCACATTTTAGAAGAAGCCATATGACCAGCGTTACATACTTTAAGAAATGGAGGAGCGGCTTCAGCTTGGTATCAGCAAGATGGACCACCCCCTCCTAACTTTTGGCCTGTTGCTCAGCCTCTTTACGACATATTTGATGATAGATGGATTGCCAATCAGGGTCCGTTTCGTTGGCCAGCTCGCTCTCCTGATTTGGCTCCTCTAGATTTTGGTATTTGAGGTTACATTAAAAATCAGGTATTTTCCAAACCTGTTACGACAAAGGAAGATATGATGCAGAGAGTCTTACTTGCTTTTAATTCTATAACACCCGACCATATTTCCAGAATTACAAGACATAACTTAATGAAAAGGATTCATAAATGTTTAGAAGTAGATGGTGCTAATTTTGATCACTTATTGTAAAACTTTATTTGTTTAATATTGCATTTAGTTATTTTTGTTTGTAAGTTATCTAATTAAATTAATACAAAATACCTAATCAACGTTTTTAATGACATCCACAATTAATAATCCTTTCAGGCTATTGGTTACTTTTCAGAATTAATAACTTATGAAAAAATAATGAAATATCACGTTAAATAATGGAAATCATGGCCTACCCTTTACTAATGTTGAAATATAAGTGTTGTTATGTTTTAACTAAGATAATGAAATATCTCAAAAGTGGTTGGATTTAGGTATAGGGAATACTGATACCAAACGATTTGGCTTAAAAAAATACAGCGGAAAATGTAATAAAATACAGGGTGCTCTATTTAAAGTAAGCAACTTATAAATGATTTAAATTGTGCATGTTGGCGGCTAAGTTTAAAACACCCTGTATGAAATATCAATGAGAAGGATATATGGAGTTAACCGGCAAACGCTTGTTGTTTATTGGTTAGAATTTAACATCACTAGCTTCGTTATTAATGGAGATATCGTTAATCAATGTGGACTAGGATTTTTTCAAAATTTAAAAAAAAATCGAAATATCTCGAAAATACTTCATTTTTGGTATAGAACATTGTGCACAAATTTTATCTATAATTTCATGTAGAATTCGAAAATAAAATAAAAAATATTAGGTTCCATTTAAAATAACAAAGTTGACGTCTACTTCCGGTATAACCGGAAGTGCCACATTCGGGACAATATTATATTTGAACTCAGCGTCATCCAAAACCTACAGCTTCGTAATTTCAGACTTTTAACATAACTGTATCCGCCATTACTTTTAATCAAAACTCTTCGCGCCACTTCATTACTCATTGATTTTAAGACGGCGATACACATGCCAGTAAAATAGGAAAGTAGCCAGCATGCAAGTAACGGGCATATGCCCGTCTATATGTAAGAGGAAGGAGAGTCTTACCTAATACATACAGAATTCAATAAATCGATCTATAATCGCATAACTTTATTATCACTAACCAAACTCAGTCCGGTTTGATAGAGCTTCTATCAGGATTGTGCCATTACTGCCCTTGGCTTGGCTACTGCAATTGTAAAGAAAACACTAAGCCAATCTCAACTCATACTTTTACAGTTATTGTACAATTCTAAGGCTAATCAGCTATTGAACGCAATAGCTGTGTTTGCCCTGGCGTTAGTACATTGTCTAATGAATCTGAGGATCTTCTACGTCAGGTCCTTCTACCCCCAATCACGTATCCCCCAATGATTAAACCACCCTCATAGGAAGAGGGTCTGCAGGAGTCTTCTAACGTCAGACAGAAGCAATAAGCTTTAACAGGTTGAGCGCCAAGCTAAATTTCAAAATTTCGCCTCCTGGACCAAAAGCATATCTGGTTTTCTGAGCTTTCAATATTATATTCTACGAAGCACATGTACTCATTAATGCCAGATTAACACAAAAAAAGCATAAAATCATGTCTGTCACGGGTTTCCGCCGTGGCCTGAGCGACTTGTATGAGCATGTCAGGCCGCAGCTGTCACGTGCCTCGCCCACGTCGTAACCTGCATATCATTGTATTCTATGCAACAACAGTGGTAATTACATATTTTGTCTTCAATAACTATGAAATAATGAGTCGCGGGAAGAAATTGTTAGAATTAGCTCTACGCTTACATAAGGGTAAGTGAAAGAATGGATAAAGATGAACTAAAAAACTTCTGAAAATACGATAACAATTTGAGAAAGTGTCACTATAAGATTAAGATGACTCATTTGATGACTCGGATGCTGATCCTCACTATTTACCTTCTTCTTCTGAAGATAGCAGCGGTCACGAAGAATATCATAAAACAGACGAAACAGCTAACATAATGAGTACCCTTCACAGCCGTCATCATCTAGTAACATGCAGCCAGAAACAGCGAATTGTTCTTTCTTATCAAGAAACTCTTATGAGATTGACAGCTTTACTCATGAAGAATCTTCTGGAAGAAATGAAATGACGGAAAAATTGGAATTAATCTCACAACCATCTACATCCATCATAAGCCAGCCTGAAAGAGGTGACTGTTCTGATCCGGTAAGCGAATCTAATGCAAATTATAAAACTGGCAGTGTGTAATTGAATGATGTGAGCTCAAACTCGAGACTGCATAAATGGACACCAACAAATAGATCTGAAATGAAACAAATGCTGGGACTTCTAGGTTACATGGGCATGGTGCGAATGAACACATTGAAAGATTATTTGAGCAAGAACCGTCTCTATAAAAATGAAATCGCGCCATCGACAATGAGCCGTAATCGCTTCGAAATTCTGCTACAAATGTGGGATTTTGCTGACAACTCTCAATGCCCAGAAGGTGACCGACTACACAAAATCCAAGTGCTGATTAACGATGTGATAGGTAAGTACCAAGAAATATTCACACCTGGAGAAGTAATATGTGTAGACGAAACTCTAATACCATATCAAGGCAGGCTCATTATGAAACAATATATACCCAATAAAACTCACAAATACGGGTTTGAAGCTCTGCTGTGACCGTGGATTTACATACAACCTCAAGATATATGCTGGCAAGGAGAGGGACAGCAGACAATCAGTACCAACGTCAGTGGTACTGAATTTATCACAAAATTTGTTAGATCAAGGGTACACTCTAGTGACAGATAACTTCTACACTAGTTTGGAGTTTGCCAATCTGTTGCTAGATAGGAAGACTCACCTCATTGGAACACTGCGTTCAAATAGACGCGGAAATCCTCTACAAGTTACGACAAAAAAACTGAAAACGGGTGAAGTTTGTTCACTTGAAAATGAACGTGGCATTTGCATTATTAAATGGCATGATAAGAGGGACGTTTTAATTCTTTCAACTAAACACTCAGCAGAAACAGTTGAGGTGATGAGACATTGAGGAAGCATAAATAAGCCTGAAGCGATAATCGCCTATAATGCAGGCAAAGGATCCATAGATCTTTCCGACCAGATGTCCAGCTACAGCACTGCGTTACGCAGGACAATAAAGTGGTATCGCAAGATTGCAATAGAATTGTTACTTGGTACTACCGTCGTCAACGCACACTTCATTTACAAAACTATATCTGAAAAAGATACATCGATTACTAAATTCAGAGAAAATATCATTGAAGGACTATTAGCTGGAGAAACCAGTGCTACGAATGAAGAACAAGCAAATCTCATCAATGATACTCCACAAAGGAAAAAACAAAAAATGACGCACATATTTGACCGAAAGCCGGGAAAAGCAAGAGAAAATAGAAAATACTGTAGAGGATGCTATAGAAAAAAACAACAGGGCTTGATTGAAAAAAACAAAGTGAAGAAAGTGACAACATTTTGTAAAGACTGTGTTGGTATGCCTCATTTTTGTATTGATTGTTTCGATATTGAACATAAAACTGTGTAATTTCGTATTCCATAAATAAAAGTTTTCGAATTCAATGTGTCCAATCATTCAATTCTATGAATTTATTTATTTGATTCTGCTAGGCACGACGTGGGCTCAAAATAAAAACTGAAACAAAAAAATCAAGTAACTCTCATAACGCCAATTAGCACAGGGGCCACAGCGGTCATGCAGAATAGGCTAATGCCATGTAACAGCGCCCACCAGTGTACAAACTGAGTTTGTTGTCGGCGGACACCGGTGTCCGCCATGGCCTGGCGGAAAAATGTGAAATAATCACCGGTGTCCGCCGTGGCGCTCAACCTGTTAAGTCCGAATACGTAACTCCTATGAATTAATGGGGGACTTCCAACGTTGGGGAAGGCCCAGATTACGTAATCCTCGTGCATAAGATGATGGGTGCCCAAGGCTCTCCTATAAAGACCGTTTACGTATCCTCCTGTGAAATAAACCACCCTCCTCAAAGATAAGGGTCAGAAAGGGTCTTCCAGCGACAGACATGGGCCATATGCTACATGGCATGGATACTGACCCTGTATCTGAACATAATCCCAATGAGATAAAGGGGGCCTTCTAACGTCGGTCGAGACGCCCAGCAAGCACTTAACGAGATTAGGAATCCAGACCAAATACGTATCCCCCCATGCAATACAGACGTCTTCCAACGACAGACCAAGGCCACATGCTACGTGGCATGGATACTGACCCTGTGCCCGAACGTAGCCCCCACGAGATACAGGAGGCCTTCTAATGTCGATCTGGTTCTAATCATCTCTAATAGTTACGGGACTGGCAGTATTTAGACTGCCCGTACGAACGCACATTAATTACCTACACGTATCACCACACCGCGCGCATCAAGCAATTATAGATACAAACCGTCACATCTAACATTCGCACGCTTCTTGGTAAACATTAACATATCACTACTTAATATCGTTAAGAACAGCAATTGTTGTACTCACATGCAAATTAATTACACATAATGACATTAAATATAGGTGTCAATATCAATGCAAAGAAAATTTATTACTCTATTTGTACAATGATAATGCAAGTTAGATATGTTCACCTTCAACGCACAAAAATAGAACAACACTATTCACAAGAAAACTCAATTACGTACTGAACATTCCTTCAAGTCAATATTAGTAATTTGTATATCGATTTTGTTTACGACCGTCTCTATTAGTCCATAGACCGGCATTTCCCCTAAGTTTAATATAGTGACATATTTATGAGGCCCTTATTTTAATTACTATACAACGAACTCGACAAAAGAAAAGGACGCATGTGTCGAATAACCCATAATTTTATTAAAACTAACGATTACATAATGAAAAAAAAAGAAATAATTTTTGTATGCTATTTACACAAGTGATCTGGCATTTTATGTCACGTCGGTTGTTGACAACCCTGTAGCTAGCAAGCGGTTACACACATGCCTTGCCATGCCAGTACAGCTTGATTACTTTTGTGTCTCTGCAGAATATTTTGCTGTGTTCAAAATATCGGAAGTTTTTTGATATTCAGTAACTAGGTAAAGCATGGAAAGTTATCGGAATGAAATCAATAGTATTATCTTCTCCATGGTAACGCAACACGTACTTAGATATATTAAACAACAGAGGACTAAAAGGAGAAGATATATATGGTGAAAGATTGGATTAGCAGAAGGGAAACGTTTGGAGCAAGTACTTGTCTGCTCTCAGAAATGCGACAGGAAGATATAGGTGGTTATAGAAATCATTTGAGAATGCTACCTGAGAAAAATGATGAATTGTTATCAAAAATCCAAGGCACAATTGAGAAAAGCGATACACATATGAGAAATGCTATCCCTGCCAGAACAAAATTGGAAATAACTCTCAGATTCTTGGCTACAGGTGATTTGTACGTATCACTGGAGGCACTATTTAGGGTAGGAAAATCTACAATTTCACAATTTGTTCTAACTGTCTGTGTGGTTATAACCGAGGCGCTCAAGGATTATGTTAAAGTAAGTAAACCAAGTATATTTTTATTGTGCCACATGTATTATTTTTTAACGTACAATCATCCCCTAAAATATAATGCAAGGTATGTAAAACATCCTGTATGTAGACATACATATTATATTTCAGAACACCATGCTACAAGTAACAAATCTGTTGTGTTAGGATGTGATTATATGAAATGTAAAGTGATGTTTAATCGTTTTCAGATAAATGTATATTTGGGGTGGATCTGGATATTGCGTGGTCTCATGAGAGTATACGTCAGAGTACGGTCTGCTGCTAGATGTATCTTGTGTATTACAAACTGTGGACAATTGAGACTGCGGAGTGAAAGGTTATGAATACGAGTTTGATTGTGATTGTTCATGATAGAGCTGACGCCTCTGTGTAGAGAACAGCAATTGAATTTTAGATTACACTTCCAGTGTAATGTTAAGTGGTAGTGTTCTTAGCTGGCTGTAACGCTTTGGCCAAAATAATAAAACTCATGTTGAAAAATCTGGAACACTGGAACTGTAACAGGATCTGTAACAAACAAAATACACCCAAGTACCACACAAAATTCAAAAACACCGAACGCGTTTCGATAGTTACGCTATCATCATCAGCGGTACACTAGGACGGACTAAAGAAAATTTTTATCATATATACCAGCCTAAAGGTCCTTGATCATTATTATTCATTAGAATTGGTTTGTTTTTGAAGATCTCTAAACTTTCATAACAATCAAGTTCGTGCTTATACTAACATGTTTCATTAATGATACCTCATCTACTACATAATTTTTATCAAACATATGTAGGGCTACGGCAGACTTGTCCCAACGTTTGTATTGTTTGTATGAGCTAAATGTTCTTTAAAGCGAATTTTGATAGGTCGTTTAGTTTGCCCCACATATATTTGTTCACAATTTTTACAATTAATCTTATAAATTCCCGACCTATCCTGCTTATACACTTTATCTTTTGGATTGCCTAAAAGAGTTTGCAAACTATTATCTGAACTAGTGACTGTTTTCAAATTAATTTTGGAAAAGATTTTAGGTAGACCTTTTGTATAAACAGGATGGTTTGGTAACTTTACACACTTTGTTTCTATTCGTTCTCTAGCGTTACCTAATGTAGTTCCGTTCTTAACCCTCATCCTATGTGTTCGTTTCCTAACTATATTCATAACCACTTCATCTGAAAACCCATTGAATGCAACTTTTTATTATAATTTTGAACCGAAAGAGGAAAATTAAACAATCTATGAACCAAAAAATTAAAAGCCGCGAGTTTGTGCTGTATACAGTGATTTGAGTCATTGGTTATGAATCTTTTAGTGCTAGTTTCCTTACGATAAATATCTATATCTAGTTTACTACCATTTCTTGTTACCAGAGTATCAAGGAACGGGAGACTGTCATTTGCCTTTATCTCGTAGATAAATTTGATTGTCGGAAATTTAGAATTTAAAGTTTCTACAAAGTTCTCAATGCTACAAATTGTCAGGGTATTTTGAACACCCTGTATACGTAGTAGGTAATTTTGTTTGTAGTTCTATGTACTTAGTTAGATTCCATATATAAATATTTTTTTTTGTGTGGTCAAATTATGTTTTATAGTAAATTTGTTTTAACGTGTGTAGCGAGCTTTAGGGATGGCAGGTGTGTGGTGAGCTTTAGATTCTTTGTTTGTAAATTATTTTTTTTGTAATTTAGGTTGTTTTTCCTTATTATTTCCCCGTTTATTGAATATTGAGTAACGCTTATTTGTAAATAGTTGTTTATAAGTTTAATTAAGGTTCATTTCGTTTGATTTCCGTAAAATATAATAGAAAATTAAGTACGTTGAATAAATAGTGTGGAATTATCGGCGTATGATGTCATGGTAGCGACATGAAGACGCATAAGTATAGTTGTCCAGTTTATTATTAGGCATTTTGGTTTTGATTTATAGAGATTGCATGTGGGCCTTATTGTTCGTACTTTAAGGTAAACATACAGAGGCTGTATTCGTTGATCTTGCTGACGTGTTGTTTTTCAAAATTTACCGAGTCCTTACGGACGAGAAGGAAATTTAGGTATTGGGGTACTAAATTTTCCCCTTCCGTTTTTTAATTGGTGGAATTAAAGTAGATAAAATTTTTTTTTAAGAGAGGGATTAAAAATCCAAAATGGAAATTGTTAATAATTTTTGGAAGTCTAAGACAGATCACGCTTTCGAGTAGTTGTACGTTGCCGCTTGTGTTACGCTTTAAGGGGGTGGTTGAGAACGTTGAAATTTTGGACCTTGTGGTGTTTAACGAACGTATTTTTTTTGTGTAGTAAGGGTAGTTTAACTACTTCTGAAGAAGAACCTGTAAAGGGATTTTATCAAAATTGTTCATTCACCAAAGGATTATACCTAGTGCCGATTTCGGTTTTACGTCAAGTTACCTAGAGGACATCGTCGTGTTGTATAGTGCTTCTGTGACCTCTTTGGTTTATATCGCTTCTGCGGATTTTAAAATCATCGTTCTTGCAGTGCCTCTTAATTATCGTATAAAGCGTGTGTAAAGATAAAGAAACTTTCGCAATATATTAAAATTTAACGTTATTTAAATCAAGTTATAAACATTTTGGATTATTAGTGGAAATAAAACCAATTAAAGCTAAAAGTTATCAAGTCATTTGAACCCTCATATTAATATTTTAAAACAAGTTAGTAATTAATACAGTAACATTTTAACGAGTTTAGTCAAGAAATTGTTTGTGTATCATAGAACAATAGTCAACATTTTATTCATCATTTCGCCAGACCAGGAAGATTCATTTCATTTCCGTCAGCCGTAACCGACCACCTGGTTATCTTCCACATATATTGTAACACAGGAGTGGTGTAATTCTAGACCTTTAAGGTAAAATAATATTGTTTTTTTTTTATTGCATATGTCAAGATTTATTATTTTGTGTGTTTCGAATTATTTTTTTTTGTGTCAATGAAGGTCTGAAAGCGGTGTCGTAATCTTTTTTTTTTGTTATTAAAGTAAGTTGTTTTAAATTTATTTAGCGTAATTAATTATAGTTTTGACGCTCCGCCTTCACACTTTATTTATTTTAGTATTAAAGGGCAATTGACACTATTGTAGTGTGGGTATATTATCCATGAATTATATATTTAGGTTAAACGATTTAGACTGGCGTAAAAGCAGATTTCTGATCAGACATCCTGTCGCCTTTTAAGCATTTATTTTTTTTGTTTATTCGCATTATCGTCTGTTTATATTTTTTTATATTTATCCTTTTTTTATTATTTTATTATAGTTTGTTAGGTTTTATAAATGTGTTTAATTTCTATGGAAACCCTTTTGTGTTACATAAGAGTTTTTTTTTGCAAATTGCAAATTACCGGCGTTTTAGTTTTTAACGTAACGAAGTTAGTTTTTGTTTTATTGAGTAATAGCGTTATTAATATTTAGTATTTTATTTGATTTTTAGTTGAGTATTAATTCATTTAGAGTTCATTTTATAGATATCTTGTTTTGTTTTGATTATTAGTTAATGCCTAATTATTTACACTGAGGTGTAGTAACGTAAATTTATTGAGTGTTTATCACGCTTTTATTTGACAAGCGTGTAGTTTTTTTGAAGCCCTATTTCAGGTTATTTTGCCGAGTTGCTGTAGCGGACACCTGAAATTGATTACGAATAGGTAAGCGCATGTTTTTTGGATGTTTAGACACGCTATGTACTCGTAATTTTGGCACGACAACCCTTATTTTGTCTATCAAATATCCTGGCGCCCTTAACCGAACCGATTTTGACTTCATCCCCTATTTTGACTGACGTACGATTTATTATTCTGGATGTGCAAAATTATTAACATCAATCCACGATCCGCACGCTGACTAGTCGAGGCAAAAAGGGGCCAATTTATCTGTAATCCCGTTCTACCACCCGTTTATACCGTTACAAAATTTTAGTATTAAGGATGGCAAACACATCAGCCACATATCTAATCCAAACTCTAGGAAAATAAGGCAAATCCCGTTTTAAGTCTGTCTCAAATTTACCCATGAATAGATTGACTATATCTGCTTTGAGGTAAAAACAATTTTTACTTTTCAGATCTTTAACAATTCGAAGTTATGAATGATTTAAATTAAATTTGAATACTTGATAAAGGCAATCAAGTAATCATTTTAAACAAAGATGAATATTTTGCTTCTGTCAAATAACTCTTAAGTTCAGGATCTTATTCAGTAATTACCAAAGATCCTCTTCCTAAAATGATTACTTCAACTAGGAAGGTTTTATTAGCATGTAAAAGAGTTGTGGATGACTCTCTTAGGTTTCGACGAACGGTATCCAATTCGATGCTACCTAGAATGTACTGCTTGCCTAAGATTCATAAACCAGGTGTATGAAACAAACCTTTTTCAAAATTAACCATCAATTTTTCCAGCAAGAACATGGTACGACAATGGGCAATTTTGTGGCGGTGGAATACTTTTTGGTGTGCTAGAAGATGACTGCGACTGTTAGACTGCTTCAGTGCTTGCTGAAGAGTGTAGCCGTTGCGGTTCAAATGCTTCAGTAGTCGATTCAGAGCATGACTGTGGCACCTGTAAATACACAACCGAATAATTTTTGTTTCATACAACAGAGAAACGCTTTTCTTTAGATACCAGCGAAAGAGGAATGGAAGAAAATTGAATTTGGATTTCGTACTAAATGGAACTTCCCAGGGTGTATTGGAGCTGTAGATGGGAAACACATATCTATAATGGCTCCTGACCACACGTCAGATTTCTTTAATTACAAAGGTTACAACAGTATAGTTCTTTTGGAGTTGGTAGCTGATGATTACTGTTTTTCGTATGTTGACGTGGTATGCAACGGAAGAGAATGGAGGAATATTTGCAAAGTCCAGTTTGGGACAAGCGTTACAAATGAATACCTTAAATATACCAGAAAATTATGTTATAGTTGCAGATGCAGCTTTTCCGTTAAAACCGTATCTGATGAAACCGTTTGCGACAACGTCAACTCAAAGAGAGAAAGTCTTTAACTATAGACTATCAAGGGCCAGACGTATCGTAGAAAACGCTTTCAGTTGTATCCAGATTTAGAATTTTACGCACTACTATAGGTCTTGCGGCAGACAAAGTTGATGTTATCGTATTAGCAGTTTGTTCTTTACACAGTTGGCTACGAAAAACTACTGATTGTATAACTCCGATGTATGGACTATGAAGCTGTGCAGTTGGAGGTTCATGGAGACATCACTTCCAAAATGCATCGCAAAATTTAACAGCCACACGTAATAATCATTCGTCTAGAGAAACTGTACAAATACGAAATACTTACGCAGACCAGTTTATTACAACAGAATCATTGTACTGGCAAGATCGTATGATCAATATTATGTGTTGAATAAAATTATTATGTACATAATTTCTGTAAATAAACATTTTATGAGACATTATAGTACTATCAATTATTTTAACGAACCGCCAAAAATTATATGACCTAATAATAACAGTGAATAGATAAACAAACGGACCAACCAATAAATAACAATAGGAGCGTAACAGGTAGGGTTATAAATTGTTTGGGTAAGCGGGTCCATAAGTTCCCGGCTGTGAATCTAGCTTTGTTGATTGACAATTTTATTTCAATGGCGCATAATTAGCGCCTCATTACTGCTTAAGAAAGAATTTATTTATGCAGAAGATTAGTCGTGTCGATGTAGTATGAAGTTTTCTATAGGTGCGCAAAATGTAATTTTAACGGTATAAACAGCGCATAGTGAGCGCCTACTTGCATAAAAATATGATTTATTACGAAATTTGTGGTCGTCACCTTAACGAATCGATGTAATTTTAACAATAAAAGGCATAACAGGTGCCTAATTATCGTGCTAGAATAGATTAATTTACGCATAAAGCTACGAAGTTAGCGTTGTCAATTTAACCTTTGCAATCACTTATTTCCTATGGGGTAATAAAATTCGACGCAAAACAGCGCATAATTGGCGTGTAGTTACTGCATAAGAGAGATTTATGCAAAAGTTCACGGCCGTATTAATGTAATTTTTACAATTACTTGTTTCCTATAAGGGTGCAAAAATTAACATTAATGTCGCATAATGGGTCTAATTATCGCGCAAGACAAGATCAATTTATTCATATGGCCTTGTCCATGTAACGCAAAATTTTATTTTAGCTGCGCAAAGCGGCGCATAATTGGCGTCTAATTACTGCATAAGAAAAATTGATTTATGCAAAACTTCACGGCTGTGAAGTTAACGTTGCGAGTGTAATTTTACAATCACTCCTTTCCTTAAAATGCGCAAAATTTAATTTCATCGGCGCAATATGGCGCATAATCACCGCCTAATTATACATCCGTTTAAATCACATTATTCAAAAAAGACCTGGCCGTCTTCACACACCTTGTTAAGACAAAAATGTGCTTATTCTGCCTAGTCTACAATTTTTGTATGTTCACATTTCGTCTTGAAAAATGACCATTTAAACTTAAAGAGAACCACGGAGTTCATGTGTTTTTCTTGTACTATAATTAATAAGAGGTGTTTGGAACATGTGACTCAATCAGCTTTACATAAAAACGCAAGCAACTTTTTAACGGGAATGTCAATCAAATATTTTTGTGGTGGACTACTGTATACTTTTTAATTTCGCTTAACATATATCCCTTTGTGCCTTCTTGGTTTCGGAGATATTTTGAAAAATCAAGGAGAGGTTAAAAGAAGACTTAGGGTCTCCCAAATTTGAACTGTACTTAAGATGCGCTATACCATTTCTATTGTGCTCAATTATGGTTTAGGACACATCATTTGTACCTTTTTGATTTCGTAGTATTTCAATTGTGCTTTACTACACACCCTTTGTTTTTTTCTGGTCTCGGAGATATTTTGCAAAATTGTGGAGGGGCTAAACGAACTGTTAGCCCCTTCGAAACTTCAACTGTTCTTAAAACGCGGTATATCATTTTATAGTATTTCAATTGTGTATATATCCTTTGTGCCGATTTGATTGTGCTTTAGTGTAATCCCCCCCCCCCTTTGTTTTTGTTTTTTTTTTGGTTTGCGAGATATTTTGAAAAATCCTTTGAGGACACTTGTCCATCCAAAATTGCCCAAGGGAATGGCGCTATTCATGTTTCTTATTTATGTGGCTGAAATTTTATACATAGGTCAATTACAACGTCCCTGACATTTTGCATTGACGGTCATTTGTCTGCAAATTTCGTTAGAGAAACGTCCAAACGCATTGAATTGATGCCCAATAAGTGAATTTTATGCATTTTCTATCACCACAGACTTTGATCAGGAAATATCAAAATCGTTATTTGTGCATCAATTTCGCTGGAATAACGTCCGGAGTATTAAGGGCGTTATTCACTATGATGTCTTAGAAAAACTTTATACGCCCAATAAGTTTTCCCCCACAAACTTGGGTGATTTGCTACCCTATCCCAGTCTTCGGAATGGCCGAAATGATGCTGCACCCTTCAAGCAGTAAATAAGTGGCCTTAGCGAAAGCGTCCTCGACGTTGATTTGTCCCACGTTGCGGAGAGGACTTTACTAACACAAGAGGGTATGCGTTTAGATTTCATGGCACATGTTGCTAAAAGTTCCGGAAAATGGCACAAGTCACACTCCACGGCATTCCCGAAGAAAGTTGGATATCAACTACTTTCAGTCTGCAGATTCAGACTAAACATAAAGGATGTGTTATCCTTCAATAGCGTGTGCCTCCGTCTCAACAGTCAGTCGTCAAACGTAGTAGTGATGTGAATACTACTGACACGAGTAGTGTAAGACAGTTGCTTAACCACACGGTGCTGCTGGAAAAATGTGTCGCCGAGATACCACATAATAGTCAACGGTCGCCAGTGTTTCTTGCTCGCCACAGGACAGACTGGTCGTAAAGGGCTCTTCATCTTTTGAAATGTGCCTAACTGTGCGTATATGTACATTATTAAGTAGCGAAAGGTTAAATTAAGGTTTTTTTTGAAATTGTGATAACCGTCCGTCCGTCCATTTGTAAACAATCGTCGACAGATCTTTGAGATGATTCAGCCGATCACCGATTGCATTAAAATTTGTTACACTGATGACTCACGCCCGAGTAAGTCACTATTGAATGTAATTCCACACCGTAGCTCAGGTGAAAGGTTATGGGGCAAAACCAAAAATCTTTGTTTATAAACCAATTTCTTTAGGAAAACGATCAAACGTGTTACTTTAATTCCCAAGAAGTGATGTTCTTTCTTAGTGTTAAGTAGGTTTTGGGACAAAAACATATCAAAATCGTGATTTATACAAGGAAGAACGACCAAACAGATGGCCTCGATGAGTATGAAGTGAACGTTATGCTTGTTTGGAGTGAAATAGGTTTTTGGGCATAGGATGACTAATTTCTTTGGGGAAACTGTCAAACAAACCCATTCGATCCAAATAAAATTTTACAGAATGACCTACTGTGTTTTTCAAACAGACACATTTTTTTTGAGGAGATACTTTTCTTTAGCTCAATAACGATTACTCATTCGAAACCACAAAGAGCACATACTCTGTAAATAAAAGCACAATTAAGCAAAGTTGCAATTCTATAAAGTATTAGTTGAGTTGAGCCGCCTGTTTGCACAGTTTTTGCTTTTATAGCACGACTTCCGTCATCAGGCTTAGTCCGGAGAAGGACCGTTTTCACACTTTAGTCGAATTCATACGTGGTGATTTTTTCCCAATACTCTCAGATTCGAACTTTCGTACCTTTCACTTACAAGTGTAACACCTTTACAGCTGAGTCATTGAGTAATCCAATATGTATTTGTTAGAACTTTTCTGCTAGTGCGATGTATGTGGCTTGTTTGAGCTTCCGGCGACTTGCTTTCTCGTCCTTTGCCACTATCTGTATGTTATCCCATTGGATGCGGTAGTCTTCGTTCCAGACATGTTCGGTGATGCTTGATTTTTCTGATTGGCCCTTGCGGACGTTGTTCTTATGTTTCTGAGTTCTCATTTTGAGTGGTTTGCTGCTCTTTCCTATGTATGCTCTGCCGCATTCGCATGGTAGGCTGTATACACAATTCTTCGAATACTGATCTTCATTGTGTGGTTTGGTTTTGGTTAGTATTCCCCTAAGCGTTCTCCGAAGCTATACGGCACAGAGGGGCGTATACTAAAGCACAATTGGGATACTACGAAATGGTGTGCCACATTTTAGGAAGTCATACTTCGGAGCGGCTAAGCGTTGTTTTAGCCACTTAACGATTTGCAAAATATCTCTAAAACCAAAATGGTACAGAGGGTGTATAATAGAACACAATTGTTTTACGAATAGTTCAAATATTGGAGGGGTTATCCGTACTACAGCTCAATTTAGGCACAATTGATCATTTCTGATACGATTCGACATTAACTAAAATGACCTTATTCTTTTTGTTTTAGCTTAATGTAAAGAATTTAAGTTTATTTTCGCAGAAAATATTTAAAATTTTTTACGTATTGTTCTAAAAATACGTGTTTCTATTCACCACATTTGTAAGACTATTCACCTTAAAAATGGGGTGAAAATAGCAGTTTTATGCTTTTTTTAAAATATAAAACTGCATAGAGCAATGTGCCTTGTACTGTTTAATTAATGCTGAACTCATACATATCTTGTGCTATCGCTGATAAGCTAAAAATTTACTTTGTTTAATAACCTCCTTAGTTTTGACATTTACGAGCAAGGGGGATCTTACCTAAAACGCGCTGCCTTTGACACTATTGTGACTCACTAAAATCAACCCGGTTTGATAGGGCCTCTAACAGGAATATACCATTACTGCTCTTGGCGTGGCTACTGAAATTATAAATTACAGTTAGTGCATAATTCTAAATGTCAATCGCTAATCTACACAATAGCTGTGTTTTCCCAGTCAGGATAACATTGTTTATGAAACTGAGGACTTTTTCATGCCAGGTCCTTCTAGCCCCAATTACGTATCCTTCAATGACTACCACATTCATAGAAAGAGAGTCTGCGGGAGTCTTCTAACGTCAGGCTGAAGCAACAAGCTCTATGCCCGAATACATAACTCCAATGAATTAATGGAAGCCTAATGTTGAAAACCCAGGTTACATAACCCTCGTGCATAACATGAAGGCTCTTCTATAAAGACCGACTACATATCCTCCTGTGCATCAACTACCCTCCCCAAATATAATGGTCTATAAGGGTCTTGCAACGACAGACCAAGGCGGCATGCTACATAGCGTGAACACTAACCATGAACGCCTTCTAATGTCCGTTGAGACGTCCAGCAAGCACTTAACAAGATTAGATTACCAGACCAAATACGTATCTCCCACATGCAATACAGAGGTCTTTAAACGACAGACTAAGGCCACACGCTGCTTCGCATGGATACTGACCGTGAACGTAACCCCGAACGAGATACATGTGGGTTTCTAACGTCGGTCTGGTTCTAATTATCCCTAATAGTTTCGGGACTGACAGTATCTAAACTACCCACACGAATGCACATTAACAGACGTCACATCATGTGCATCAATCAGTCATAGGTACAGCACCGTAATAAAAATACAGAATTAGTATTACTCCCAATACGTAATGTTGTCAGTATTCACCTTACACGATCAATATTACATTAGTATTCAGTTTTGTTGTGATCCATACCCGCGTTAACAACATTCTTTTCCAGATTTTATTGTAATTTCAAAAAATGAATCTATATATAATTCCAAAGGCCTGCTTTACTATTATATTGTATTGCACAATTAAACGTAAGAAGCAAAAGGAGCGTTGGATGAAAAATTGGTTATCTCAGCGTAACAAATACAGTCATTTAAATGCATTAAATTTTTTACATGACACGATCCAGACGATTATCGAAACTATTCTCGAATGAGCAGTCTGCTAATGCCTTCTATTACCGAACAAGACACAAACATCAGGCAAGAAATATCAGTAAATTAAAGGCTAGCGGTAACGTTACGTTATTTAGCTAGCAGAATATCATTTAGAGATAGAAGGTTTTCCACGATTATTTCTTCTACTACAGTAAGTAAAATTGTCTTGGAGGGTTGCAACATTGGTCGATAATGTGCGCCTTATCCAATGGTATTGGCGATGAAAGTATAGACGCTTAGAGTGTAGTTGTATTTACTTTTAGAGCTAGCAGATATACTGCAGACTGATGGTGAACTCATGGTTGAAACTAGTGTAGAAACTGGTTCATCACAATGTACTTTGACAGAGTTTTTGGTTAACGCGCCCATTTCTGCCTTTAAAAAGATATCGTTAGTGGCTTTCCCTGCCTACAGTCTTTATTGTGGGTCAAGTTTCTTCAGCTTTACAGCCTAAACTTTTGTTAAATATTCACATGCCAAAGATAATAGCTGCTTATGATCCAGATTATCATGCTTTTCAGTAACTTTCCTTTTTTGACATTATCAGTTAAGTCCACAACCTGCCGTTGTGACGTACCTTCAGTAGTTTGGCAAAAATAAGAAACAGAGAAATAATTAGCTACTCTTTTTAGAATCCGTCTACCGAATAAAAATGGTAGAAAATAGTAATAACCTTTGGGTCAACGTGTGGGGATTTTAAAACTGTCTTGGAGCTGTAAATGGAAAGCATATTGACATTATGAAACCAGCTTAAACCGGATCTAGATAACAAGGGCACACACAGCATTGTACCTACGAAGAATTTCCTTACGTTTTTATAGAGGATGATGCCTTTGCATTGGGCGAACATTTAGTGAAGCCATTTGGCCAAGAAGATATATCAGCAAATCAAATTTTTAATTATCTGTAGTCCCGTGCCCGCTGAGTAGTTACAAACGCATTTGGCATACTCATCACTAGATTCAGTATATTTTAGAAAGCGTTTAATTTATTGCCTGAAAAAGCCACATTCGTAGCTTTGACCTGCTGCTATTACAATAACATATTGTAATAACATTGTATAACAAGTTTCGCCCGTATCACCTATCCCTTCATCAATCTTTGAGAGAATCTGATTATGATCGAAGCTTGAACTAGTGCCACTGGATTCTAGAGAATCATAATTTCATGTCATCGGTGATATAGACAGATGAAGCCTCATTTAGCAGCACTGGAGGTGTGAATTTGCACAATATGCATTACTGGGCAATGAGTAATCCGCACTGCATACGATAAGTCCAAAACCAAGGTCGGTGGAGTGTTGATGTTGGTGCAGTATTGTTGATCGAAAGATTTTGGGAGGGGAAGGTACTCACAGTTTTTGCAATACGATTTACCGACTTTATTAAAACATTTTTCTTGAAACAAGGACCAGAATGTGGTTTCAGGTTGCCCGGCACATTATTGTCAAAATGTTACGAAGTTTTTGGATGCAACTTATAAGTAGAAATGGATTGGAAGAAAAGATATGATAAACAGGATTCTGAATGCTATTGAGGCTGCAGTATCGTCTACTAGGCAGAGACTGATTCGAGGCATCAATGAAGATTTTTTGAACATTTAAAGTAAACCTTATTGTGAGTTCTGTTAAGACATTTACCATGTAGTGCTCAGTTTCCTGCAAATTTTGTTGTATCCTTTAATCTGTTACTTTTAAATACATTTATTCGTTCACTTATTTAGTCTTTCTAACTTAATGTGTTTAAATGAAAGAAATCCTGATTTTCTCGCATTTTTTGCTATAACTTCGCAATAAAAAGAGCTGCACAATTCTGTTTCTCACGACTCTGGTATTATTTTCAATACTGATGTGTTATGTGTATTTTTAAGGGGTATTCTGACGATATATCTGATTTTTTTTGCATTTATTGCTGTACCTTCAGAATGAAAAAAGCTAGACACCTCTAGTTTTCATACGTTCTTAAGTGGTTCACTAAGGTCTCATGCTTCCATTTAAAATATCGGAGAAAAATTTAAAACTTTGTGTGGTCTAATACAACGCCACCTATCTTCAAAGAAATGAAACTAAAATAAAATTTATAGCTGTTAGATTATAGGGACACACAAACACTTTCGATCTAGATCTAATACGTTGAAATCCATTCAGCCAAATAGGAAATAGTTTACAGTTTTTTCTGACATTCTTCTAAGTTGTTCCCCCCGTTGTTATGATAACCAAAATAAAAAGTTTTAAACAAAAGTATTTCTAATTTATGCAAGGATCATACTGGGGGTATTTTAAACCTACATCAGCGTGGCCATTTCAGCCGAAAACCACTTTTTCTCAATTGATTACCTCATTGTCTTTGTTAAAGCAAAAAATTCAAAGCTCTAACACTGATAGTTCCCGAGATAAACCCGTTGGACAGGTTTTACCTTTAGCAACCATTCGCCCTTATTATACGAGACAGTCCCTTTTTTAAACACACTATAATTATTTTAATAAGTTAGGACAATTTTTCTTACTTATAAGGAAGTTCCTTTTTGTCCCGTTTCTGACGTTTTATTGTTTAGAAGGAATTAATCCAAATGTAGCAAGTACGAAAAAGGTAGCGCGACCTTCAGATAAAACACAATAGGATCATATCACAATTTACGAGACTTTTCTAGCACTTTCGTCGATTTAAATAAATATCGGGCGATCCCACTTATGAGGCAGTATTAAGCATCAGGTCTAGCGCAAAAGAATTTACTTACGACGGTGTCTTGCACATGTCGAAAATAAATATACTGCTGCATGTAAATAAATATAGTGTAAATAGTTCGTTAGCTAAGGTGAAGTATTAATAAATAACTGTTTTTAAATACTCGTTATTGTGTAGTGCGTAGAAGATCAGAAAATACCAAAAGAAAATGTATATGCACATCGATAAAAGGCAGATATTGCAGCTTCTATTAGTAGCAATGTGTAGTCTTTGGAAATGAAGAACAAAATATAGCTGCGATTGAATATACTTAGTGATACCACAACGTGATCCACAATCAGTCCTTTCGTTTTATGGATTGCACTAGTAAGCTGTTAAAAAGTTGCTTCCTACAGGTGCTAGAACCAAATCTGAAAGTATGCTGTGCGACTTTTTCCAAAAAGAATCATTGTAAGCTCCATACAAAATAATCTTGGAACCATCAACTTTGTAACTGTCTATAATGATTGTTCAAATCACGGGAGCATAAAAATTTGTCCTATACACGTAAGATATGTTATGAAAGACCAGGGCAGTCAAATAAAACTTTTTGATTTTCAGGTGAAACTTCAAACAATATATCCGAATATATTATTAAAACGGTTGAGAAATACGGATTAACTACAAAAGTAATGACAATGTGCGCTGACAACACAAATTGCAATTTTGGAGAAGCAGCAAGACATGGCCAAAAAATATCGTATTTCATAAAGTTTGGCAGTTACTTGAAAATATCTTTAGTTGGGGTGAACTGTGCTGCTCATAACTCTATTAAAAAAGCAGCACTGTTGCCTATTGAGACCGAAGTCATTACTGTGAAAATCTATGGCTATTTCTACACTTACACTGTTCGAGTTGAACAATAAACAGAATTTTGTGAAGGCGCAGTTGGTTAGCGAGGTACTCTAGCAAAGTACAGGTCGTGGGTTCAAATCCTACTCGAGGTAAACTTTTTATTTACGTATTTAATAAAATTAATAATAATTTTTAATAATTTTGTGAGTTTGTTAATGTTGAGTACCAAAACGAAAAAGAATATAAAAGATGTTCAAACCGTTACAGAGTTACTTTCTCTCTCAAGAACAATGTCCAACATTGATTCTTAATAGTTTTAAAAACAATTTTTTTAAGTTTGGCTATGGTTTCGTCACTCTCAAGCTTCTATATTTCGTACATGTGTGCTGCAAGTGGAATCTGAAAAATTTTCAATGGTAGCAGTGTACTACATGGTTCTATGACATTTAAAGCAACAATTAATAGAACGGAAAAATGAAGTCTTTTTACCAAATCAAGTTAACACTGAGCTAGTAGCCTTGGTAAATTGAGGAGAAGAACTAGACGTAACTCAATTTACAACATGGGTGACCACGTTTTATACTACTTGTATAAGCTATTTGCATAAATGGACACAACACTTTGAAGATTCGCTAGCGTTTCGTTGGGTATTGCTAAAAAAAGAACCTCTGTGGTCAGTTGTTGGAAACTTTTATTTTTCAAAACCAATATCCTGATATTCACATAGATGATTCGGAGCTTTTTAAAGAAATTGTGCGCATTAAAAAATATACAACCAGTCAAAAAATAAAACAGTGGAAAGAAGTTTCTGTTTCTATTGACAAACAACGGGTCGAGCCTTTTAACAACTTCAAGAGTTGAAATATGCATATGTTTACCGGGATCCAACGCCGCCACGAAAAGATTTGTTTTTGATATGAATAAGATTTGGACCACACAAAAAACTAGAATTACTGTAAGAACTTTAAAAGAACTTTTAATGAGAAAACATAATTTTGAAATGAAGTGCCTTGAATTGTTTAACAATCTGCAAGGTCGCCCAGACATTTTACGAAAAACCGAAGTAAAATACTGAATCAAATATATTTGTTTTTTGACACTATTACACTAAGACATGGGCCGCCTCAAAAATTACCATTTGTGACTTAGACTAGAGAGTATAAAATCTCCCTCTTCTTCACTTCCCTTTAGTGAGGAGTATTTGGTACCCTCGGACTCTCCGTATTTCCTTTTTACATAACTGGCCACCTTAGCTTAACAATACACCCGGTAGAATACTAATGTATGTTAGAGATGCTCACTTTTAACAAAAATAACAGCACTATTCACACAAAAATTCTGAACATTTTCTTAAGTCAATGTTAATAAGTTGGGTATAGATATTGCTATGGACCATTTGTCTGAATTGGGCCATAGACGGTCATATTTCTCCCATTTTATTATGCGTGACCATTTATGAGAGTTGCGGCTAAATCTCGTTAAGTGCGGACCAATAGAAAATAGCTTTGAATGTAAAGTTTAAATAACAGTTGCAACGTCAAAATGGAAAAGCACGGTTGGACTAGTGGTACATTGGTCGCCAAACACGCGGTTCGATTCCCGTCCCATGGAATTTTACAGTAGTGTATCTAATCTAATTCTGTTAGGTTACGGTACTTTGTTTGTTTATGTATTAAATACCGTAGACTTTGGATTTTTATACCGAACTACGAAGTTGAGGTCCTTATTTTAATTAATACATAATGAACTCCACAAAAAAACTGAAAAACATAAATTTTATTAACCGACCGACTGGCGTTCAGCGAGTTTCCCGCGAATCTTGTTAGCCTTAGACAAGGATAGGCAACCCGCTTGGCTTACTGGATGGAACATATAAATATTAAATTAAAAATACTGTGTTAACAAAGATACTTAATCCTGGTAAAATTTAGACGTCGCTAAATTTTATTGCTATGGCATGAACCAATCATATACCTGTATTTTGAATTTTAGAGACTAAAATTTTAAAAAGATACAGAATAGGCCCCTAGGAGCGGGAAAAACAACAAGTATATTCCGGTGTATCAACGATAAAAAGCTAAAAACAAGAATGTTAAATAAATGAGTCCGTTATCTCTTAAACGTGGATACTATACTATACAAAGAACAATACCCACATGCCATTCCAATAATTCTAATAATTTATAAAGTACATATTTTGACAGATTTTAAATGGAATATTGGTCGCTTTGATTAGCTTACGTACCTACTTCTTATTTACGTTGAATTTTGAAATTTTGGAATAGGTAAGTTATAATAATTATAATACAAAACTTACCGAATATGTTTCTTGACAACTTCACGCCCAATATCTTCTTTCAAAAAGTATGTTTCGTACAAAGCGTCATTAATTGTTAATTGTTTGTCGGCACGAGGAATCACAGCACTGCACTCATTTAATTTGTTTTTGGGCACTTGACATAAGGAGTCTTTGTCTTTATTGCCGCTGTAACCACGTTTGTATCCAGGTGCAAAACAATACCTTCGAGCCATTGCAATTAAATAAAATTAAACCCTTGATTACTTGATAAAAATGTATCACGCCCATCAAGCAAAATGCATTTCCGTTCATTTCGCGCCAAGGTAGTTGTCCGTCTTTGTTGCTAACTCTCCGTCGCACACTGACGAGACTCGTGGGCCATTTTCACGCAGCGAAGGTAGAGTAAGTCGATCCACCTAAAGGCGAATTTAGATTAAGGCAGTAGACAGGCCAGTTGAACTCTCCAGTAGATGGCTGCTAGTAACTATCTCTTTGACCTACCAGCGAATTCAAATATTTTTGATTTTACTAGCCACTGGAGTTGCCCCACCATAACACAGGCCAGCAGCTGGAGCTATGTAAACACGAAACGCACTTGCCAGTGTAGGTCAAAAGTACAAAATGGCTAGGTGGAGTGAGGATCAAACATTAAATAATGAGAATTTGTGGAACGTATTTAGTAGTGAATAAATCGGGATGGTCGTAGAACTTCTTCAGAGAAGAATAAATCTGTCAGCAACAAACATTATTCTTAACAAAAATAATAAATTTTATGTGTCCTGGAAACGTTTATCTTTTGTTCAAACTAAGATGGTTTATTTTCTTAATAGTGTTTGAAATATAACGTCATTGATCAGTGTCAGATACAAGAACAAGCCAGGAATCAGAGCTCAGTTATGCAAGAAAAGAAGCAGCTGGAAGGCTCTGAATTTCAACTCAATAGGATTGAACAATCCAGGAAGCGAACCTATCGGGAAATAAAAAAAAGCGCTGGGCTGCCTGCGCTGTGGAGGCGATCACAAATCTTCAGAAGTAAGAAACTGCCCAGAAATTGACAAGCAATGCACAAATGAGGCCATAAGGGGCTGGAGACAACGCCAGCAAGAAAATTTTTAAAAACTAAAATCAGCACCTACATTGGCAATTATAGCTTTAGTAATCGTAATAGTAATTAGAGCGTTCAACGAAATTTTCTGTCGATTAGGACTTCCACAAACCATAAAGGTAGATAACGCTACCAATTTCAATAGCGAGGAATTCAAAAATTATTGTTCAATAAACGGAATCTACCTTATCAATTCTCCCCTATATTAGCCTCAAGCCAATGGAAAAGTTGAAAATATAAACAAATCTTTGAAAAAACGACCCCAAATAGCATACCAAAAGAGCAACAAACTCTACAAGAAGGAAATACTGGCTTACCTGATTATGTACAATGTAACACCACATGGGACGACTGGCAAATCTCCTTCAGAGTTATTAATGAATCGGAGAATCCGTGACAAAATACCCTCCATCGAAGACATAGACATGGAAACACTAGACGAAGAGGTGTAGGTATGATAGAGACCTAACAAAAAAAGAAATGTGAAAAAGGAAGCAAGACAGTAGGAGAGATGCTACTGTTCGGGAAATTGAACCGGGTGATAAGGTTATTGTGAAGAACATCATTTATCAAAACAAGTTAACACCAAATTTCGATGCTACAGAATATGATGTGTTATCCAGAAATAGAAACGAACTGATTCTATTAAACGCAATATCGCTCAAGTAAAGAAATTGCCAGAGATTTCAGTTCCATTATCTCTAACCTTTCCTTCCTACCCCCCACCCCCCCATCGTTACTCTCAAATCCTTCACCGCCGCAGATAACAACAGTTGAGGAATGTAGGAGCGAAGATGAAGGAAACCCAGGTACAACCTCTCAAACTCGTGAAAAAGGAGGGATGTGGGAGCCGGCTGATCGGACTCGGGCGAGCCAGCTGTCGAAAGACGATGATTGGATAGTGTATTAAGTGTTATACATAGTTAGTTGGAATCTGCTAATCAAATCAATTATCCATTATGGCCTATGTAAATTCCTAGCTGTCTAGGGAATTATATTTAAATTAGCTACAGTAAATCCGTTTTCTAACATGTTTTAGTAAACAAGACATCAACTTAGGTTAATGGATTCTTGGAATTTTTGTATTAAATTAGAGGGAAACCTAAGATATTGTAACAAACAAAATACACCCACGTACTACACAAAATTAAAAAACACCGAACGCGTTTCGATAGCTACGCTATCATCTTCAGCGGTCGACTAGGGCGAACTAAAGAAAATTTTTAACATATATACCATCAGCGAGTAACGCTGCTTCGTTGCTAATCTGGTGAAAGTGAAAGTTATGAAAGTTTAATGAGTTCAGAGTAGCCTAAAGGTCCTTGATCATCATTATTCATTAGAATTGGTTTGTTTTTGAAGATCTCTAAACTTCCATAACAATCAAGTTCGTGCTTATTACTAACATGTTTGATTAATGATACCTCATCTACTACATGATTTTTATCAAACATATGTAGGGCTACGGGAGACTCCCAATGTTTGTATTTTATATGAGCTAAATGTTCTTTAAAGCGAATTTTGATAGGTCGTTTAGTTTGGCCAACATATATTTGTTCACAATTTTTACAATTAATCTTAAAAATTCCTGAGTGTCATCCACAACTCTTTTACGTGCTAATAAAACCTTCCTAGTTGAAATAATCATTTTAGGAAGAGGATCTTTGGTAATTACTGAATAAGATCCTGAACTTCAAAGTTCTTTGACTGAAGTTCTGAATGATTTAAATTAAATTTTGACTCCTGCTGGACATTTTTCGAAATTTTAATTTTACTGGCTTGTCTAACGTACTTTTGCAATTTTCATCGAATAATTTAATCGAACTTCTATGCCTACTATGATTTTATCCAACGGAGGTTTGTTAAAATTAAAATTATATTTCAAACCTTTATTTAACAAATCTATTTCTTCTTTGTTAAAGGTCTCAGAAGATATTTTCGTTTGTGGCATTACCATTCCGCTTGTCTTGTTTGTTGGATCTACATAATTTTGACAATTTCTTCTGATGTATAAATCTTTTAACAATAACTTTATGATCAATGACCTCATCCAAGTGATGCAAAAAGTAATCAACTCATCAAATTCATTAGCATTTAAACCTGTTACCAGTTTTAAATGTAAGCCATACGCCTCTAATTCTAACTTCGTTAGTTTTGAATAATGACATTTAATTTCTAAATCTAACCATTTCCGCTTGGCAAATTCAAGCGACTTTTACCTGCATATGAATTAGAATTACTAGCAACATTAATAAAATTTGGAAAACAATCTTTTAGAAAGTTTATGTGAATATTAATTAAAAATATCTTAGTCTTAATTTTAGAATACCTGTTCCTCAACTTTGACCGAGAAGTCATCTCACTTGAAAAATCTGGAACACTGGAACTGTGGCAGGATCTGTAACAAACAAAATACACCCACGTACCACACAAAATTAAAAAACACCGAACGCGTTTCGATAGCTACGCTATCATCATCAGCGGTCGACTAGGGAGGACTAAAGAAAATTTCTAACATATATGCCATCAGCGAGTAACGCTTCGTTGCTAATCTGGTGAAAGTGAAAGTTATGAAAGTTTAATGAGTTCAGAGTAGCCTAAAGGTCCTTGATCATCATTATTCATTAGAGTTTGTTTGTTTTTGAAGATCTCTAAACTTTCATAACAAAACTAAAGAGCTAAACGTGTAGGTGTAGTACACACTTTTGATTTGCAGCTGATTTTAATAATAAATGTGATTTCGGGGTACTTTTATTTATTGCATTGAATTACTAATAAAAATAGCTTTCAAATGAGGTGTCACTCTTTGAATTACGTAACGATTATTTTTCACTCAAGAGGGCGCTAAAATCAGAATTTGTTACAACAATGTTAGTATTACTGAATTCTTCGTTAAGATGATGCTGTCACATTCGTACATAGTCAGGGACAACTATGGAATAATAAATATCTACACTCAATAGAAAGCCTCCGAATATTTTCATAACATATCATGCAAGTATTGGATTTAGCTGGAAAAAGTACGTTAATTCTGAGACAATTTGGATTACCGATTTTTATCATTCTGAATTTTCTTGTATAACTCTGTATTTCCCTGTATAACCCTGTATCGTAGACTAAGGGTAAAAAGAGCTTAACTTTCCTATCGCCATTTTCTTTAATTTTTAAAAACTATGACCTTAGAGTCATTCGAAATGAATTTATACTGAAAAACCTAACTGCAATGAACGATCATGTAGGCTGTGAAAACAAATTTTTACGTATCAGTCAAAAATAATTTCTTAGCACAAAACATTTGTTTCTTATTAACAAGTGTTTTGTTTAAATGTTTCTACTGTCTAGTAAATTGTTGTAAAAAGTAATATAATAAATATAATATAATTTAATATAATGTTTCGTTCAGTTTCTTATTAATAATTTTTACGTTGGTTAAACTTTATGTTCAAGTATTATTATTAATTTTATTAAATACATAAATAAAAAGTTTACCTCGGGTAGGATTTGAACCTACGACCTGTACTTTGCTAGAGTACCGCGCTAACCAACTGTGCCACCAAGGTTCAAGCCCCAATCGATGCAAATTTTGTCTTTATGTATGTAGAACGGATGTCAATTCTAAATATAATGAGATTACAATCAAATTACTTATATTAATGGAATGTGAGCCTGCAATACCGCAAGGATTCGCACATACCAAAGCAACTTGAACTTATTCGTTCATAACAAAAAACTTATAATAATTTATGTTTAAGTGTTAATTATGGCTTTTGCAAATAGAGCAAACTGTTATGTGTGTAACAGAAATTATAATAGACGACAAATGAATCGTCTCTATGACGAAGAAAACATTTTACAGCAAGAACTTGCAATTTTGTGACGTGAAGCTTTTGAAACACCACCTTTGAATATTGATGAAGATAGTAGGGTATGTTTTAATTGTTTTCAAGTTATACTTGTAGACATCAGAGCCATGGAAAATAATCCCAATTGTCTCAGAATCAACGTACTTTTTCCAGCTAAGTCCAACGCTTGCATGATATGTAATGCCAATGAAAATATTCGGAGGCTCTCTATTGAGTGTAGGGTAAATATATTTATTGTTTCAAACATAGTTGTCCCTGACTATGTACGAATATGTCAGCATCATCTTAACGAAGACGGAACTCTTTCGAACATGTTGCAAGGTGGATTACGTTCTCTTAACTATAGATAACTTTACAGAAGAGGAATTTAAATTGTTAACATCGATTTCCAAAAATAATTTCAACGAATTATATGAGACCTGCAATTTTTTTGAACAAGATGGAAATCGTGTAAATATAACAAGAAAATACTTAACAACTTTTCTCCTACAAATGTGACACGGTTTATTAGATAATTTTTTAAAAGTTATATTTCAATATCCTTCTCGACAAGTAACTAGTTTAGTTATTAATAAGGTGCGGTTATGTCTAATGCAACCATTTGTACCATATAATATAGGATTTAACGCAATCACCAGAGCCAACTATATAGACAGACATGTCTCTGGATTTACAAACACACTGTATAATCCTAATCCTGACATTCCCAAAGCCATAGTGTATATAGGCTGCACATATAACAAACTCGAAAAAAGTTCTAATTTTAGAGTACTTAGACAATCGTACTGCTATTATAAAATGCAGCATTTGGTGAAACCTGAATTGATAGTCGCCCCCGATGGTTACATTCTGGCTATTAATAGACCATATTTTTCGGACTTCCGAAACAATGATGCCACTATTTTACAGTATGAACTAAACAATTACATTAATGGAATGAGAGCTTGGTTTCAAGAAGGAAGGGGACATTGCAATTGTAGACAGAGGATATCGAGATTCTGTTCCGTTATTGCAAGGGTATGGGATCAACTGTCTTATGCCCCCTCTTCTTGTTAGAGGACAGGCTCAATTAAAAACACATGATGCTAATTTTGTTCGATATATTACAGCCACATGTTGGATAGTCGAATCTCGTAATGGACATTTGAAATCTATATTCAAGTTTTTAAAGAACACTATTTCGATACACCTAATGCTAATTTAAACGAATATTATCAGATAGCTGGAGCTCTTATTAATAAATTCCATCCCCCAGTAACCATGCCCGGTACAATACAAATGGCGGAATAAATATTAGGTAATTTGGACGAAGTAAATATTACGCAAGCACGAGTTGAAGCTGAAAATCTACATTTAAGGGACGGTACGTGGGTTTTATTAAATCACTTGCACGCTCATGGGTTGACTTGGATTAAATCCTACATATGTACTTATTTTGTTAGTATAATCGTTTCTTAAAGTATTTTATATATTTGTATGTTTCATTACAATAGACCTGCATTTCCCAGGTTAAAGTGGATTAGGCTTATTGGGGATACCATTTAAAAAAGCGCGCCGGGAAACTCTACCTCTATAGTGGTGAGATTACTTATAATTTAGATACATTACACCTATCCTATAAGTACGGTGACCATACGTACTTATTTTAGTAGGACAGTACTTTCTTTTCTGCCAGTGTCCTAAGGTCCTTAATAGAAGCATGAAGTACACTAAAATGTACTTTCTTTTTCTTGAAGATATCGCAAATAGGTATACCAAAATATTTATTTTTATTTAAAAGAATGCTTATCGGTGATTCACTGATCATGATGCAATAACGACGTTAAGAAGTTGTTGAGAATGTTCGCGTAGTTTGTTTCCCGAACGTTCCAGTCCGCCCTCGATTATCCTAGACGCACAGCCCAGAATGCTCCGCGACTGGAACGTGCGAGAATCGAAGCGAAGTTTAGCGAGCCGCATATAAATAGTTTATCAATAGGAGCTGTATTTGCAATTATAGCTGGATTTATTCATTGATTTCCATTATTGACAGGATTAACCATAAATCAAATGCGACAGCGCTCGGACTAAGACTAAACAAGTTCAATTCTACACGAGTTCTGTCGTTCGACAGCAAGCGAACATATTATTTGTTAATTGTTTTTGTTGAATGCAGTCTGGTTTTCTGTGCTGGTTTCGCTTACTAAAAGCAACGTCGTTTGATTTCAGTTACCTACTTGTGCATTATTTGCGTAAACATGGCACCGCCTCGAAGAAAGTGTCATTTTAATTTGGAGTTACAGAAAGAATATCCGTTTATGAAAATAAAAATAAATTGAGTCCGCATATTGTGTACTGTGAAATTTGTAGAAGTGATGTTGATATTTCCAACAGTGGTCGCAGCAATATTAAGGCTCATCTAACCAAGAAAAAGCATACATTAGCTGCAAATACGAAGTCTAGAAGCGCTACACTAAACACTTTTTTCAAAAGTGAAATCTTCAGCTCTGAAAATATGTTAATTGCAGCCAAGGAAGGTACTTTCGCGTATCATACGATCAAGCATCAGCAGAGTTTTAGATCTTTGGATTGCACATCAAAGGTAATAGCGAACATGTTTGAGCCCAAATTTATGGCAGCTCGAACCAAAACTGAAGCCATTGTAAAAATGTTTTTCCTAAAGAATCCCAGTTGCGATTGGAACTTGATCTACACAAAGCACATTTTGTTAGCATCATGATCGATTCGTCCAACCACAAAGAAATTAAAATAGTACCTTTGTTGGTGAGATACTTTAATTGTGAAAAAGGTATTCAAGTGAAATTACTTCAGTTGCAAGACTTACCGGTGAAACATCAGAACAGTTAAATAGTTATGTGTTTAATACTTTGAAAACCCACAATTTAGTGGACAAGTGTATTGGATTAGCTGCTGATAATACCAATACAAATTTTAGCGGAATGAAAAGAAAGGAGTGAACAACCTATTTGCAAAATTGAATGCTTCTCGTGGCAAACCTCTGGTTGGCATTGGTTGTGTTGCACACATTTTGAACAATTGCGTACAAAATGCTACGGACGTCTTACCAATTGACGTTGAGGTTATTGTTGTTAAGTTATTTAAGCATTTCTATATTTATACAGTGAGAGTAAATCAACTTAAACAATTCTGCGACTTTGTTAATGTTGAATACAAAAGATGTTATCATTTTCTAAAACAAGATTTTGAAGTCTGATGCCCGCAATTGAACGAATTCTACAAATGTACGAACCGTTGTAAGCATACTTTTTGTCTATTGAAAATTGTCCAATGATTTTGAAGCAATTTTTGAGCGTCGCACCAGCGAAATTTGGATGTGGTTTGTACACAACAATGCTTCTATGTTTCACAAAGTCATATTAAAGGTAGAGGGTGACAAAATATGCGCAACAGAGGCCGCTCTAGAGTATTTCGATCTTCAAAATAAGCTTGAAAATCGTTTGAATGAATTATTTTTGCCGCTTAAAGTAAGAGAATCCCTTTTACAACTTGACAATTGGGAAGGTAGTTTAAACTATCGAGATGACTTCATCTCACAGGTTAGATTATTTTATTCAAATTGTGTGAGTTACTTGAAGAATTGGAGTACAAATTTAAATGAATTAAGGCTCTTTGAATGGATAAATTTGAGAAACCAAGTTTCATGGAATCAAATTTTGTGTTCATGTGCTGCTTTTAAAGACTACTTGGGTTCGACACTGAATGAGGACGAACTCTTCGATGAAGTTAGTCTATTACAAGCTAAACTGTCAGAAGATAAAATTACCGAGTGGAACTCGAAAAATATAGCTACCGAAGATCGATGGGTTGAAGTATTTAAATGGAATCAAGGGTCTGGATCAAGTGAAGATTTCAAAAATTGTGAGATTTTATGTCAGTTTATTTTTTGTCTTCCTGGAACAAGTGCGTCAATTGAGCGACTATTCTCTAATATTAATAACTACTGGAGTGCAGAAAAATCGCAAATGAAAATATCGACACTAGAAGCCGTGATGCAAGTGTACACAAACTTCGATGAGACTTGCAGTGAAATGTTCCAGTTTTTGAAGACCAGAAAGCAAATTTTGGAATCTATCCTAAGCTCTCAAAAATACGATTGGCACAAAGGTGACCCCACTGAATGCGTTGCAGGCACGTCAAAATAATTAATAACATTACACATTTCTGCCAGAGTATTTTATGTGTTTGTATTTTTCTAATATAGGAATATAGGTACATATATTATGATATGCATGTGTCATTAAGAATTATTTTATTTTTATTCTCATTTTGATGCTTTGCTATGTTACTCTACATTTAGTTCTTTGATTTGTCCGTTTTTATCTATTCCTAATACAACTTTCTGTTACTTTTTATTTCTGTACTTATTTTTCTGAAAATAAATATGGTCACCCAACCTATAAGTAACTTATTCAAACTGATTGCAGATAGGTATGTAGGTAAATAACATAATAGTATTTGCGTCTTCGGAGGTTTGGCTCACTATTAATACATTATTTGTTGATATTATATGTTACATATTATTTATTTCCTTAAACAAATAACGTTAGAATGTCATAAATCATGAATGATTAAATGAAATAAAACATTTATGAGCTCAGGTGACAGGCTTGTCATCACAAAGTTGATATAAAAAAACTGATCATAGTAACTTCACAAAACTTTTATAGGGGACTAACAAACTCAAATTACAGACCATAAGAAAAAAGTAGAGAAATTAACGGAGGAAATATTAAATTAGAGGGTGATTCGCAAAAAAAATCAATTTTCGTAATTTTCTACCTTAAATATCTTGTGAATCACCCTGTATTTAATTTATAAATTATATATTTTTGAAAATGGTTCAATGTCGACTACTGAGTTGTATTACAAAATATATAAAATTGTAGTAAAAATAACCTGCAGAGTCGATCAACTTTTTGACTCACCCTGTATAAAATATTTTTATATCTTGTTATAATAAGTCCAACTAAAGTAAATTCAGACCAAATATTAATATTTTCATATTCCTACTGTAAAGTAGAATACACAGCATCAACAATTATTTTTGGTAATTTTTGAATCACCCTGTATCAAATAATACTTTTTCTACACAAAGCAATATTATTTGATGTTATTAGAATACTATTACAGCAAAAAATCCTTAATACATTATGAACATTAAAAAATGGCTATGTTTAGAGCATGTCCAACTGATGTGCGAAGAATGCAATAAAAATGGAACTACGGATTAGGATGTTTTTCCACTAAATGTGAAAGATGTACGTTTTTGTTAACTTTTTTTTGTCCTTTGATGAAAATTTTGTTTATTTTAGTGATGTGTTTAGAATAGTTAAAATGTGTTAACAATGTAATAAAATAAGATTGTGCAAGTATTAAATAAATTTATTCTTTGTTTATTGCAAAATTACAACCTGGGCCTGTCAGACACTACCCACCCGTTCATGTAATTTGCAGGCACCCGATTCCTCAAGGGTTTACAAACACTTCAGGATACAATGTGGTTCCAGGTACAAGAATCTTCGCTAGGCATTTTATTTAATTCATTAATTGGGTATAAGAGTCGCCTTATACATCGTAAACTTTTACAAAAATTCTTAATTCCAGAGAAGATTATAATACACCATTACAACGCGTTGTCGCGACCACATAAAGCATCTTCAACAATTATGTCTTTGGCTGATACAAAAAAAAAGCAATGGAATATTTAGACTTGAAGCATGCTGTTTTTTAAAATGCGGGGATACAAGCTGAAAAGACTATTCCCAAATAATAGATGTAATGGAAACTATTGGTATACGCGTTGATGTTGATAATGTCATTTAATCTCATAATAATATTTATAAAAATAGCCTTTAGGATAAGTGAGTACTCAACGAATAAAATATATATGACCAGCGAACTTGTAAATGAATGTATTTAAGTGTCAAAACACTGTAATGTGATAGGAATATTTATAAACGAATTTAAAAGTAAGCATTTTAATTAATGCGATCTACAATCTTCAAAACTTAAAAATAACATTTAATCATGCAACAATTTAAATTTACCATAATAAACATAGAGGTATTTGGCGCCACAGTTATTTTGAACGTTTATAAACACTTCTCAGCAGAATGTATGTAATCAATAGACCTAATAGAAGGTCTATGATGTAATCTGATGCAGATGTACCCATTTTTATGACGTAATTTGCAGGATTTGTTTTTCCTGGAAGCTTTTATGCTATCGAACGTTGGAAATTGTTCTGTGATGGGTTGTATATTGTAGTGACCAGCTGTGTAAATAAAACCGTTACAAAAACCCAAAAAAGATAAGTATTTTATTATGTGTAATAGTGGTGAAAGTTTACATTTTCATATTTCAATCCTTTATGGGAAGGAATCTTATCGTTCTATCAGACAATTTGAAAAATTAAGGAAACGTAAAGCACAATTATTAGCGTCACTCACTTTGTTATTACGATGCCGAGACCAAAAAATTATCCCAACGTTTATCTATGTGAACCCGCGATAAGTCGCGTTAAAATAATTACGTTAAAGGTCGCGTGTTAGATTTGATCTAACAATTACTGTTTTTAATAAAACTAAAGTAATGCTTAAACCTTTTATTTTTAAACAAAGATAATTAGAACAACGAATATAATGGCAAAGTTAAATCAACATTTCTTGATCGGAATCTTCTCCATGGGCGGCGCAGGAGGTGCATGTCAATATGGTTGTCATGGTATGCTCCTTGAAATTGGAAATTGACATGTTCCATAACGCTGCATGGTGAAACGATTTTTCCTAATAGGGCAATACCTTCATCCCATTTTTGTCTGTACATTTTGGGGTGCTGCGGCGATCACATTTAAATTATTCCCAGTGACTGTTGCTATTTTTCTTCGGAGAGTCAGGGGTAATGTTGGGATTGATGCACGGCGTGTTAGATGGAAAAGTGTCAGCTGCTTTGAAAGATCCACTATGTACTGTCTGCTTATTGTAATAAAACCTGTATTAGCTTTGCAAATTATTTGCCCATTTATTGGTGCTATGTTCAACAACGTGGAGAATACGGTCAATGGCCAGCGGTTGCTCTTTCTTGTGGCGCAATACTCAGACTTCAGTCGATCCACCACGTCCACACCACCTTTAGTCAGGTTGTAAAATGTGATTACTTCAGGTTTTTTGGCTTCATTACTAGCTGGATCAATTGTGCCATCATCATGGAGTGTTGCAAGCATTAAAACGTTTCTGTTTTATTTCGGCATATACAGAGTGGCGCATTAGTGTGACAAAGTCTCATCTCTCCTTTATTTAAAGAGATACAAAAAAAAAATTAAATACAAAAGTTGTAAGATATGTTCTGGTGCATATTCCAAAAATATTTTTAACTATACAGGGTAGATGATAAAAGCTTAGAAGTAATTTTAATTTTTTTTTTTAATGGAAAACCCTATATATTATTACATATTTAGATTCTACATACAATTTTAGACACATTTGATGTGCAATGTCCTATACCTAAGCCTAACCGTTTTTGACAAAATTCAAAGTTTTTTCAAAAATGACGTTTGCAGGCCAAAACATAGGTGGAAATCTTTTCTAAACGAAGCCTTTATCAATAAGTTATGGTTGGTTTCCTTGGAAATGGGGACCTACTCTAATGGGCTGTATTGATATTTTTGTAATACATTCATACAGGGTGATCAAAAATGGACAATAAAAAGTAGATTAAAAAAAACCTATAAAGTCATTTTTTTTTTAATGGAAACCCCCTATTTTTTTAATTCTATCTTATTTAGCATTAAATATAAGGAGGACTTTGTATAACAGTGTATATTCCAAAAAATTGTAGTTTTTGAAATGACAATTAACATTTTTTTATTGTAAAAGGCTATACGGCTTTCAAGTTTTGTTGTTAGTTGGCCGTGTCGGCGAGGCGTGACATAAAAATAATAGAGATCATCAGAAACGTCATTATTTATTGTCAGTTGATAATTTGTGTGATGCATTAGTGTATTTTATAGCAAATTGATTTAAAACTTGAATTAAGATTGTAAATAATGAATGTTTCGCAAGCCGAGATGGTTGATATGATTTTTGTTTTGGGAGCTAGTGATGAGAATACGCTCTTAGCAAGAAGACTGTATCAACAACGGTTTCCAGAGAGACGGCAACCTGAAAGAAGGGCATTTGAAAAGCTTTTGGAGCATTTTGAAAGAGCTGGCAATGTGTTATATGAAAAAAATACTAGGGGAAAACGTGCAGAGACTCAGGAAAATCAATTAAATGTACTATTAACAGTTACCGAAAATTCATATATTGGACAACGATCCATTTCTCAGCAGGTTGGTGTTGAACGACGTACGGTACAGCGGATATTGAAGTCTCAAAAAATACACCCCTATCACATTCAATTACTTCAAGAGTTGGTTCCTGAAGATTATCAAAGACGACTGGAATTTTGTCAATGGGCTCAAAACAAAATAAACCAACAAAGAAATTTTGTTCATTTGATTTTATTTACAGATGAGGCCACATTTCACAGAAACGGAAGTGTAAACAGACACAATTTTCATTACTAGTCTACCGAAAATCCACATTTTGTAAGATATACTTCTCAAACTAGATGGTCTTTAAATGTTTGGGGAGGTGTTGTTGGTAATCATGTAATTGGACCATATTTCTTTGATCAACGAGTAACAGGGGAAGTATACTTAGACTTTCTGCAAAACCATCTACCTAATTTGTTGCGTCAAGTGCCACAGGATACTCAACAAGAAATATGGTTTCTTCATGATGGGGCCCCAGTACATCATACAGGTCCGATAATAACTTTTTTAAATGCTAGATATCCAGAATGTTGGATTGGGAGGGAAGGGCCTGTTGCTTGGCCTGCTAGATCTCCAAACCTTACTAAAATGGACTTTAGCATATGGGGTATGTCAAAGAGCAGGTTTATAAAATATCGCCTACAACAAAGAAGACATGAAGATTAGGATTAGAAACTGTTTTCAAAACATTAGTGTTGAAATGTGTAGAAATTTAAGCAGCGAATTTGAGATACGTATTGCATTGTGTATTCAAGAAATAGGCGGACATTTCGAACAACTTACTAGGTAGTACGTATTTGACGTGTTTCTAGTACTTTTATCTGTATAATTAGTTACAGGTTTAGTTACATTAGAGGTGTTAAGTTTATGATTAGGATTAGGACATAATTTGTTGAATCAAAAAATATTGTCTTTACTTTAAGTTCGTTTAATAAAACAATTATTTATATGGGGTTCAATAAATTGTAATATTTCGATCTGAAGTGCTCGATTTTTTGTTTCGCCGCGCCCGCCGTCACGGCCAACTAACAACAAAAGCCGTATAGCCTTTTACAATAAAAAATGTTAAATTGTCATTATTTCAAAAATACAATTTTTTGGAATATACACTCTTATACAAAGTCACCATTATTTTTAATGCTAAATAAGATAGAATTAAAAAATGACTTTATAGGTTTTTGAATCTACTTTTTATTGTCCATTTTGATCACCCTGTATGAATGTATTACAAAAATATCAATACAGTCCATTAGAGTAGGTCCCCATTTCCAAGGAAACCAACCATACCTAATTGATAAAGGCTTCGTTTAGAAAAGATTTCCACCTATGTTTTGGCCTGCAAACGTCATTTTTGACAACAAATTTGAAATTTGTCAAAAACGGTTAGACTTAGGTATAGGACATTATATATAAAATGTGTCTAAAATTGTATGTAGAATCTAAATATGTAATAATATATAGGGTTTTCTATTTAAAAAAAAAATTTAAAATTACTTCTAAGCTTTTATGATCTACCCTGTATAATTAAACATATTTTTGGAATATGCACCAGAACATATCTTACAACTTTTGTATTCAATTTTTTTTGTATCTCTTTAAATAAAGGAGATATGGGACTTTTTCACACTAATGAGCCACCCCGTATGAAACAAGAAGACGATTACTGTTACCACCTTTACCGTAAGCAAAAATACTAGACGTGACTGGCCGGTTTTTTATATTGATCAATTCTGGTGGCATTTCTCATTTATTGTAAGTTTATGATTGGTAAGTAAATCATTGATTGGCAAGGGTATTGAAGTGAAATAGTTGTCCATAGTGATGTTCCTACCTGATTTATCTATAGTAGATATTAGTCTCTTCATCACGCTAGCTGCAACATTAGACAACTCAAAAGGCCCATCATGTTGTTTGCCAGGATATATTTCCATGTTATGTGTGTAGAATGTTCTCGAATCGACTAGGCTGTAAATCTTTATGCCGTATTTCGCAGGCATGTTTGCAATATACTGCCTGAAGCGGCACCTCCACGAAATGCTCCAACACTCATTATTGGAGCACCTTTTGAGAAAATCTTCAAAAATTTTTCGATTTGGCCCCAAATTGTCATATTTAGCTTTTTCTTTTATTATGGTTGCATTATCAAACCTCAGACTTCTCATAAGTAAGTGAAATCTCCTTTGGCCCATAACGGCGGCAAAATAATCAGGTGCCATTCCACCAGTACTCCATAGGTCAGTAGTGTTGACATATTGGCTTTTCATAACTCCTGCCATATACAATACTCCTAAGAGGGCATGCATTTGTATAAAATCAGTTGGTTGACAGTCTCTTCCTCGCTGGTAAAACTCCCGTAACTGAGAAAGCTTTTGGTTCGTATAAAGTACAATTTCATGAATAACATCGTCAGGAAAAAATAATTTCCAACTGCCTAGTGGAGTCCGGGCCTCTTTCGCAACTCTCTTGACACCTGGAAGCTGCGCTATCAGATTATATGCACGTGTTTTGGTTCGAGGTAAATCGGGTTTATGCTTCAGCCATTCAGCCCTATCCTTTCCTACAAAAATAGGTACTCTATGTTGATTTTCAATCAAAGGCACAGGCGAATCTAAGTCAGCAATGAGGGAATCGTTGCTCTCTGAATCCCATTGATTTGTATCCGTACCGAGATCCGTACCATGTACACTATGCTCAGAAGAAACGCCATCACTATTTTCATATTTACAGAAGAACTGAAAATGCTCTTCTGCGTAATCAAATACATATTACTAGGAAGTTATTGGATAACAGTGATAAAAATCTTTTATATTTACATTTAGAAATTTCATTTATTTTGAATAAAGAAGATTGGGATAAAATTGATTCTATAACGTTTAAGTCTATGGAAATAAATTTTGACATCTCATGTCAACGTCAAAAAAAAAATTTAATAAATTATACAAACAACAAAATAACAGACCATCCATTGATTATAAAACAAACAGTTATAAACATTTCGGATAATGTTGTTTTAGATTATGCTATTGAAGCGCTTTCTAAAGTAGGAAATTTTGCGATAACACCTTTTGAAGATATAATTTCCAATATCGAAAACTCTATTAAATTATTACCTATTGATGCTGCTAAGGAAGTGAGATATAACACCGTTAACATATTACGTAAAACAAAACCTCCAAAGAGCAACTTATCATCATTTCGTGAACGACGTGCTTTACTTGATCTTAAACGCAATGAAAGTATTATAATATTAAAATCAGATAAAGGTAACGCAACTGTTATATTAAATATGAACGATTATTACGATTAAGATAGAACAATTGTTGGGACCAGAAACTTATCGTGAAATACCAAAAGATCCAACAAAAAAGATTCTTTTGAAAACTGAAGAACTTATTAAATTATCATCTATTCCTGAAGAAATAAAAAAGAAGCTAACTCTGAAGCTATTTCACCAAAACTATATGGCTTACCAACAATTCACAAACCTAATATTCCTTTAAGGCCTATTGTTAGTGCACTGCATATAGCCTTGTAAAACATCTTACATTTTTATAACAACCTCATATAGGAAAAACACCCCATTACATTAAAAATTCTGCCGACTTTGTTAAAAAAATGCATAGTTTCAAAATTTAAGAGGGCGATATAATGATTAGTTGTTTCACTTTTTACAAAATTGCCTTTAAAAGAAACTATTGAATACATTGATCATCTTTTTCCAAAGGACATAACCATTCTTTTTCAGCACTATCTTACTACAACTTATTTTCAGTGGAATAGTAAATTTTATGAACAGATTGAAGGTGTAGCAATGGATAGTTTCCTTAGTCCTGTTATAGCTAATTTTTGGGATGGGGACGTTTCACCCCCGTCGTTTCGCCCCCGCCGTTTCGCCCCTACCGTTTGGCCCCCGCCGTTTTGCTTCCGATGCCGTTTCGCCCCCGGCCGTTTCGCCCCTAAATGGTATACTTCTACAAAAATTGAAAAAATTATGAGCAAAATCTTTTTTGTCGTTTTCTGAATGTCGGTTTGAGAAAACAATAAACAAGTAGGAAAAAATGAACAAATAATTGTGTATAAAATAATATTTAATATAATTAATATAATATTATAATATATTAATATAATTTGGTTTTGTAAAATTAATTTATGGATAAGTTCGTTAAATGTTTGTACCTACTTCAATTAGGTAGGTAATCTGGGTTAACCATTATTAATGGTAATTAGCAAAGAATTTCTGATAAGTACTTAAAATTTAAACCAAGAACTAATAAAAAATATTCTGTACTTTCTACAAGAATAAAGAATATTGTTGAAAGTTATGGCAGAATAGATATTAATGATTATTTGTTAGGCATTGCCCATAATTTTGAATTTTAATATTTTATGTATTAGGTACGTGTTATTTAATCTCAAAATTTTCTATTATTTTCGAAGAAAAAAGGTCCCGGGGGCGAAACGTCCCGGGAGTGAAGCGTCCGGATGCGAAACGGTGGGGGTGAAACGGTGGGAGCGAAACGTCACATAACCCTAATTTTTACATGTAAAAATTTTAAACATTAGCATTACAAAATACACTTAGAAAACCTTCAGTTTGGTATAGATATGTAGATGGCACATTTGTTATTTGGAGACATGGAGAAGAGGCACTGCATGAGTTTTTGGTTTTTATAAATGGTGTACATCCTAGTATTCAGGTTACCATGGAAAAAGAAACTAATGGAAGTTTGCCATTTCTTCACATATTATTAATATCTAAAACTAATAATTCACTATCTTTTAAGATTTACAGAAAGCCGACACACACTGATAGATACCTTTATAAATTATCCACCCTCCATCCACGCCAAAAAATTGGTGTAATTAAATCTTTAGTAGATCGAGCAAAACGAATTTGTGACCCTGAATTTTTGAAGGATGAATATAAATATTTAACATAATTCTTGCAAGATAATGGATATTCACTTACAGATAATAATGTTATTACACCTTCTAGACGTAATCTTAAAGAAAAACCAGTTCTTAATGTTGGTACTGCTTTTCTTCCATTTATAGCTAATGTTACAGATAAAATTGAAAAAATCCTAATTAAATATGGCATTAGGACTATTTTTAAACCTACAAGAAAAAAAGAACATTTAAGATCACCTAAAGATATGTCAAACCCTTTATCATATTTCGGAGTGTATAAGTTATCTTGTTCATGTGGAAAAGTATACATCGGAACCACAAAACGTAGCTTTGGTACAAGACGTAAAGAACATATGAGATTTTGTGGATTAGGTCAACCAGAGAAGTCTACTGTGGCTGACCATGCCCTGAATAATCTAACTCATGACATTTAATTTGACAATATGGAAATATTGTCAAGACAAACCCATTGTTATGTTTGTTTACAACGTGAAGCTATTGAAATATATAAACACCCTAATAATTTTAATAGACAAGAAGAAAGTCTCCGTTTAAATAGGATTTGGCATCTTATAATTAAAAATAGGCATAATGATACGTCTTAATTTTGATTTTAATTTTGGCTTTTGGTATGTCTAGGTTTTTTGCTGTGCTTTCCTAGATCTTGAAGCAAATGCTTTACCAATTATATGTTAAATTACCACAGTACCTATAATTTAACATAAGCAGTTGAAATTAAGGTTAAAATTAAACAAATACAAAAAACGTTCTGCATTATGCTTTTCATTGTTAGTAACACTTACACTTATTGATAAAGATATCTCTTTGTTAGGTTTAACTGGATTATTTTATTTGATGTCATGTTTATATTTGTGAATGCTTCTATCATTTTGAAATTGAAGTTTTTCACAACTTTACACTAACATCATAACTCGGTTTCATATTGTTAAATGTGCGTTTTGGCTGACATTTTTCATTGCTAGACTTCGACTGTTAGAGGGTGTTCTGATTTGTCATCTTTAAGACAGTTTAACAATATTTAATTTTTAATGACGTAGTTATTATTTACTAAAATTTAATTCTATAGTTGGCTTTATACGTTTCTCCAGCTGATGTTTATGTTTTAATTTTTCAACTTTGACAAAATTGTTTATAACATCTTTAACAATTTTAATAGATATCACTACGGACGAAGATAACTGTAAGTGTTATCGAAACGTTTAGATTGTAAAATTTAAAATACACCATTAAAAAACCCAAAAAAGATAAGTATTTTATTATGTGTGATAATGGTGTAAGTTTACATTCTCATAAAACCATATTTTAATTGGAATAAGTCTGTACCTGCATTTTCATGCAAATTTAAAATTTGAGGAACGTTTATGATATTCTCTACAATAACGCGACCATTTATGTAAAAAGGAAATACGGGACTTGGACGCATCACCAGAAGAGTCTACCAAATACTCCTCAGTATTTGAAGAAGGAGAGGGAGATATTTCTTATAATTAGATACAAGCTCTCTAATCTGAGTGACAAATGTAGTGTCAAAAATATGTATTTTACTTCTGTTTTTAAAAGTGCATAGTTAAGAAATGGAGAGTGAAACGTTTGTATATTTTTCCATTGAATGCTCCATTCGTAAAATATATGGGCGATCTTAGAGATACTTAAAAAATTAAAGGCAACTCATTAAAAAAATTATTGCTTTGGCATTAAGTTTTTACAGTAAGACTAGTTTTTTCGCGGGTCCAAATATAATTCATATCAGACAAAATACTGTCCATGGCGGCGCTGGATCCCGATAAAGACATGCACAATGTTGTAGTACTGGTTAAAAAGCTCGACCCATTGTTTGTCAATAGAAATAGAAACTTATTTCCAATCTTGTATTTTTTGACTGGTTGTATATTTTTTAACGCACACAATTTCATCATAATGTTCCGAATCATGTATATGGATATTTTTCGAAAATATGACCACAGAGGTTCTTTTTTTAGCAATACCCAACGAAACGCTTGCGAATCTTCAGTGTTGCTTCCATTTATCTACATATGCTATACAAGTAGTTTAAAACATGGTTACTGACGTTTTAAATTGGGTTACGGCTAGGTCTTTTTCTTCATTTACCAAAGCTACTAGCATAGTGTTAACTTGATTTGCCAAAAGTCTTCATTTTTCCGTTCTATTAATCGTTGCTTTAAATTTGATAGAACCATGTGAACTTGTACCATGTAAGTAAGATTTTTCAGGTTCCACACATTTATGAAATGTAGAAGCTTGTGAGTGAAGAAACTGTATAGCCAAACTTCAAAGTTTTGAAAACTATTAAGAATCAATGTGGGACATTTTTCTTGATAGAGAAAAAAAATCCATAACAGTTTGGACATTTTTAATATTCCTTCCATCGAAGGTAACAACGCGAACCATCTGGTTTTACTGTATCCCAACAGTTTTCGTACTCAACATTAACAAACTCAAAAAATTCTTTTTATTGTTCAATTTTCACAATAATAGTTTTCATGTCAATAGGCAAGCAGTCTTCAGGTGTTTGAATACGATTATCAAGCATATGAGCAGCACAGTTCACTTCAACCAAAGGTCTTTTAAGTAACTGCTGAACTTTATAAATGACGTTATTTTGGCCATATATTGCTGCTCCCCCAAAATTGCAATTGGTGTTGTCAGCACACATTGCCATTACTTTTATTGTTAATTCGCATTGGTCGACCGTTTTAATAATATATTCGGATATAGTGTCTGAAGTTTCAGCTGGAAGACATTTTTAACTTTTTACTTGAATGCCCTTGTCTTTCATAAAATATATTACCAATATAGGAAAAATTTTACGCCCCCGTGAATTTTTTTTAATAATTGTGGACCTGAACAGGCTAAATTTGGTCTATTGTGCTAAAGCACTCAGCAACACGTAGGAGGATGGATAGAAGGACATTGAATTACCAAGCGATGCTTATGGACAGCTACCTTAATTTTTTTCAGATGATAAGTGACAGGAAAACATGAACTAGGGAGATCATTCCAGAGTTTAGAAGCCGTGTAGAAGAATGTGAATTGCGCCCCCTTTGGTACGTCAAGTGGAGATTTGTACTATATGTCAGAAGTCAAGGACGGGCCATTTATAAGCCTAATCGCTCTCTTTTGAATACGATCAACGATATGGAGAGCGTATTTGGGAGCACCAACCCAAAGGTGATAATTATATTCTAGATGAGGTCGAATTTGGGCCCTATACAGCAGAAAGATTTGTCGGGAGGTAAAATATTGGTAAGATCTGTACGAGCAGCTGTTTTGGTAGTTGACAGAAGATGATCAGCCCATAATAGATTTGATCTGAAATCTGAAATCCAGTCATTCCCAACAGAGTAATAGAGTCTGAAAGATATGAGCCATTCATACTTACAACAGGAGATGGTCGATCTTTTTTGGCGGACACAAGGCAACACTGAATTTTGTTAGCATTAAATTTAACTAGATCATTGCTTCCCCATTCGAGAATACATTGAATGTCTTCGTTTATTGAGTTTGCCATTTCAGCTTTAATGTCTTGCGACATAGAAGGTAGATTACCATTATGAGTAGACAGAGATAAACTACAATAAAGAATGCTGTCGTCAGCAAAGCAATGGATCGGATTAGTTGTTGAAGAAATAAGGTCATTTACGTATATCAGAAAAAGTGTAGGCGATATAACTGATCCCTGTGGCACGCCCGCGTTAATGCTAACCAAGATACGTATTCGTCTTTCATCAAGGAAACTAAAAACCCAGTTGATACGCGTATTATTTAACCCAAACGAGGTGAGTTTGGCAAGTAAATACTTATGCCAAACTTGGTCAAATGGCTTTGAGATATCTAAAGAGGCTACAACTATTTCATCGGATTGTTCTAATATATTATTCCAAACTTGGATCACAAATGAAAGAAGATCGCCTGTTGAACTACTCTGCCTAAACCCATATTGGTGGTCACTAAGGAGTTTGTTAGTATCAAGGAACGAGAGCACTTGATGATTGATGGTTTTTTTCATGATTTTAGACGAAATGGAAGTGATGGCAATTGGTCGGTAATTCGAGGGATCGGCCTTATCGCCAGTTTTTGGGAATATGTTGAACATTTGCTAACTTCCATGATGAAGGAAATTCCTCAGAAAACAGAGATCGAATAGAGCTTAGATAGGACTGGTAATAGTTTGGGGCAACATTTTTTTAAGACAATAGCTGAAATGCTGCCTGGGCCAGTCGCCTTATTGAGATCAAGCCTATTGATAATCAATTCTAGGAGCTTGTACCGAAAATGAATCGGCTTCATAGCGTATAAAGAAGATTTGACTAGAGGCACATCATTACCAGAATCATTGAGACACGAGTTTGATGCAAATAAATCCAGAAAAACATTGGTTTTGTCTATAGAATCAGCAACTACAAATCCGCCAAAAGATGTCGGGGGGGGGGGGATGAAGTTTTTACTAATGACTTTAGCTAAATATCACAATTTACAACTGTCCAAAGGCGATGCAGCTAGTTTATTACGTTTTCGTTGTTTTAGTTTTAGTGATGACACTTTTGCAGATATTTCTACCACCAACGTATTCTTGATGACTCTCGATCATTTTATTAGATTTCCATTTAATATAAGATTTATTTTCCAAAGAAATTGCATCAGCACAAGCCTATTGAACCAGGGTTGGGAACCTGAAAGACCTACACGATTCTGTTTTTTAGGAATGTATAACTTCACGCCTTCAGGTACTGAAAGAGCAAAGTCCGAAGAAGAGGACGACTTAAAACAATATTCACGCCATGGAAAGGTTGCAAAGAAGTCTCATAAATCACTCTATCTCGCTGACTTAAAACACCACAAGGTTATATTGGTGTTGCGAACAATACCGGAAAAAGGGACGGTAGAAATGATTTCTGTTTGACAATAGTCAGATAGAGGGGACAGAACGAAAGTTTTATAAACAAGTGGGTTTGATGTAAGAAAGAAAAAAATGTGAAGTATGGCTAGGGTTATAAGGGATTCTTGTGGGTTCAGAAATCATTTGTGTGAGATCACAAGCAATAGGAAATGTTCCTGCACAATGACCAGCTCGATTAGTAGTAGATGAAAATTGAAGCCAATTAGAGTTAAGAACATTGAAATCTCCTACAATTGAGATATTGTAAGATGGAAACTGAGACAGAAGGTAATCGAAGAAGTCTTGAAAGTTCCTGTCATTTACTCATTAGGAAACCTATAAATGCAACAGTAAAATTTCAAAAATTTAGGACCATAATGTTTAAACCAAATCACGCCGAAATTTTTATTTTCCAAGGAAGAAATCCTCTTGCAAGCACTTCTGTCCTTGATATAAGCACACACGCCTCCTTTATATCGAAAGTTAGAGTGAAGGTTGTGTTGGGGATATTGCAAGTCGGGTGAATCGGAGCTTCCAGAGGAGACTTGTGTTTCAGATAGAAATAAAATGTCAGGTTGTAATTGTTCAAGATGTTGGTGAACAGCATTAACCTGATACCGCGGATATTGCAATAGTGGATCAAAAAGTTAAAACCTTCGATGGCCGAGGTCGCTTGGACCATGCTCTCTTGGACATCCGAATAGGGCAGGATTTTACGTCCGGAATTTACTACCCTAGAAACCACAGCCATCTTTTTTGTAACTTTTAATTTTGGACTTTCAATCCGATACGAAGAGAGCGAGGGCGAGAAGGAAGAATAAGGATGAGAATAAATTAAGAAAAGGTGACTGGCAGCCCTTACCGAGCTCAGAAAATCCGAGACTCGATATTAAGGAGCCCATGGTAAGGGTACCTCCAAATTTGAACAGTCAGTGTAGATTGTTACAAAAGTGACTGTTCCAAGATCACTTTGCATAGAGCTTAAAGATTTTTTTTGTAAAATGTTACACAGTACTTCCAGGTTTAGTTCTCGCACACACAAATTTTTGCCGGAAGCAACTTAGTATTAGCTACTTTGCTACTACTAAACGCAGCAATATATGCCTTTTTATGCTTAAATGTCAATATGTGTTGTACAATATCTTCCTTTCCACCATATGCAAATACACATTATAAGCACTTTCCGTCACTATCTGAGATTGTGTTTTTAATAAATGCGTATTCACTTTCCAAATGCACACTTTCTTTTTGGCTTTGTCTGATTTTCTACCGTCCTAGGTACACACACGCACACACAATAACGATTATTTATTTAAAAGCAATTATTTATTAACACTTAAGCTTAACAGACGAACTATTTACGCTGTATTCATTTACACGTATCGGTATATTTATATTCCACACATACAAGCACCGTCAGCAAATTATTTTCTCGCTAGACTTCATACGTAATACCGCCTCATAAGCGGGATCGCGCAATATATATTTGTCGACAAAGGTGCTAGAGTAGTCTCGTAAATTGTAGAACTATTGTGTCTTATCTGAAGGTCGAAATATCTTTTTCGTGTTTTATAGACTTTGATTAATTCCTTCTAAACAATAAAACGTCAAAAACGAGACAAGACGAGACAGAAAAAAGGGACTACTTTATAAATATGAAACATTTACATGATTTATTAAAATGACGTGTTTAAAAAAGGGACTGCCCCGTATAATATAGGCTGGTAAAATGATCGGCTGCGAGCTTGCATTTATATAAAAATTCATACTTACACTAGAATAAGTATTCGCTTAATTGATCACAGACACAAATCGTTAACATATGCGGTTTAACGCCGAAAGAATTATTTTACAGACAAACTGTTTACAATGAAGGTATTTAATTAACCCAAAAATAGATCTGGCTCGATTGACACTCTAACTGTAACTGCCCCCCTTAGATTTCAAACCTAACTATATCTACTCCCAAAAAACTACCCCCGTTTTTCAAAAGTAATAAAAAACAAAAAAAAACATTAATTTCCGTCGGAACAGTTTCATATTAATTTTCAAAATATGCATTCGTTCGTAACGAATCCTACATTTCTCTCTCGAGTTTTTTTTTTATGATTGTGGACATGAACAGGCTAAATTAGGCCTATCGTGCTAAAGCACTCAGGAACACTTAGGAGGACGGATTCCTAGTAACAAAGATATCTTTTGATCGCGGTCTGTACCACCGTAATTAATCATTAGCGCAATGACATTTTTACATCAAGAATGTGCATAAGAAATTACGGTTCGTTATGCCCCTTCACTAAAGTATTTTTAAGCTGCACCTGCCACTCACCCCCTAACGTGTTTACATACATATTAGTTACAAACAATCCTACATTCCTTACATAAAATTTCTAAATAAAATATTAAAAAATATTAAAATCCACTAATTATCTTTTCTCTCGTGGTAACAATGGAGATTTGACAAACGTTTATTACAATAATAAAATTTTCGCGGTCCGCTATATACAATATGTCTTTTCTTTTGCGTCATCCAGGTTGAAAACGTATTTCGTTTCCCAACCCTACCCCCTTAATAAAGTTATAAAATTTTGTTTTTTTTATACCTTCTGCTTGAACCTGTATTGCACCATTATGTACCACTAAAAGTTTGGATTGCACTCGCTAACAAATATCCGATAATCTACTCGGAACTACTAATTGGCCCACCTTTTTTGATTTATTGAACGTTTTTTATGCTGCTGCATTACATTCGTTCTGCATTTTGAACAAATTGTGTTCTTGGGCCCCTAGCTAAACTGAATGTTCTGATTGGCTTAAATTCATAAAACAAAGTAAGTGAGAAGTTTTTATTTTCGGAGCTACTCCTTGTATAATTGTGTATTACCAGAATGCTACTAAGCAGCTTAACCAAATTGGATGTTCTGATTGGCTTAAAATCATACGAAAAAAATAATTGGGGGGTAATACACTGGCAGTAAGGCGGTAATCGTTATAAACATTTCACTAGACCACGAAAGCGTTTTGTTTTGGAAAAATCATGAAAGTTAAAACATGGGCGTCTATTTGATTAGAGCCCGACAGCTGAACGTTGCAGTCTGCCCTATATGAGGTTTTTTCAGGGGGGGTTCCTCATACGCACATAGCGACGCAAACCACTCGGTACGACCCACTGGATCCCCTTTGTAGTAATTCGGTGTACTCTGTTATTTCTTAGAGCGTAATGTTTATAAATGTCTATCTCGTATGCACTATTTGGGGGTCTGGTCAATATATCTTTAATTATAGACATTTGTTGATCGGTCATTTGCGCTGAAAGAATCCAGTCCGCGAGATCCAACAGCAATAACATCGGCGGCGTTATGTCTGTTACTTGACTGATATCTTTGGTATGTTTAACCAAGTTAATTTGCAGTTGCAGGGTGACGATCTCAACTTGATTAAAATAAAATCAATAGTATCGACCTTTGTGGGTCAACTTATCCTTTATAAACAAAATATAACCAGAAAAGAATATTCACAGTTTCGGCATTTCTCAAAATTACCAGAAATGCTTCAAGACGATGTTATTTTGTCCTATGTCACTCACTTGGACGCACTTAATATTTACCGAATTTTATGTCTATTTATTTTGTTAAATTTTGATGAGAAAATGATGTCAAGTTTACTCACTTAACCAACCGCAAAGTTTTTAAATTGGTAAGTATTTTGTATCAATAGGATTTTTAAAGTAATTTGGCTATGGAGGTCTGTGGTATCAGTTCATTTTGGAAAAGGGGTGTCTGGCCCAAAATAGTTTGGGAATCCCTGTTCTAGACCGCCCTCGATATAACCCTCGCTTTGTATTTGAATTATGACAGGCCGGTTATATATTAACCTTTTATTAAATAAGGGTGTCAATCATAATGATCTTTTTATACTTAGCATTCACAATTTAAAATATTTATCTTACAGCATGTACTTAAATTGAACCTACATTTTAACGTACATTGTAGATTTTATGAAAATGTAAACTTTCATCATTATCTCTCATAATAAAATACTTATCTTTTTTGGGTTTTTTAAATGGTGTATTTTAAATTATACAATCTAAACATTTCGATAACACTTACAGTTATCTTCGTCAGTAGTAATATCTGTAAAAAATTATTAAAGGTGTTGTAAACAATTTTGTCAAAATTAAAACATAAACATCAGCCTACTATTAATATAACAGTTTGGGAAACGTATAAAGCCAACTATAAAATTAAATTTTAGTAAAGAATAACTAGGTCAATAAAAATTAAATATTGTTAAACTGCCTTAAAGATGACAAATCAGAACACTCTCTACGGCGAAAGCTAACAATGAAATTTATCAGCCAAAAAACACATTTAACAAAATTTAATCGAGTTATGATGTAAGTGTAAAGTGAAAAACTTCAATTTGAAAATGATAGAAGCATTCACAAATCCAAATATCACATCAAATAAAATAACCCAGTTAATCTAACAAAGAGATATCTTTATCAATAAGCGGAAGTGTTATTAACAATGAAAAGCACAATGCAGAACGTTTTTTGTAATTTTTTTTAAATTTTAATTTAATTTCAACTGCTTATGTTAAATTATAGTGCTGTGGTAATTTAACATATAATTGGTAAAGCATTTGCTTCAAGGTCTAGGAAAAACACAACAAAAAACCTAGACATACCAAAAGTTCAAATTAAAATCAAAATTAAGACGTATCATTACGCTTTTTTTTTTAATTATAAGATGCCAAAACCTATTTAAACGGAGATTTTCTTCTTGTCTATTAAAATTATTAGGGTGTTTATGCAACGTGTCCCAGATAACATTTCCAGCATGAGGATCGCGCTTATTATAAAAGATACAGATTTGGTTAAATTAGATGAATTACTCCTAAGGATTAGTGAAATTATAGGATACTTCCCAATTTCCAAATTTCCATGTATTTTAAGACTTATGGCAAGAAAAAGAAAAATGTCAAATTTCTTTTTCTTGTAATATCTTTTTTGTTATGTTAGACATATAAATTTTATTTGCACTTTCTTAAGATATTTTTTATGCAGAATTTAAATATCAATTTGGATTTTTTTTTGCACTTTCTATTTTTGTTTCAACCCCTAAATTAAATTTTTCTTATGGAACGACAAGTCGGCTTTGAAATAATTGATCGTGTTTTTTTATCCTCTTTACAATGATATAGCACATGTACTATCTATTTTTAAAAACAACAAAGAAAATTTAAAAAAATATATTATATTAAAGACTCTAACAATGAGCAGGCCGTGAAACATAAAAACACAATCGAATTTAATGTCACTTAAAAATTATTCGTTCCAGAATATTTTTGTGTCAAACATGCCTTTATTTACTAATACTGAAAAGTTTGATATGTTGAGTTGTTACATCTTGTCTCATAAAAACAGTTTAGAAGCTGAACGGATGTGCTTGAGGCTGTATCCTGAAAGAAGGCAGCCCAGTGCTCGTACGTACAGAAATTTGGTAATTAATTTAAAAGAATATGGTTCATTTTCAAAACCTACTAGAAATCCGAAATAACGGAATGAAGATGCAGAACTAAATGTATTACAATCAGTTATTGAAAATCCTTCAACATCTGTTAGAGAAATTGAACATATCACTGGTATTTCGAAAACTACATCACAATGAATTTTAAAACGTCACAGGTATCATCCGTATAAGTACACCATTCTGCAGGGACTTAGAGACGGAGATCAGGGGAGAAGATTACAATTTTGCCAATGGTATGTTAATCAATGTGAGAATAACGATAATTTTCCAGCTACGATTTTGTGGTCTGACGAAAGCAGATTTACAAATAATGGCCTTTTCAATCGACACAATGTTCACTTTTGGGACCGTGAAAATCCTCACGTTGTTAAGGAAAGTCGGCATCAAGTGAGATTTGGTTTTAACGTCTGGTGTGGCATTTTAGGCGCTAAACTTATTGGGCCCATATTTTTTAACGAAACATTAAATAGTGAAAGGTATTTGAATTTACCACAAACTGATTTAGAAAATAAACTTGATGACTTACCACTGATTGAGAATATTAATATCTGCTTCCAACAAGATGGCGCCCCACCCCACAATTCAAACATCATCAGCGAATATCTTAATAATCGGTTTCCAAATTCATGGATTGGTAATCGAGGGTCGATTTTATGGCCACCCAGATCTCCAGACTTAACGCCCTTGGACTTTTTCCTTTGGGGCTACGTAAAAAATCGAGTGTACGTGCAAACATTTGAGAATGCCGAAGATCTTCGTGAAGCTGTTCTTGCAGCATTTGGTAGCATTAAACGCCAAAAACTACGCAGAGCAATTACGTCGACACTACGCAGGGCACAATTATGTTTAGAACGGAATGGTCAATTGTTTGAACATCTTTTATAATTGGATAATTATCTCCAATACTATTACCTGCTTAACTCTTGTTGTTAACTATTATTTGTCGTTTTCTCATGTTTCACGGCCTACTTATTGTTAGAGTCTTTAATAAAATACATTTTCTTTGTTGTTTTTAAAAATAGATAGTACATGTGCTATATCATTGTAAAGAGGATAAAAAAACACGATCAATTATTTCAAAGCCGACTTGACTAAAAAATAGAAAGTACAAAAAAAATTCAAATTGATATTTAAATTCTGCATAAAAAATATCTTAAGAAGGTGCAAATAAAATTTATATGTCTAATATAACAAAAAAGATATTACAAGAAAAAGAAATTTGACTTTTTCTTTTTCTTGCCATAAGTCTTAAAATACATGGAAATTTGGAAATTGGAGAATGTCGTATAATTCCACTAATCCTTAGGAGTAATTCATCTAATTTAACCAAATCTGTATCTTTTGTAATAAGCGAGATCCCCATTCTGGAAATGTTATCTGGGACACGTTGTATATTTCAATAGCTTCACGTTGTAAACGAACATAATAATGAGTTTGTCTTGACAATATTTCCATATTGAATTATTATTTTTAGATATTAATATGTCAAGAAATGGTAAACTTCCATTAGTTTCTTTTTCCATGGTAAACTGAATACTAGGATGTATACCATTTATAAAAACCAAAAACCCATGCGGTGCTTCTTCTCCATGTCTCCAAATAACAAATGTGTCATCTACATATCTATACCAAACTGAAGCTTTTTAGGTGTATTTTGTAACGCTAATGTTTCAAATTTTTTTTCCATATAAAAATTAGCTATAACAGGACTTTTGGTATGTCTAGGTTTTTTGCCGTGTTTTTCCTAGACCTTGAAGCAAATGCTTTACCAATTATATGTTAAATTACCACAGCACTATAATTTAACATAAGTAGCTGAAATTAAATTAAAAAAAAAAAAAAATTACAACAAACGTTCTGCATTGTGCTTTTCATTGTTAATAACACTTCCACCAAAATTAGCTAACCAAAATATTTTCATCAAAAAAAAAATTGACCCACTAGAGGGTTAATAACACTTGCACTTATTGATAAAGATATCTCTTTGTTAGATTTAACTGGGTTATTTTATTTGATGTGATGTTTGGATTTGTAAATGCTTCTATCATTTTCAAATAGAACTTTTTCACAACTCTACACTTACATCATAACTCGATTAAATTTTGTTAAATGTGTTTCTTGGCTGACAAATTTCATTGTTAGCTTTCGCCGTAGAGAGTGTTCTGGTTTGTCATCTTTAAGGCAGTTTAACAATATTTAATTTTTAATGACCTAGTTATTCTTTACTAAAATTTAAATTCATAGTTGGCTTTATACGTTTCTCAAACTGTTATATTAATAGCAAAATTGTTTACAACATCTTTAATAATTTTTAACAAATATTACTACTGACGATGATAACTGTAAGCGTTATCGAAACGTTTAGATTGTATAATTTAAAATACACCATTAAAAAACCCCAAAAAAGATAAGTATTTTATTGTAGATTTTAGTTCAACACCCGCGGAATTATACACAACAAATTTCTTTCCGTCTTCGTCATATAACATGTGCAAAGCCAAAAACGATGAAGTTGCATGTTCGACTGTAGTGTTTGAATTACTGTGACCATACTCATTACATTATATGCTTTCTTAATTACCACACTATAGCGTTATGTTCCAGCATCAATTGTATTTCGTTATATTTGTGCATACTTTTTAAAAGTTCAGCAGACTACGTTATTTAGTTTTATGGATATTTAAGAAATTTATTTTACTTGGTAATACTAATTTTTATGATACCAAGCAATAATAATATTTTATGATTATTGCTAGTGACCTGTGTAAATACAAAAATTGACACATTTTACATTTTCTGAAATATTTACAATCTTTTATAAATAACATTGTACAAGTTTCCTAAGAAAACTTAGATATACGTTAATTTTTTATGTGATCTACCTAACCAATAATTTGTTTAATCGATTATTTGATTATCGACGAATAAAAATAATCGATTATTTTCAGTAATCGGTTATCGATTGTTCAACCTCATAATCGCCTACCCCTAGCCAATAGTTCCACAGTTCTCCAAACCAACTGAAAAAACAGGACTAAAGGAAGGTTGAGTAATTAGAGCTTAGAAAATATATTGCAATTTTGTAATTATAATTTTTTTGGCAAAATGTTATAATTAATTTATAAACAAAACTGTACAAGTGTTCTAAGAAAAACTAGATATACGTTGATTTTTTTATGTTATCTACTTGACCAATTATTTGATTAATCTATTATTTGATTACTGACGAATCAAAAAAATCCATTATTTTCAGTAATCTGTTATCGATTGCGCAAACTTATAATCGCCCACCCTTAGCCGCTAGTTCTCCAGTTCTCAAAATCTACTGAAAAAACAGGGCTAAACCAAGGTTGAGTAATTAGAGGTTCGGAAATATGTTGTAAGTTTATAATTACATTTGTTTTGGCGAAATGTTACTGTAAATTGTTTTATCACACGGTTCTCAATAAGGTATAAGTTAAAAACGTTAAGCGATTGGAACATCGCAAATTTCTTCTAACTTTGTAATTACAAAACTTCCTGTAAAATTTTAATTATAATCAGAACTCCAAAATTCGATTAAAATATTTTCCCTTCTATCGCAGAAATTCCTCTTAATTTTAATATAAACTGCAAAAGCTCATTATGGAAATCTTTAGGACCCTTGATAATATATCAGGAACAAGAATTATATTCTATAATGCTAACCAGAACTTCAAAATGCCATTAAAATATTTTCCCAAATATGTATAATCACTTGAATGATAAAAATTCCCCTTAATTTTTTAATATAACCCTTCATGGTCTTATTATGGAAACATCTAGAACTCTTGAGGGGCTATCAGGAACAAGAACTCCAGAATTATATTCTAAATCGCTAACCAGAACTTCAAAATTCCGTTAAAATATTTTCCCAAATATGTATAATCACTTGAAATATATAAATTCCCCTTAATTTTTTAATATACGTTTTCATAGCATTATTATGGAACCATTTAGAACCCCTGATTGGCTATCTAGAACAAGAACTCCAGAATTATATTCTAAAACGCTAACCAGAACTTCAAAATTCCATTAAAATATTGTCCCAAATATGTATAATCACTTGAATGATAAAAATTCCCCTTAATTTTTTAATATAACCCTTCATGGTCTTATTATGGAAACATCTAGAACTCTTGAGGGGCTATCAGGAACAAGAACTCCAGAATTATATTCTAAATCGCTAACCAGAACTTCAAAATTCCGTTAAAATATTTTCCCAAATATGTATAATCACTTGAAATATATAAATTCCCCTTAATTTTTTAATATACGTTTTCATAGCATTATTATGGAACCATTTAGAACCCCTGATTGGCTATCAAGAACAAGAACTCCAGAATTATATTCTAAAACGCTAACCAGAACTTCAAAATTCCATTAAAATATTGTCCCAAATATGTATAATCACTTGAAATATATAAATTGCCCTTAATTTTTTAATATACGCTTTCATAGCATTATTATGGAACAATTTAGAACCCTTGAGGGGCTATCAAGAACAAGAACTCCAGAATTATATTCTAAAACGCTAACCAGAACTTCAAAATTCCATTAAAATATTTTCCCAAATATGTATAATCACTTGAATTATAAAAATTCCCCTTAATTTTTTAATATACACTTTTATAGCCTTATTATGGAACCATTTAGAACTCTTGAAGGGCTATCAAGAACAAGAACTCCAGAATTATAATCTCAAACGATAAAAGGAACTTCAAAATTCCTGTAAGAGCCTCCTTTTGTTTCTATATGTAAGAGGAAGGAGGGTCTTACCTAATATATACACAATTCAATAATCGGTTTATAATCGCACAACTTTATTATCACTCACCAAACTCAGTCCGGTTTGATAGGGCTTCTATCAGGATCGTGCCATTACTGCCCTTGACTTGGCTACTGCAATTATAAAGAAAACACAAGGAGCATCTCTGACTGTGCTAATCTCAACTCATACTTTTACAGTTATTGTACAATTCTAAGGCCAATCAGCTATTGAACGCAATAGCTGTATTCCCCCTGTCGGGAGAACATTGTCTAATGAATCTGAGGATCTTCCTACGCCAGGTCCTTCTACCCCCCAAACACGTATCCCCCAATGAATAAACCACCCTCATAGGAAGAGGGTCTGCAGGAGTCTTCTAACGTCAGACAGAAGCAATAAGCTTTAAGTCCGAATACGTAACTCCATTGAATTAATGGGGGACTTCCAACGTTGGGGAAGGCCCAGATTACGTAATCCTCGTGCATAAGATGATGGGTGCCCAAGGCTCTCCTATAAGACCGTCTACGTATCCTCCTGTGCAATAAACCACCCTCCTCAAAGATAAGGGTACACAAGGGTCTTCCAACGTCAGACAAGGGCCACATGCTACATGGCATGGATACTGACCCTGTGCCTGAACGTAACCCCAATGAGATAAAGGAGGCCTTCTGACGTCGGTCGAGACGCCCAGCAAGCACTTAACAAGATTAGGAAGCCGGACCAAATACGTATCCCCCCATGCAATACAGAGGTCTTCCAACGTCAGACCAAGGCCACATGCTACGTGGCATGGATACTGACCCTGTGCCTGAACGTAACCCCCACGAAATACAGGAGGCCTTCTAACGTCGATCTGGTTCTAATCATCCCTAATAGTTACGGGACCGGCAGTATTTAAACTGCCCGTACGAACGCACATTAATTACCACTCATCATCACATCGCGCGCATCAAGCAATTATAGATACAAGCGTCACATCTATCATTCGCACGCTTCTTAGTAAACATTAACATAACACTACTTAAGGTACCTTTAACATGTCATATAATCATACATCATATCCTTAAGAACAGCAATTATTGTTTTACTCACATGCAAATTAATTACCATAATCACACTATATGTAGGTGTCAATAATAATCCAAAGAAAATTGATTACTCTATTTGTACAATAATAACGCAAGTTAGATATGCTCACCTTCAACGCACAAAAATAGAACAGCACTATTCACAAGAAAACTCAATTACGTTCTGAACATTCTTTCAAGTCAATATTAGTAATTTATATATCGATTTTGTTAACGACCGTCTGTATTAGTTCATAGACCGGCATTTCCCCTAACTTTAATATAGTGACATATTTATGGGCCCTTATCTTAATTCCTATACAACGAACTCGACAAAACAAAAAAAAGAAACGCATATGTCGAATAACCCATAATTTTATTAAAACTAACGATTACATAATGTAGAAAAAAAGTAATTTTTGTATGCTATTTACATTCCATTAGAATATTTTCCCAAATATGTATAATCACTTGAAATATAAAAATATCCCTGAATTTTTTAATATACGCTTTCATAGACTTATTCTCGGACCATTTAGAACTCTTGAGGGGCTATCAAAAACAAGAATTCAAGAATTATAATCTCAAACGCTAACCAGAACTTCAAAATTCCATTAAAACATTTTCCCAAATATGTATAATCACTAGAAATATAAAAATTCCCCTTAATTTCTTAATATACTTTCATAGCCTTATTATGGAACCATTTAGAACTCTTTAGAGGCTATCAAGAATTATGTTCTAAAACGCTAACCAGAACTTCAAAATTCCATTAAAATATTTTCCCAAATATGTATAATCACTTGAAATATATAAATTCCCCTTAATTTTTAATATACGTTTTCATAGCATTATTATGGAACCATTTAGAACCCCTGATGGGCTATCAAGAACAAGAACTCCACAATTATATTCTAAAACGCTAACTAGAAGTTCAAAATTCCATTAAAATATTTTCCCAAATATGTATAATCACTTGAAATATATAAATTCCCCTTAATTTTTTAATATTCGCTTTCATAGCATTATTATGGAACAATTTAAAACCCTTGAGGGGCTATCAAGAACAAGAACTCCAGAATTATATTCTAAAACGCTAACCAGAACTTCAAAATTCCATTAAAATATTTTCCCAAATATGTATAATCACTTGAATTATAAAACTTCCCCTTAATTTTTTAATATACACTTTTATAGCCTTATTATGGAACCATTTAGAACTCTTGAAGGGCTATCAAGAACAAGAACTCCAGAATTATAATCTCAAACGATAACCAGAACTTCAAAATTCCATTAGAATATTTTCCCAAATATGTATAATCACTTGAAATATAAAAATATCCCTGAATTTTTTAATATACGCTTTCATAGCCTTATTATCGGACCATTTAGAACTCTTGAGGGGCTATCAAAAACAAGAATTCAAGAATTATAATCTCAAACGCTAACCAGAACTTCAAAATTCCATTAAAACATTTTCCCAAATATGTATAATCACTAGAAATATAAAAATTCCCCTTGATTTCTTAATATACTTTCATAGCCTTATTATGGAACCATTTAGAAATCTTTAGGGGCTATCAAGAATTATGTTCTAAAACGCTAACCAGAACTTCCAAATTCCATTAAAATATTTTCCCAAATATGTATAATCACTTGAAATATATAAATTCCCCTTAATTTTTTAATATACGTTTTCATAGCATTATTATGGAACCATTTAGAACCCCTGATGGGCTATCAAGAACAAGAACTCCAGAATTATATTCTAAAACGCTAACCAGAACTTCAAAATTCCATTAAAATATTTTCCCAAATATGTATAATCACTTGAATTATAAAAATTCCCCTTAATTTTTTAATATACACTTTTATAGCCTTATTATGGAACCATTTAGAACTCTTGAAGGGCTATAAAGAACAAGAACTCCAGAATTATATTCTAAAACGCTAACCAGAAGTTCAAAATTCCATTAAAATATTTTCCCAAATATGTATAATCACTTGAAATATATACATTCCCTTTAATTTTTTAATATACGCTTTCATAGCATTATTATGGAACAATTTAGAACCCTTGAGGGGCTATCAAGAATAAGAATTCCAGAATTATATTCCAAAACGCTAACCAGAACTTCAAAATTCCATTAAAATATTTTCCCAAATATGTATAATCACTTGAATTATAAAAATTCCCCTTAATTTTTTAATATACACTTTTATAGCCTTATTATGGAACCATTTAGAACTCTTGAAGGGCTATCAAGAACAAGAATTCAAGAATTATAATCTCAAACGCTAACCAGAACTTCAAAATTCCATTAAAACATTTTCCCAAATATGTATAATCACTAGAAATATAAAAATTCCCCTTAATTTCTTAATATACTTTCATAGCCTTATTATGGAACCATTTAGAAATCTTTAGGGGCTATCAAGAATTATGTTCTAAAACGCTAACCAGAACTTCCAAATTCCATTAAAATATTTTCCCAAATATGTATAATCACTTGAAATATATAAATTCCCCTTAATTTTTTAATATACGTTTTCATAGCATTATTATGGAACCATTTAGAACCCCTGATGGGCTATCAAGAACAAGAACTCCAGAATTATATTCTAAAACGCTAATCAGAAGTTCAAAATTCCATTAAAATATTTTCCCAAATATGTATAATCACTTGAAATATATAAATTCCCCTTAATTTTTTAATATACGTTTTCATAGCATTATTATGGAACCATTAGAACCCCTGATGGGCTATCAAGAACAAGAACTCCAGAATTATATTCTAAAACGCTATCCAGAACTTCAAAATTCCATTAAAATATTTTCCCAAATATGTATAATCACTTGAAATATATAAATTCCCCTTAATTTTTTAATATACGTTTTCGTAGCATTATTATGGAACCATTTAGAACCCCTGATGGGCTATCAAGAACAAGAACTCCAGAATTATAATCTCAAACGATAACCAGAACTTCAAAATTCCATTAGAATATTTTCCCAAATATGTATAATCACTTGAAATATAAAAATATCCCTGAATTTTTTAATATACGCTTTCATAGCCTTATTATCGGATCATTTAGAACTCTTGAGGGGCTATCAAAAACAAGAATTCAAGAATTATAATCTCAAACGCTAACCAGAACTTCAAAATTCCATTAAAACATTTTCCCAAATATGTATAATCACTAGAAATATAAAAATTCCCCTTAATTTCTCAATATACTTTCATAGCCTTATTATGGAACCATTAGAACCCCTGATGGGCTATCAAGAACAAGAACTCCAGAATTATATTCTAAAACGCTAACCAGAACTTCAAAATTCCATTAAAATATTTTCCCAAATATGTATAATCACTTGAAATATATAAATTCCCCTTAATTTTTTAATATACGTTTTCATAGCATTATTATGGAACCATTAGAACCCCTGATGGGCTATCAAGAACAAGAACTCCAGAATTATATTCTAAAACGCTAACCAGAACTTCAAAATTCCATTAAAATATTTTCCCAAATATGTATAATCACTTGAAATATATAAATTCCCCTTAATTTTTTAATATACGTTTTCATAGCATTATTATGGAACCATTAGAACCCCTGATGGGCTATCAAGAACAAGAACTCCAGAATTATATTCTAAAACGCTAACCAGAACTTCAAAATTCCATTAAAATATTTTCCCAAATATATATAATCACTTGAAATATATAAATTCCCCTTAATTTTTTAATATACGTTTTCATAGCATTATTATGGAACAATTTAGAACCCTTGAGGGGCTATCAAGAACAAGAATTCCAGAATTATATTCCAAAACGCTAACCAGAACTTCAAAATTCCATTAAAATATTTTCCCAAATATGTATAATCACTTGAATTATAAGAATTCCCCTTAATTTTTTAATATACACTTTTATAGCCTTATTATGGAACCATTTAGAACTCTTGAAGGGCTATCAAGAACAAGAACTCCAGAATTATAATCTCAAACCAGAACCAGAACTTCAAAATTCCATTAGAATATTTTCCCAAATATGTATAATCACTTGAAATATAAAAATATCCCTGAATTTTTTAATATACGCTTTCATAGCCTTATTATCGGATCATTTAGAACTCTTGAGGGGCTATCAAAAACAAGAATTCAAGAATTATAATCTCAAACGCTAACCAGAACTTCAAAATTCCATTAAAACATTTTCCCAAATATGTATAATCACTAGAAATATAAAAATTCCTTAATTTCTCAATATACTTTCATAGCCTTATTATGGAACCATTAGAACCCCTGATGGGCTATCAAGAACAAGAACTCCAGAATTATATTCTAAAACGCTAACCAGAACTTCAAAATTCCATTAAAATATTTTCCCAAATATGTATAATCACTTGAAATATATAAATTCCCCTTAATTTTTTAATATACGTTTTCATAGCATTATTATGGAACCATTAGAACCCCTGATGGGCTATCAAGAACAAGAACTCCAGAATTATATTCTAAAACGCTAACCAGAACTTCAAAATTCCATTAAAATATTTTCCCAAATATATATAATCACTTGAAATATATAAATTCCCCTTAATTTTTTAATATACGTTTTCATAGCATTATTATAGAACCATTTAGAACCCCTGATGGGCTATCAAGAACAAGAACTCCAGAATTATAATCTCAAACGATAACCAGAACTTCAAAATTCCATTAGAATATTTTCCCAAATATGTATAATCACTTGAAATATAAAAATATCCCTGAATTTTTTAATATACGCTTTCATAGCCTTATTATGGGACCATTTAGAACTCTTGAGGGGCTATCAAAAACAAGAATTATAATCTCAAACGCTAACCAGAACTTCAAAATTCCATTAAAACATTTTCCCAAATATGTATGATCACTAGAAATATAAAAATTCCCCTTAATTTCTTAATATACCTTCATAGCCTTATTATGGAACCATTTAGAACTCTTTAGGGGCTATCAAGAATTATGTTCTAAAACGCTAACCAGAACTTCAAAATTCCATTAAAATATTTTCCCAAATATGTATAATCACTTGAAATATATAAATTCCCCTTAATTTTTTAATATACGTTTTCATAGCATTATTATGGAACCATTTAGAACCCCTGATGGGCTATAAAGAACAAGAACTCCAGAATTATATTCTAAAACGCTAACCAGAAGTTCAAAATTCCATTAAAATATTTTCCCAAATATGTATAATCACTTGAAATATATACATTCCCTTTAATTTTTTAATATACACTTTTATAGCATTATTATGGAACAATTTAGAACCCTTGAGGGGCTATCAAGAATAAGAATTCCAGAATTATATTCCAAAACGCTAACCAGAACTTCAAAATTCCATTAAAATATTTTCCCAAATATGTATAATCACTTGAATTATAAAAATTCCCCTTAATTTTTTAATATACACTTTTATAGCCTTATTATGGAACCATTTAGAACTCTTGAAGGGCTATCAAGAACAAGAACTCCAGAATTATAATCTCAAACGATAACCAGAACTTCAAAATTCCATTAGAATATTTTCCCAAATATGTATAATCACTTGAAATATAAAAATATCCCTGAATTTTTTAATATACGCTTTCATAGCCTTATTATCGGATCATTTAGAACTCTTGAGGGGCTATCAAAAACAAGAATTCAAGAATTATAATCTCAAACGCTAACCAGAACTTCAAAATTCCATTAAAACATTTTCCCAAATATGTATAATCACTAGAAATATAAAAATTCCCCTTAATTTCTTAATATACTTTCATAGCCTTATTATGGAACCATTAGAACCCCTGATGGGCTATCAAGAACAAGAACTCCAGAATTATATTCTAAAACGCTAACCAGAACTTCAAAATTCCATTAAAATATTTTCCCAAATATGTATAATCACTTGAAATATATAAATTCCCCTTAATTTTTTAATATACGTTTTCATAGCATTATTATGGAACCATTTAGAACCCCTGATGGGCTATAAAGAACAAGAACTCCAGAATTATATTCTAAAACGCTAACCAGAAGTTCAAAATTCCATTAAAATATTTTCCCAAATATGTATAATCACTTGAAATATATACATTCCCTTTAATTTTTTAATATACGCTTTCATAGCATTATTATGGAACAATTTAGAACCCTTGAGGGGCTATCAAGAACAAGAATTCCAGAATTATATTCCAAAACGCTAACCAGAACTTCAAAATTCCATTAAAATATTTTCCCAAATATGTATAATCACTTGAATTATAAAAATTCCCCTTAATTTTTTAATATACACTTTTATAGCCTTATTATGGAACCATTTAGAACTCTTGAAGGGCTATCAAGAACAAGAACTCCAGAATTATAATCTCAAACGATAACCAGAACTTCAAAATTCCATTAGAATATTTTCCCAAATATGTATAATCACTTGAAATATAAAAATATCCCTGAATTTTTTAATATACGCTTTCATAGCCTTATTATCGGATCATTTAGAACTCTTGAGGGGCTATCAAAAACAAGAATTCAAGAATTATAATCTCAAACGCTAACCAGAACTTCAAAATTCCATTAAAATATTTTCCCAAATATGTATAATCACTAGAAATATAAAAATTCCCCTTAATTTCTTAATATACTTTCATAGCCTTATTATGGAACCATTAGAACCCCTGATGGGCTATCAAGAACAAGAACTCCAGAATTATATTCTAAAACGCTAACCAGAACTTCAAAATTCCATTAAAATATTTTCCCAAATATGTATAATCACTTGAAATATATAAATTCCCCTTAATTTTTTAATAAACGCTTTCATAGCATTATTATGGAACAGTTTAGTACCCTTGAGGGGCTATCAAGAACAAGAACTCCAGAATTATATTCTAAAACGCTAACCAGAACTTCAAAATTCCATTAAAATATTTTCCCAAATATGTATAATCACTTGAATGATAACAATTCCCCTTAATTTTTTAATATAACCCTTCATGGGCTTATTATGGAAACATTTAGAACTCTTGAGGGGCTATCAAGAGCAAGAACTCCAAAATTATATTCTAAAACGCTAACCAGAACTTCAAAATTCCATTAATATATGTTGTGTGTTGATAGAAATGGACAAGAATATTGCTTTGTTTATTTTAGTGGACTGTATTACACTTATTGACATTGTTAGAACTCGTAACGTAATGCATTACAAAAAATAAAATCTAAGATTCTACCTGCTAGAAAAGGTTCGGAGAGAACTTCCCTTGCCCTAAATCCTTACTACACCCCTTGACATAACATTTAACATTCCGCCCCTCTTGAAATACTAAGAGTTTTCAATAAATGAAATTGATACATATAACATAAACAATATTTAAACTAATTTAAAACAGGCGTGATTTCAATAAAGGTTCATCTTATTCTAATTAGATCGTCAACAGATATACTTTTTGTATCGCGTGTTTGGTTTCACTATTTCGCGTCTTAACACTAACTGCGCGAACTATATTGTCACTGCCTGGGTGTGTAAAGCGCTGATGCGTCCCAATACCCATTTCCATTTACTTCGTTGTTGCAGTGTGTTTGAGTAGTCCTTGGACCATCGTTGCCAGAACTGTTACAGCATGTGTTGTATTTGAAAATATTTAGAGAGTATGTTAAATTTCCTTTCATGTATTGCTTCTAGCGGCAGCGAATTTACAGACGTTCCAATTATGAAGTGCCCTGGCGTTAATGGTTCAAAAGCGTTGGAATCCCAGGATAGTGCGGTTTAAGGACGGGAATTTAGGACACAATAAAAGTGTAAAATTCTTCAAATGTCAAATTCGATTGATTACTTAACCTTTTAATGTAATATTTAACGTTTTTTATTGAGGCCTCCAAGAGACTACCCATATGCGGTGATTTTTCAGATATGAATTTCCAACCGATTTCGTTATCAATGATATAATTTTGAAATTTTTGATTGGTTCGGAAATCATTTAGTAAATTATTTGCGCCAATAAAGTTAGTTGCGTTGTCCGAAAATATGGTATTACAGAGTCCCCGACGAGAAACAAAACTCTTTAATGCATTTAAAAACCCTAATGTTGTTAAATCGCTAATCAATTCTATGTGAACTGCTTTGGTACATAAGCAGATAAATAAGCAAAGATATGATTTAACACGCTTTCGGTTTCTTGTCCTTCCATCTTTAATTTCAAAGGGTTTAGCATAATCGACCCCTACAGTAGAAAATATGCGAGGTTTAGTAACCCGATTATGAGGTAATAATCCCATTTGCTGTGAAAGTTCAGTTGGCCTTGCCTTAAAACATGTGATACACCTACGTAAGATTTTGCGCACTGATGACGTCCGTTTATTATCCAATAATTTTGTCTTAAGCTAGCTAATACAGACTGCGCTCCAGCGTGCAAATTACGATGATGTTCGTTTTTTATAATCAAATCCCTAAGAGGGTGATTTGCTGGAAACATTATTTGATGCATCTGTGAATATGGTAAACCTGATGTTTGTAAACGCCCCCCTACGCTGATTAGCCAATGCTAATTTTTTAATTCAAAAGGAGTAATACCACGAGAAATTAGGTCTGCGGGGTTTTCATTTGTTCCTTTGCTGAGTTGTTGAATTTGTGCTACTCGATGGCCAACGAATGTTCTTAATTTAGATGGATCCAAGCGTAACCACGCTAAAACAATGGTCGAGTCCGGCCAGTAGAAGCAGCGATTAATATTCATATCTAAAGCTGTGATAACTTGATCAATTAACTTAGATAAAATAACTGCACTACAGAGCTCTAGTCTAGGTATCGTAATAAATTTTATAGGAACCACTCTTGATTTAGCGAAAATTAGTCGTGACCAAACTCCCCCCTTGTTGTTTTTTGATTTGAGATATACGCACGCTCCATAAGCTAACATGCTGGCATCACAAAAACCATGAATTTGGATTGAGTGGGGGTTTTCAATAAAGATTTTTCTAGGAGCTTATATTTCATTTAAATATGATAAACTTGATGTGAAATGTGTGAATCTGTGGCACTGAATCGTCCCAATTTAATTTATGTTTCCATAATTCTTGCAGTAATATTTTGGCTTTGATTATTACTGGCTCTACCAAACCTAAGGGGTCGGAAAGTTTTGAAATAGTTGATAGCATTTGCCTCTTTGTTATATTTGCTGAAATTGTATTTGTAATCATCGCGGTGGAATACAAAAATGTAGTTGTACCTAATGCATTGCCCTTGCTAGTCTCGGTAATGATAAGATGATTTACGTGCCGGGTGCGACCGTGCCGGTTGCGACCGTGCCGGATGCGACCCAGCAAAAATCATGGCTGTAGCGACCCTGCTAGTAGCTTTCAGTGCCGCATGCGACCCATTGTTCGAGAGAGGAAATTTTACCCCAAGTTAATTTACACCTAGTTTATAAACCCTATGCATACTTAAGAGGTTTGGGGTTGGACTTTAAGCAACCATATTTTTTTAATTTTTTTTTATACTTTTTTATTATTTTTTACTTAAAGAGAATCAGCTTTGTCATTACTTAAAATAGCTATATATATATATATATATATATATATATATATATATATATATATATATATATATATATATGCAATCGGTTTGTAGCCCGGTCGGGACTTGTGTGTTTATTCCAACTTATTTACCTAGCTTAATGCGCTCAAACATTTCTTCAAGTCTCCCCCCTTTTTGAACTCATCAAGAATATTTGTTATTCTCTGGTCGAGCTTTTTGAAGACCTTTCTCCTTTTTGTTCCACTTTCTCCTAGTTCCTTTGATTTCAAAATGAATGAGACCTCTATAGTGATCATTTTCAGCTTCTCTATCAGAAAAAAGAATGTTGGGTGTCTTTCTCCGACTAAGGCATTTAACTTTCCACCCCTCTACTGCATTGTTTGTGCGATATCGCTGCTGTTCAACGTTCCAAATACTCCGTGTAATGGTACGGTTTTCTAGCCACTACTCCACGAAGTAGTCCAAAAATTCTGTTAGTTTGACATTGTCTTCTGGAGCGTCCTCCATAATAGTGAGCCAGGCATCATCAATATGTTGAGGTGGAATATGCGCCAACGCAGCATATCTTCTGGCTGTCTTTGCAACTTCTTGATTTTCTTTATATTCCGATGTAAGGTCTATTGTTCGGATTTTCCGCCATATACTTTGGATGAAATAAAATGAACATCCTGAGATTTGTGTGTGTGGTAGGACACGTTGAATTGCAAAAATCATAGCTACTTCAAAATCAAGTTTGACTGTGGAAGGCTTCCATGAAAGAAAAGATTCTTTTATAGCCATAAGCATGTGAAAGTACGTGTCCTCAGTTTTGTCAGGCAGGAGAGCATACACAGCAGGGCAGACGTTTGTTTCTGTGTCAGAACTTCCAATGTCGACGTGAATTGAATAAAGTTGATTAAACTGCTTGGGACAACTTTTAAATGTACCATCGAAAAAATAGGTCGCATCCTGCTTCTCTAACAGTTGCAAAGTATCTTCACCTCCGAAAATTATCATTCTCTTGTCCCTTATGGTTTTATCAGCCAATAAAAAACTTCCATCTTGCAACGTTAATAGATCATCAGGAAGCACAATTTCATTACTTGGTTTAGGATTTTGATCAGTCCCGATTGCTCACCTTCCGTCTCGACATAAAACACTTTTCACGGAGTCATATTTCGGCACTTCAGTCACGAGCTCAAATCCTTGTGAATAGAGTCCTGAAAATTCTTCTCTATGTATCACGTTTACCGGCACTGACACTTCCTCTCTCGCTCTTTTCCCACAGTTATGCATTGCTCTGTTGACGTTCAACTCCGCTTGATTTGGTACACAGGAATGCTCCGTAGTAGTGCCCGGTACTATTCCATGCTGCAGTGTTGTCTTGACTCTTCCGCGACACTTGCTTTTCTTCTCTTTTATACACAGTCACGATATGTTTTCCTGAGTAGTCTTATGAACTCGGTATGAATACGCTCCAAACACTAAAGAAGGCTTTCCTTTTTTAGTTATAATAACATAGAATCGCACAAAACACTTGTAAAGCAAACTTAACACAATGTTGAGTGGCGGCAAGTCACAAGATAAATGAGGGTTGTCTGTCAAACAATGCAAACGCGTTAGTCAAGATTCCATAACAGGTCAACAACATCAGTGTTGTAGGGGTGAAAGTGAAAGTGGAATTCGGTACGGAGGATTCCCGCCTTTTAGCAGAGACGCGTTAGTCAACATCCCATAGTACAATTAAATAAATTTAAAAATAAAATTTAATGGTAAAATTAAATTAATTTTGCCATATTCCACTGATACATCAGTACTTGGGTCGCAAGTGGTACGAAGTCAAATTGGTGGGTCGCTTGCGACACGGGTCGCATCTGACACGGTCGCATCCGGCACGAGACCGATAAGATGCTCTAAATTCCTGTTTTGCGTCAAATCCCTTAATATGTGCGGCTGATTTGACATCCACTGACGCAATTCAAATCCGGCGCAATTTAAAATGTGTCGTAAACCCCTAATTAAATTCTTCGCTAAATCAACATTATCAATTCCTGTCATTAAATTGTCGACGTAGAAATCTTTTAATATTGACTTACTTGCTTGTGGTGACTATTATTAAAATCTAGTCCTAAACTCGCCGGCGCTGTACTGTAAGTTACAGTGTTTAGTTCAGAGTGACTTAAATTTTCATATTTGTCGTTACATTCCTTGCGCCAAATAATCCTTTGTAATCTCCGTTGTGAGGGGTGACACATTCTCGTAATGTCGGCAAGTATTATGACTTGATGTTTCCGAGATCGTAAACAATTGAAAAAAGGTCTTCCTACCTGCAGGACATCGTTTAAAGGTAATCCTGTTGTCGGCGTACATGAACCGTTAAAGACTACTCTAACCTTCGTTGTTAGGCTACTTGTCTTTTGCACACTATGATGTGGTAAATAATAAGTAATGTCTACAGACGATATGCTAGTACCTGTAATTTCTGTCATGTGGCCTAATTGTAAATATTCGTCCATAAAATTGTGATAGTGATTACGTAATTCTGGGTTTTTTGATAATTTGGTTTCGGTTGAAATAAATCTTTTGAATGATATGTCTTTAGTGTTACCTAATAAGTTTAGATTATAATTTAACTAAAAATCTTCCATTTATGGGGTCGCGTTTATAATTTTTCTGTAAATGTTGTTCGCATTCTTGCTCCTCGTTTGACATAACAATTGTTGCGAGATTCTTCAAGAGACCAAATTTTTTCTAATTGCGCTTAAATGTCCACGTGAGTCGCAAGAAAACAATGATTCGCGCTTAAATTACCCGATAAAATCCATCCTAGTTTTGTTTGTTGTAGCTCAAGAAATATTCCTGCCTAATAATATATATATATATATATATATATATATATATATATATATATATATATATATATATATATATATATATATATATTGATGCTGCGACATTAAATTTTTCATTTGCGAGTTTAATATTTGCAAGTATATTAAGATCTTTCGTTGAGAATGTGAGCTGCGGTAAATCGTCTTGAAATGTGTACTTAGGGAATTAATAGATATTTCCATTTCATGTTAATCCGTTAACTTTCTAATTGCAATTCTTCAAATAACTCCTTTGTGATGAACTTGGACATACTTCCACTATCAATTAATGCTTTTGAAATTTTACGTTTTTTCTATTGCAATCGTCTGTTGGTCGTTTGTCGGCTATTTTTGAACGATTGTCGGTTTTTCATATTGCATATCTAGATAGATGAAACATTTCGGTAGGTAAGCATTAATATCAGCATGTAATTAAATCGATAAATTTCTAGGTTATACTATGCTCTATAAGAATATTGTTATATTGCACATCACCCATACACACTACACCGAATTACTATTCTTGTTTCGAATAAATTCACTTAAATATACATTCAATTTAATCTTGTTTGCAATGCAGTGAATGTAAAGATTAGTCTTGCTCACTTCTACCTGTGCGCTAGATAAGGGTGTATATAGGGCGGTAAATGTGCACATTTACCCCCAAATCCTCTTTTACTAGGACCCTTGGATAAAGAAATGTTCCCCCGAACTAGTACCAGTCCTATCTAAACTCTATACGATCTCTATATCTTCTGGGGAATTCCCTTCATCATGGAAGTTAGCAAATGTTCAACCTATTCCCAAAAAAGGTGATAAGACCGATCCCTCAAATTACAGACCAATTGCCATCACTTCCATTTTGTCTAAAATCATGGAAAAAGCCATCAATCAGCAACTGCTCACGTTCCTTGAAACTAACAAACTCCTTAGTGGCCACCAATATGGGTTTAGGCAAAGTCGTTCAACAGGCGATCTTCTTTCATATGTGACCCAAGTTTGGAACAATACAGTAGAGCAGTCCGGTGAAACAGTTGTAGTCGCTTTAGATATCTCAAAGGCATTTGACCAAGTTTGGCATAAGTGTTTACTTGCCAAACTCACCTCGTTTGGGTTAAATGATACGCTCATCAACTGGGTTTCTAGTTTCCTTAATAAAAGACGAATACGTGTCGTAGTTGATGGCTTTTTTCAAAAGAAGTTAGCATTAACGCGGGCGTACCTCAGGGATCCGTTATAGCGCCTACACTTTTTCTGCTGTACATAAACGACCTTATTTCTTCAACAACTAACCCCATCCATTGCTTTGCTGACGATAGCACTCTTCACTGTAGTTCATCTCAGTCTACTCATAGTGATAATCCACCTTCTATGTCAAATCAAGAAATTAAAGCTGAAATGGTAAATTCAATCAACAAAGACATTCAACGTATTCTCGAATGGGGAAGCAATAATCTAGTTAAATTTAATGCTAACAAAACTCAGTGTTGCCTTATGTCCGCCAAAAAAGATCGATCATTTCCTGTTGTAAGTATGAATGGCTCAGTTCTTAAGTTTTCAGACTCTATTACTCTGTTGGGTATGACTGTATCTTCAAATCTCTCATGGGTTGACCATCTTCTGGCAGCTACCAAAACAGCTGCTCGTAAAATAGGCTTTTTGTACAGATCTAAGCAGTACTTTACCTCTCGACAACTCCTTCTGCTGCAAAAGGCCCAAATTCGGCCTCATCTGGAATATAATTCTCACCTTTGGGTTAGTGCTCCCCAATACGCTCTCGATATCGTTGATCGTATTCAAAAGAGAGCGATTAGACTTATAAATGACCCGTCCTTAACTTCTCACATACAGTCCCTTGAGCATAGAAGGATGGTTTCAGTGCTTTCTTTGTATTATCGTCATTACAACGGCTATTGTGCTGCTGAATTATATTCTTTGATACCATCTCGGGCTATCTTTGCGAGAAACACTCGGTTCGCTCATTCACATCATCAGTATGCAGTACAAATCTCTACTTGTCGTACCAAACGGGCGCAATCCACATTTTTCTACACGGCTTCTAAACTCTGGAATGATCTCCCTAGTTCCTGTTTTCCTCTCACTTGTGATATGAGAAAATTTAAGGTAGCTGTTCATAGGCATCTATTGGCAATTCATTATCCCTCTATCCATCCTCCTAAGTGTTCCTGAGTGCTTTAGCACGATAGACCTTATTTAGCCTGTTCAGGTCCACAATCATAAAAAAAAAATGTATATGTTCGTTAGACTATTTTTTAATCTTAGGTAGGATATATTACCATTGATGTTTTTTTAATTCTATGATATTTTTCGTTATCTTACCATTTACCATGAACGCAGTTCCGTTCTTTCCTTGTTTCTTCTCTAATCCATACATCATCAAAAAATTTTCTTTTTCTATTATTCCTTCTCCTTCCCACCTTACTTCTTGTAATGCTAGTATTGCTATTTCATATATCTCCATTTATTTTTTGACTTCTCCCATTTTCCCTACATTCAACAGTTTTCACGTTCCATGCTTCAAATCTCACTACAGCCTTTTTTTACTTTTCTTCCTTCTCCATATCTTTGTTTGTTTTTTATTATTATCTTTGCCATTTCCGCACACGCTTATTTAAATCTTTGTTTTTTCTCTTTATCCTATTTCATCGCTAGTCCCTGTCCTTATTTCCGTCCGGCTTTCTTCTTCTATTAGTTGTTTTACTTTCTTTGATAGGGATTTGGTGTTGTAATACGTTTTAGGTCGTTTGTTAGTACTTCTTCATCGATTGACAACGGTTCATCTGATATATTTTCTGATTCTCTTTCCTTCCTTCTTCTTCTTTCCTGTAAGGCGCTAACATAGTCTGTGTCCAATGTTTGTTTCTTTTGGGCTCTGCTCCTTTGAGTAGTACTCCCTTCTCCGTTAATTAATAGCTTGTCCTTGATAATAATTGCCATCATACATTTTTTCCTGGATTCCATCAGGTGGTATTAATTTTCTTCTTGCATCTCTTGTCTCTTTATCCATGTCTTCTTTAATCCAGACTTCGGTTCCTTTCAGTTTTCTTAGGTTTCACATAATTTCGTTTTTCTTTATTGCTGTTGTCAGCCCAATTCTTATTAATCTGCTTTCTTTATCATTGCGTTTATAAAGTCTATTTCGTGCTCTAATATCTTTATCTCGACTTTTTCAGCTATTTCTTTCCTAAGTATTTTTTTTACTTTGAGTAGGTCTTCATTATCTTCTTCCTTTATTCCAAATATGATTACATTCCTTACTTCGTTTTCTAGTCTTTGAATTCTTACATCCTGTTGTATGTTTCTTCCAGCTTGTTTTTTTTTTTTTGTTGCTGGAGGCTTACTTTTGTATCATCCAATTTCTCATCCATTAACATTAATTTTTCCATTTGATAGAATTTCACTTTACTTTACCTTCTTGCCAGCCAGAACAGGACCCATAAAATGCAAATGGTAAGTAGAAGATAAGAGAAGTATGACCGTCATGTACTGGAAAAAACTCTATCTCCTGCTGTAAAAGATAAAATAAAAAAAGAAAGGTCACGTATTTCATTCTCTCCCCGAGGGGGAGGGCGGGCTGTTCGAGCTTTCCAATCTCCTTCAGCCACAATGATGGATCACCAGCATTCATACATTACGTATATATGCATGGTGGGATTGAGGATGGGCGAGGTTAGGATAGGAGCGGAAGGAACAGAGTTAGGGTCCTGAGGGAGAAAATACTACCTCAGCATTCGCCTAAGTACCCGCACTTGGCGTGTTTGAGAAAAACCACCTGAAAAAACCTCATACAAGGTAGACGGTAATGGGAATGGAACCCATTACCTCGCGAATGCCAAGCAGGTCGTGTCACCACTACGCTACTAGCTCGGTGAATAAAGACAAGCAAGCAAGTAAAGAAGGTATGTGTATTGCTGTTTGTTTCGATTTACAAACGATTCCCCAAACTCCTTGTGGTGACATTAATAGCTTTTACTATTAATCGAAGCTAATTTATAGCTAATTTATAACTTTACCATATTCGAGAGAGCGAATATAGTACAAAAATATAATTTGTATTGCAAAATCAGACCGTCTTGATTTATTTGAAAATATTTCTAAAGCACATTGATATTCTATGGTAATGTTTGTGTGAATACTCCTAAGTGCTAGACCATTTAAACGATTTTGGTCAGTTGAATTCCATAAGTAACTTTTTAATCTTCTTAGTGATGAAAAACATCGTTCTGGTGTAGCTGTAGTTACTGGTAGAGTCACTAAGACTTTAATGAGAAAGAACACACTTGGGAAGATTTCATTGTTACAATTATTTAGTGTATCAATAGCATTTTTGGCGTATCGTCTAGGGGATATGATTTCCACTTATTCTGCTAAACACTATTTTCAGCTTCCAAACTGTCACCGTTTATGTGATTCTAATAATTTTCCTAGATAGTTACTATATCTACAAAATTATACTGGTTACAGTTTCACGGAGGTGTTATAGCTTACAAACGGGCGCCGCAACTTTCTGAGAATATGTGATGAGCAACTTAATTTTTGCTTCTTATTTCAGGGGGTGTTTGAACACCCTAACCCCCCCCCCCCGGCTACGGCCTTGTTTAGGATGAAAATAGATCCACCTTCTGCTGCTACTATAAACGAGAAAAAGAGACAAGAATCATCTAAAAAGAAGGGCACAAGAAAACCGGAAAGAATTTAAAATCAATGATAAAAATGTGTAAAGGTAGCAGTGTATAAGGTCAGTCGAGTTAGCCCCCGACTGACTTTTTTTTAATATATTTTTGGCGTATTCAGTTGTGCTTATTTTGTTCTTAATTGTGCCAGTATTTGTTTCAATTGTGCTCGTTGTTAAATAATACAAAAACTATAAACAAAACCGGGGGCCAAGTTGGCGGTCAGCCCCCGATTTTTTTGTTTTTAATATATTTTTGGTGCAGTCAGTTGTGCTCGTTTTGTACTTAATTGTGCCGGTATTTTTTTCAATTGTGCTCTTTGTTAAATATTGAAAAAAAACTATAAATACATCCGGGGGCCAAGTTGACGGTGAGTCCCAGATTTTTTTTAGTTTTTTGATATATTTTTGGCGCATTCAATTGTAATCGTTTTCTGCTCAATTGTGCCCGTATTTTTTTCAATTGTGCTCTTTGTTAAATATTGAAAAAACTATAAACAAATCCGGGGACCACGTTGACGGTCAGCCTCCGATTTTTTTGTGTTTTTGGATGTATTTTCGGCACATTGAATTGTGCTCGTTTTGTGCTCAATTGTGGCAGTATTAGTTTCGATTGCGGTCGTTGTTAAATAATAAACAAACTATACACAAATACGTGGGCCAAGTTGACGGTCAAGCCCCAATTTTTGTTTGATATGTTTTTGGCGCATTCAATTGTGCTCGTTTTGTGCTCAATTGTGCCGGTATTTTTGCTCGTTATTAAAGGATAAAAACTATAAACAAATGCGGGGGACAAGTTGACAGCCAGTTTGCCATTTTTTAAGTTTTTTGTTTTTTTAATAGCTTATTCAATTGTGCTGTTGTGCTGGCAATGTTTTCACTTGTGCTCGTTAAAAATTAAAAAAAACCAAAGTTGACCATCATCCTCCCATTTTTTTAAGGTTTCTTGATATATTTTTGTTATCCACACCACCAACGTTCCGGTCATATGGCTTCCTTCATTTGGCATTTTTGTAAAGTATGGTTTAAATAAAATTGAATGTAACATAACAAAACAACAATATAGATTGATAAGCTTTTTATATAAAGATTATTTTGTCCAATTCGAACTAAGGTTTTTTGATGTTAATTCAGGTTTCTCTTGATGACTTAATAATTATATTTTTCTTAAAAAAAAAAGACTTTCGAAGAGAATTTCTGGATTCTTGTCTGGTGATTCTATAATGTCCACAGATGCTTTTTATGACTACATTCCGTCTACCTAAACCCACTTGCCAAATGTCTAATTTGACATTTATTTTTGTGTTTATTTAGGTTATTAATAAACTTCTTTGTAGATTTTTGAAACATCGTGTTTAATTTGGTTACTTGTTTATCCCTCACTTTCAAGTCTGCATTTAAATAAATTTTTAAAAAACACTGACGTAGGTACGTACAATTAAAAACACCACCGCAGGTGAGTACAAAAGAAACAAAGAATAAGCCAAGTTTAAAATAAAAACTACATTTACTTTCGTTTTATGGTACAGATACTTTTTTTTAAATAATTAAATCCTAAGATTCTTTTCAAAATCTACTCCTGCTTTTATTGTTCAACAAAAAGCACAATTAAAAAAAATACTGGCAGAATTGAGCACAAAACGAGCACAATTGAATGCGCCAAAAATATACCAAAAAATTAAAAAAATCGGGGGCTGACCGTCAACTTGGCCCCCGGATTTGTTTACAAGTTTTCTTTATTATTTAACAACGAGCGCAATTGGAAAAAATACCGGCACAATTGAGCACAAAACGAGCACAATTGACTGCACCAACAATATATTAAAAACTCAACAAAATCGGGTGCTGGCCGTCAACTTGGCCCCTGGCTTTGTTTATAGCTTTTTGAATTATTTAACAACGAGCTGAATTGAAACAAATACTGGCACAATTGAGCACAAAACGAGCACAATTGAATACAAAAAAATCAAAATTCGGGGGCTAACTTGACCGACATCAGTGTATAGTGTGTGTTTCCGTAATTTTTTGTAATAGACTGTAACACATTCTTATTTTTAAGTAAAACGTAATTACCTATGCATGCTATTTTTTAATTAAATTTTGAGTGCCATGATTACCTATTATAATAAATTATTGTAATCTCTTCACGTTTACTCGCAATTTCTGTGATTCTTTAAGCAGTATGGTCAGCAACAGTGACACATTCAGCCCTATGCAGTAAGCACATTCACTTTATTGTCAACGTTGAAATGATTTCAATAAAATTTAATTTCGGATTCAATATTAATAAAAATTAGTATGCTGTATGTACAGTGTATCCCATTTTCGATGATATTTCGGGGTATCTCACTCACGAGTAGAGATACAGAGTAGCCCGCTATATTTCTGAGATACAGGGCGAAATTGAAAATATTGCATTTTGGGACCCCCCCTTGTATCTCCGTTATCCTTTAATGTATGGAAAAGGTAAAATTTAGTTCTTATACAGTTTTTTTCGTAGAATCCAGTGGCGTAATCGTATTTTTGCTGTAAGCTGTCAATTTTTAGCTATAAATAAAACTTATGGAACACTCTGTATATTTTCCTTGCGTTTGATTGAAAATTTTGTAATCTGTATAAAAATATATAATACATGATGTGTATTTTAAAGAATAAACCTAAAATCTATGATTTCACATAATCTGTGTAATAGCATTAGAATTAGTAGGCTGTGATTATTGGAATAATTAAATGATCATTTGCTAAGCGCTTGTCAAGACCTGTCAGTTGTAAAATTTATATTCTCTGCGTAATATTGTATTCGTTACAATGACTGGAAATGAAAATTATCAACATTTTGAAAATATTACATGTTAGTCTGTTTTATAGAAAGCAATAAAAACCCCCGTGAGGCTTTCCAACTGTATTTCAACAGGTTTGTTTGAATACTTGTTTATCTTTTGCCGTATGTGGATTTATTTTTTATTTAAATATCATTTGGATTTATAGATATCCAGAAAGTAGGCAACCTTGTCTTTAAATGTTTTCTCGAATAAAAAAAAAATTTGGTAGAACATGGATCATTTATCCAACCCCGACCAAAAAAGTATAATAAGGAAAATCGCGATACAGATGAAGTCAACGTTTTAGCATGTATAGAGGCAACGCCTTCACAATCGTACAGGAGATTGGTGTTCCCAACACTCGGGTTCAAAGAATATTGTACAAATATGAAGTTAAGCCATACAAGATTAAAATTGTTTACCATTTGTATCCTGGGGATGCAGAACGCCGTTTACTGTTTTGCAACTGATATTTGGAACAAATTCGTATTGGTAATAACTTTGCTAGATTTATAATATGGTCCGACGAGGCTTACTTTTCAAGTGCAGGTATCTTCAACAGGCATAATACTAGGCATTGGTCCCAAGAAAATCATCATGTGCTATTCGAAAGAAGCAACAGGGTCAATTTGGATTTAGTAGCGTAGCTTGTTTTATTTTGGGGCAACAAATAGAATACACAATTTATGAAGGTAGTCTTACAGGGATATCATGAAATTCTGCAAGATGTTATCCCTATGTTACTAGTCAATGTTCCTTTAGCTCATCGTAACAGGATACATTTCCAACAGGATGGCTCGCCCGCACATAATGCTGTAATTGTTCGACATTTTTGAGACAATTATTTCTCGCACAAGTGGAACTCATGGACTAATTGAATGCCTTCCACGCTCACCTGACCTATCCATGCTAGACTTTTTCTTATGGGGCTACTTACAGAATAAGGTTTATAGTACCCATCATCGGACAATAGATGAACTACTTAATACCACCAATGCGGTGTTTCAAAACTTGCAAAGCCGTTCCATAATTATTATAAACATGACATCAAATAGAATAATCCAGTTAAATCTAACAAAGAGATATCTTTATCAATAAGTGTAAGTATTATTAACAATCAAAAGCATAATGCAGAACGTTTTTTGTAATTTTTAATTTTAATCTTAATTTCAACTACTTATGTTAAATTATAGTGCTGTGGTAATTTAACATATAATTGGTAAAGCATTTGCTTCAAGATCTAGGAAAAACACAGCAAAAAACCTAGACATACCAAAAGTCAAAATTAAAATCAAAATTAAGACGTATCATTTTTATATATTTTTAATTATAAGATGCCAAAAGCTATATAAACGGAGATTTTCTTCTTGTCTATTAAAATTATTCGGGTGTTTATATATTTCAATAGCTTCACGTTGTAAACGAACATAATAATGAGATTATTATTAGATTATTCAGGGCATGGTCAGCCTCAGCAGACTTCTGTGGTTGACCTAATCTACAAAATCTCATACGTTCTTTACGTCTTGTATCAAAGCAACGTTTTGTGGTTCCGATAACAAGATAACGTATACACTCCGGAAGAAGATAAAATTCTATCTGTAACATTAGCTATAAAAGGAAGAAAAGCAGTACCAACATTAAGAACTGGTTTTTCTTTAAGGTTAAGGCTAGAAGGTGTAATAACATTATTAATATCTGTAAGTGAATATCCATTATCTTGTAAGGATTTTCTTAAATATTTATATTCATCATTCAAAAATTCAGGGTCACAAATTCGTTTTGCTCGATCTACTAAAGATTTAATTACACTAATTTTTTGACGTGGATGGTGGTTGGATAATTTATGAAGGTATCTATCAGTGTGTGTCGGCTTTCTGTAAACCTTAAAAGATAGTGAATTATTATTTTTAGATATTAATATGTCAAGAAATGGTAAACTTCCATTAGTTTCTTTTTCCATGGTAAACTGAATACTAGGATGTATACCATTTATAAAAACCAAAAACTCATGCAGTGCTTCTTCTCCATGTCTCCAAATAACAATGTGTCATCTACATATCTATACCAAACTGAAGGTTTTTTAGGTGTATTTTGTAACGCTAATGTTTCAAATTTTTCCATGTAAAAATTAGCTATAACAGGACTAAGGGGACTGCCCATTGCTACATCTTCAATCTGTTCACAAAATTTACTATTCCACTGAAAATAAGTTGCAGTAAGACAGTGCTGAAAAAGAATGGTTATGTCCTTTGGAAAAAGATGATCAATGTATTCAATAGTTTCTTTTAGAGGCACTTTTGTAAAAAGTGAAACCACATCAAAACTAACCATTATATCACCCTCTTCAATTTTGAAACTATGCATTTTTTCAACAAAGTCGGCAGAATTTTTAATGTAATGGGGTGTTTTTCCTATATGAGGTTGTAATAAAATGTAAGATGTTTTGCAAGGCTATATGTAGGAGCACCAATTGCACTAACAATAGGCCTTAAAGGAATATAATATTAGGTTTATGAATTTTTGGTAAACCATATAGTTTTGGTGAAATATATATATATATATATATATATATATATATATATATATATATATATATATATATATATATATATATATATATATATAATATAAATTTTAGAGGAAATGTTTCATACAAAAGATTTTGGCCATTGAGGGATGCGTATTTTAAAATGATTTTCAAATGTACAGGGTGCATCATAAAAGTGTTTTTTTTTAAATGGTACACCTAATTTTTTTGCCATTTTTTAATTTATCGTCAAATTTTAGAGTTAGTTTAAGTAAAGAGTCTTATATCAAAAACTTACCATTTTCGAAATATTCGGGAAAATTCGAAAATTTGATAGCAGCAAGGTCTCACGGAAATCGGTGTTGTACCCTAACTGCTGCTAATTTCGGAATCCGTCTTATGAGGCTCTAAGAGGACCTAATAAGCTACGTTTTGACTTGTTTACTTAAAAAAAAGTTTTCCAAAACCCCCGAAGTTGCATGACTTCAATCTTCAATAACTTGCTTATTTCAAATGGAATGCCCCAATTTTCTCGACGGCATCGTGTTTAGAATCCAAAAATCTACAACTTTTGTTAACATTACTCTATCCCTAAGCCCAGTCGTTTTTAAGATTCCGAAAATTTCTCCTTTTTAGCTTCTAAATATTTCAACATGACCGTATTATTATTTTTATAATATTTATAACAAATTATTATTATTTATTTTCATATTTTTTATTTACAATAAATTCTCCTCCGTTTCGATCATAACACATTTGCAGTGTTTCCAGAAAAGACGTACTTACTTCTCGTAACATTTCAATACTTATAGTATTTCTAAACGCATGAATTATGCGTTGTGTCATATCTTCTCCAGTAATCGGAGCAGTTTGGTATACAACGTTTTTTATGTGTCCCCATAAAAAAATCTATTTTGTTAAGTCTGGCGATCTTGATGGCCGAAAAAACGGGTCCGCGCGGCCTATCCATCTACCTTCAAATTCTTGATTAAAGTACTCTCTAACATCTGCAGCAAAGTGCGCTGGAGCACCGTCATGATGTAACCACATATTGTTGCTTAAAACAGGAGTTGGGGTAAGTCATTTTGCAAGAAATGCAAATATTCCACACCATTCAAATGTCCGTTAAAAGAAATGTGGCCCAACTATAAAATCGCCAATAATACCACCCCAAACATTTACCGATTTTACTATTTTTGGGTTTTCCGTTGCGTAATAATGAAGATTATGACGGTTTGGACTACCACTCTGAGTAAAAGTTGATTCGTCGGAGAAAAAGTTAGGTTCCCAACCCCCACTGGAAAAATGCCCTAATTTCCAAGTCAGGCCCCAATAGTTTTTAATGGAAAGATATGCTGTAGTCATGAAACTTGTTCCTCTTTAAAATTTTGCTAGCGGTAGATCGGGGAACATTGGTTTCGTTGGTTATTGTTGCCGAACTGGTAGAAAGATCCCAAATTACAGACAGCAAAACATTCAACTGGTCTTCGTCGCTTGACCTCTTAGTTCTTTAACATTTTTCATAATTTACTTTGCCTGTTCCATTAAATCTCTCCTTAAGTTTTTCTAAACTTCTAACCAAGGGTTGCCTTCTATCAGGATATTTTTGCGCATAGATCCTCTGAGTTAGTAAACAATTTTGATCAGCAGATCCCATAACAAAGATCATATCAACCAGTTCCGTCCTTTCGAAATTCATACTTATTAAATTAACTACAAACATTAATATGATATAAGAATGAAATATGCAAAATATCTGCGTATCTACTTACCAAATGAAAAAAAAGCCTTAAAAAATTATGTAAAACAAATTTAAAAAATGTATGGATTGCAAATTACTAAAGAAATAACGAATGCACAATATAAAACTAATAGTAAAGACATTTATAATATTTACGAAAGAAAACACAGACATCAATAGAAATAAATAAAGCATTTGTTTTTGTTTCCATGGCAATGGGTAACATTTGCGTATGGTGACGACACTGCTGGGAATGTTGAAATATTTAGAAGCTAAAAAAGAGAAATTTTCGAAATCTTAAAAACGGATGGGTTTAGGGATAGGGTAATGATTTTTTGATTCTAAACACGATGCCGTCGAGAAAATTGGGGCGTTCCATTTGAAATAACCAAGTTATTAAAGACTTCGGAGATTTATTTCGGGGATTTTGGAAAACTTTTTTTTAAGTAAACAAGTCAAAACGTAGCTTATTAGGTCTTCTTAGAGCTTCATAAGACGGATTCCTAAATTCGAATATCTGGGGATTTAGCATCCTAAAGGTCTTAAAAATTCCCATCCACTCGTATAAATAAAGTCGAATTTCGTTTAAGGTCTGTTCGCAATTATTCTGGCATGTAAAGTCCACCGAGTGGATCACCTTATATTTTGTCATATGATAAAAATGTATTGTACAACTGTAAACAATTATCAGAACCGAGACCGGGTCAACAAAATTTTGTTTTGGATCCGTTTTACAAATTAATTATATCAATAATTTTCAATAAGAAACGAATTAGCTAGCAGTAGGCAGTACCTGAATGACGTGTGAAAAGATTGGTTAATTACGGAGGATCGTTTTTAGCCGACAGATCTCACAGCGTCAAAAGAGTCAACACTGTGATTTGGTTATCGAAGTCACTTATAAATAACTGATTCTGTCATAAATAAATATACTGTATTGGATGTTAACACTGAGATTTATTATTAGTTAATGATATAACTGATTTTAAAAATCTCAGTTAACAATTGTCTATATATATATATATATATATATATATATATATATATATATATATATATATATATATATATATATATAACGAATGTAAACCTAAGTACAGCTACAGAGATATATGTTAAATATAATAATTCTTTACAATGTTATAAAGTAACTAGGATTCTAATTTTTACTTTAAATTTAAATATTGGACATCTTATAATTAAAAGTCATCACCTTCACTTTCACTATCGTCTTCACTCCACTCTCCGACATTGATTACTAGAGGTTTTACCATTTCCTCAGCTCTTTTTGAACGTCCCACCACTGGCTCATTTCTTTTTCAGCATGTAAAATACACTTTTGCCACAGTTCTCCAGTTACTTGGTTTAATGAATCCTTCCATAGTGATAAAACATTCTCGTCCCTGAAGCCCTGTCTTCCAACGTTTTTGTTGTAATCCTGTTTACAATTTGCCCACATTAACTCGATAGGGTTGAATTGGCAGTGATACGGAGGTAAACGTAAAATTTGCAATTGCATACATTGTTTGAACTTGTAAATTCTTGGCAACTTGTAATAATTCCACTTTTAGCATATTATTCGAATGAGGAATATTGTGTTTTGATAAAAATTGAAGATATTCTTTTTTCCAACTACTTGAAGATAATTTTTGTACTAATGTAGAATGATAACTGGCATTGTCAAGAATTATAAAACTTGGTTTGTCTAAATTTGGTAAAAGCTGTTCTTGAAACCAGCGTTCAAATTATCGTGGTAGTCTGCTGTCTTACCTTTACTGGAAAATACCAATGATGAATTAGGTATAAAATCATCCTTGTTGCTAGCACTCAGTACCATAAAACTAAGATTTACTTGGTTAAAAATATGTTTAACAAATCGGAATATTTTAATTACCGTTTCCCTTCTCCTAGCGGTTTGTTTTTTGTGCTTTTCAAACCATTATTATGCCATGATTTTCGAACACTTCCTCGACTAAATATCCACGTCTCATCCAAATTACACAACTTTTATTAGCAAAATATTTTCGCAAAAATGTTGCTCGAGCACCAGCAATATCAACCTGCTCCATTAAACGCCTTCTTCCATCGTCAACTTTGAATCCAAAACCAATTTTGTGTAACAGTTGTTTCAAACTCGTTTTACTGAAGGTAAATATTTTATCTTCTTTAAGTTCAGTTTGGAGTTTTTAGATAGTAATATGAGAGCCTAAAATTAAACAGTGATTAACTCCATTTCAACAATACTTTCTGAATTACTTACCAGTTGCATGCATGGTGTAAATTTTTCGTTTCAAAACGTTTTTCACGTATTCGTCGACATCCTCTGACTTCGATTTGAAACGCAGCCTATGTTTTTGCGGTGAATCCGGCGCCGATTTTCCAGATTCTAAAGCGAGAGCCATTCTTGCATTTGTCCGAGTTACGGTTTTCTCGGAAATGCTGCATGCGAGAGCAGTTCGCTGCAACATAATGTTACATAAATATAAATTTAAATAGTGAAAATTATTAGCGTACCTGGATAATGGAAGTTAAAGGTAAACTTGGCCCCCCGTTATCGCGTTCCATCTCAAAATAATGCAGTATATTTATTAACATTACTTGAGTTTGGCTTTTCAAAGATTTACCTTTTAATGACCTCATTATTTGCTGCAAAATAAATAAATGCATTCAATCAATTGGAAATACATTTTGATTTATAAACTTACTCGTAATAGTGAATATTAATAATAATAGTTTTGAAAAAAACTGTTGTTTACAATTGTAATGGAAACTAATAAATTACGAAGCGAAAGATAAATTATTATAACTAAAAAATACGATGCGATTATACGAAACGAAATACGAACAATAATTTGAGGTTAAAAAGCCAAGAAGGAAATCTGGCTTTAAAATCGACATACGTTTTTAAGTCCTGCATTTAAAATATACAGGGTGTTTAAAAAAGATGCGGCAATATTAAAGGGGGTGATTGCCCAGGTCATTTTGTACAATAAAGTTCCTATAAACATAGGTCCGCAAATGCTTCGTTACCGATCTACAGCGTGTTGGAAGTTTAATTTAAAAAAACAGTCAAGACTAGATTTTTCCAAAACGGCTTGAGATATCATAATGAAATTTTACTCGTGTCAATAGCTGTGGGAGACGTATACTTTGCAATACAACACGATGTTTCAGTCGTACCATTGGCGCTCGTATTGGCACGTTACAGGCTATTTTTCAAGAAAAAAGTAGGATGCCGCTGATTTCTCTAAAAATAAAAAAATATTTTTTAGTTCTTTGTTCAATTGTGAAGAAAAAAGCTCTCTTGACTTTTTATCGTACGACGTACCGTTTTTGAGTAAAAAAAACATTTTAGTGAATGTCTCAACTCCTGATGTTGATTCTGTTCACCGATGAAGCGAGTTTTTCAAGAAATGCAATACGGAATTTCCATGATAACCATGTATGGTGAGAAGAAAATCCATATGAAATTGTTGAAGATCGTTTTCAACATCAGTTTTCTTTGAACGTTTGGACCGGTATTTCTCCCAGGGAGACCTACCGGAGAGGTGTATCGCAACTTTTTGGAAAACACGCTCCCTGGATTTCTGGAGGACGTACCATTAGCAATTAGAGATGCAATGTGGTATATGCACGATGGCGCACCAGCTCACTTTAGTCAAGTAGCTCATGATTTCTTAACACAAGCATACGGAAATCGTTGGATTGGCCGGGGTGGACCTCACTTATGGCCTGCGCGATCCCCGGACTTAAATCCCCTTGATTTTTTCGTGTGAGGCCATTTGAAGTCCTTGGTGTACGCTACTCCATTGGAAAACGTAGAAGACTTAAGAAATCGAATCATTGCTGGGTGCAACTCAATTAAAACAGATCCTGGTGTTTTTGAGAGAGTTCGCCAGTCAATGAGGAGAAGATTGGATTCTTGCATCCGAGCTCGAGGTGGTCACTTTGAACAGTTTTTGTAATTTTTGGTTGGTAAAATTTTTGGTTTGGTGAAATATTTGTTTTTGCCCCTGAATAAAACCCTTGATTTTTAAAACTTTTTTCTGTAACAAATGGATATGCACTAAAATGTTTTTTTTTACTCAAAAACGGTACGTCGTACGATAAAAAGTGAAGAGAGCTTTTTTCTTCACAATTGAACAAAGAATTAGAAATTATTTTTTATTTTTAGAGAAATCAGCGGCATTCTACTTTTTTCTTGAAAAATAGCCTGTGACGTGCCAATACGCGGCCGGTGTGAAGTTAGCCCCCCAACTTTCGAAATTTTCACTTTTTTCAATTGCAATCGTTTGTTGGCCGTTTGTCGGTGTTTGTTGGCTATTTTTGAACGTTTGTCGGTTTTTTATATTTATAATAATCACGATTATAATTTAGGTGTGAAGTTAGCCCCACAACTTTCGAAATTTTCACTTTTTTCAATTGCAATTGTTTGTTGGTCGTTTGTCGGTGTTTGTTGGCTATTTTTTAACGTTTGTCGGTTTTTTTAAATATTTATAATAACCACGATTATAATTTAGGTGTGAAGTTAGCCCCCCAACTTTCGAAATTTTCACTTTTTTCAATTGCAATTATTTGTTGGTCGTTTGTCGGTGTTTGTTGGCCATTTTTGAACGTTTGTCGGTTTTTTATATTTACAATAATTACGATTATAACTTAGGCGTGAAATTAAGCCCCCCAACATTCGAAATATTCACTTTTTTCAATTGCAATAGTTTGTTGGTCGTTTGCCGGTGTTTGTTGGTTATTTTTGAATTTAAACGTAAAGTGGTAGGTGTTATTTTATGTATATTTAGACGAACTTATGCGGAACAAGAAGAAGTATCAATTCGGTGTAGAGTGTATGGGTGATGTGCAATATAGCAATGTCCTTATAGAGATTTTCGAGGCGAAAATGAAAATATTCTATATAAGCCAGAACAAGGTTAGGGAAAGAAGGAAATTAAAACCTATGCTGACATACCATAGAATCCAAGGATAGCAATCCATTCATGACTTGTAGAACCACTCAGACGCTACCCACCCCACTTATAGTTACATCCTTTATAGCAGTGGTTATTTAACCTGTAAATACTTATTGTATTGTAATATTTTTGTAATTATGGTTCATTTCTTTTGCGATTTTATTGCGGCGTAGATACTTCAACGAATTACTAGTTTCGGTCAGCGTAGGTTTTAATTTCTTTTCTTTCCCTAAACTTGTTCTGACTTATATAGAGTATTTTCATTTTCGCCTCGAAAATCTTTATAAGAATATTGTTATATTGCACATCACCCATACACACTACACCGATTTGATACTTATTCTTGTTCCGCATAAGTTCGTCTACATAGACATAAAATAACACCTACCACTTCACGTTTAAATTATAAACGTGATTATTATAAATATAAAAAAAAACCGTGCAATTAAAAAAAGTGAAAATTTCAAAGTTGGGGGGCTAACTTCACACCTGAATTATAATCGTGATTATTATAAATATAAAAAACCGGCAAACGTTCAAAAATAGCCAACAAACACCGACAAACGACCAACAAACGATTGCAATTGAAAAAAGTAAAAATTTCGAATGTTGGGGGGCTAACTTCACACCTAAATTATAATCGTGATTATTATAAATATAAAAAACCGGCAAACGTTCAAAAATAGTCAACAAACACCGACAAACGACCAACAAACGATTGCAATTAAAAAAAGTAAAAATTTCGAATGTTGGGAGGCTAACTTCACACCTAAATTATAATCGTGATTATTATAAACATAAAAAACCGACAAACGTTCAAAAATAGCCAACAAACACCGACAAACGACCAACAAACAATTGCAATTGAAAAAAGTGAAAATTTCAAAGTTGGGGGGCTAACTTCACACCTAAATTATAATCGTGATTATTATAAATATAAAAAACCGACAAACGTTCAAAAATAGCCAACAAACACCGACAAACGACCAACAAACGATTGCAATTGAAAAAAGTGAAAATTTCGGAAGTTGGGGGGCTAATTTCACACCTAAATTATAATCGTGATTATTATAAATATAAAAAACCGGCAAACGTTCAAAAATAGCCAACAAACACCGACAAACGACCAACAAACGATTGCAATTAAAAAAAGCAAAAATTTCGAATGTAGGGGGGCTAACTTCACACCTAAATTATAATCGTGATTATTATAAATATAAAAACCGAAAAACGTTCAAAAATAGCCAACAAACACCGACAAACGACCAACAAACGATTGCAATTGAAAAAAGTGAAAATTTCGAAAGTTGGGGGGCTAACTTCACACCTAAATTATAATCGCGATTATTATAAATATAAAAAACCGACAAACGTTCAAAAATAGCCAACAAACACCGACAAACGACCAACAAACGATTGCAATTAAAAAAAGTAAAAATTTCGAATGTTGGGGGGCTAACTTCACACCTAAATTATAATCGTGATTATTATAAATATAAAAAACCGGCAAACGTTCAAAAATAGCCAACAAACACCGACAAACGACCAACAAACGATTGCAATTGAAAAAAGTGAAAATTTCGAAAGTTGGGGGGCTAACTTCACACCTAAATTATAATCGTGATTATTATAAATATAAAAAACCGACAAACGTTCAAAAATAGCCAACAAACACCGACAAACGACCAACAAACGATTGCAATTGAAAAAAGTGAAAATTTCGGAAGTTGGGGGGCTAACTTCACACCTAAATTATAATCGTGATTATTATAAATATAAAAAACCGGCAAACGTTCAAAAATAGCCAACAAACACCGACAAACGACCAACAAACGATTGCAATTAAAAAAAGTAAAAATTTCGAATGTTGGGGGGCTAACTTCACACCTAAATTATAATCGTGATTATTATAAATATAAAAAACCGACAAACGTTCAAAAATAGCCAACAAACACCGACAAACGACCAACAAACGATTGCAATTGAAAAAAGTGAAAATTTCGAAAGTTGGGGGGCTAACTTCACACCTAAATTATAATCGCGATTATTATAAATATAAAAAACCGACAAACGTTCAAAAATAGCCAACAAACACCGACAAACGACCAACAAACGATTGCAATTGAAAAAGTAAAATTTCGAAGTTGGGGCTAACTTCACACCTAAATTATAATCGTGATTATTATAAATATAAAAACCGGCAAACGTTCAAAAATAGCCAACAAACACCGACAAACGACCAACAAACGATTGCAATTAAAAAGTGAAAATTTCGAAAGTAGGGGGCTAACTTCACACCTAAATTATAATCGTGATTATTATAAATATAAAAACCGACAAACGTTCAAAAATAGCCAACAAACACCGACAAACGACCAACAAACGATTGCAATTGAAAAAAGTGAATATTTCGGAAGTTGGGGGGCTAACTTCACACCTAAATTATAATCGTGATTATTATAAACATAAAAAACCGACAAACGTTCAAAAATAGCCAACAAACACCGACAAACGACCAACAAACGATTGCAATTGAAAAAAGTGAAAATTTCGGAAGTTGGGGGGCTAACTTCACACCTAAATTATAATCGTAATTATTATAAATATAAAAAACCGGCAAAGTTTCAAAAATAGCCAACAAATACCGACAAACGACCAACAAACGATTGCAATTGAAAAAAGGGAAAATTTCGAAAGTTGGGGGGCTAACTTCACACCTAAATTGTAATCGCGATTATTATAAATATAAAAAACCGACAAACGTTCAAAAATAGCCAACAAACACCGACAAACGACCAACAAACGATTGCAATTGAAAAAAGTGAAAATTTCGAAAGTTGGGGGGCTAACTCCACACCGGTCAATACGCGCGCCATTGGTACGACTGAAACATCGTGTTGTATTGCAAAGTATGCGTCTCCCACAGCTATTGACACGCGTAAAATTTCATTATGATATCTCAAGCCGTTTTGGAAAAATCTCATTTTGACTGTTTTTTTAAATTAAACTTCAACACGCTGTAGATCGGTAACGAAGCGTTTGCGGACCTATGTTTATAGGAACTTTATTGTATAAAATGACCTGGGCAATCACCCCGTTTAATATTGCCGCATCTTTTTTTAACACCCTGTATAGCAGACGTATAAATTATAACCAGTCTTTCTTTAAGTGGGAACTTCGCACTAAGATAAAGGGAAACAGATGCATTTCACAGTAATAATTATATCCCCATTCTCTAGTCCGCCATGAGACACCTCTCCCCGGCGCAACTATATGAAACATGTCCTTCTAAAATTTATATTTACTGAGATATTGCACTTTGACGCAATAATGAGCAACCCTGTATATAAAAATGAATTGACGTTTGTTAGTCTCACCCTTGTTTATATTCATATAAACAAGGGTCTCACTAAAACTCGAGAACGGCTGGACAGATTTGGCTAATTTTGGTTTTGAAATATTTGTAGAAGTCTAAGGAAGGTGTAAAAGGTGAGAAAATATAAAGAAATTGCAGGGAAAATATAAAAAAAATACCTGTCAAATAGGGCGCGTTCAAAATAAATAAAAAAATGTTTTCTCTTTATAATTTTAGTCGCAAAATTAATTTCCCTTTTTGACAGTTACGAACGTTGACAAATTATTTATTTCTAAGGCGGTACGAAGTTCGCCGGGTCACCTAGTCTCAAATAAAATATCTTGAATGTCCTGTTTGAATATTTAGTCAATGATGTATTATTATACACTTCAAAGTATTATGGTTTCTCGGATATCCTAAAATGTGTTTGTTCTTTATAAGCCTCATTTCTAAGAAAAACAAACTGTATTTCCCATTAAGATTATCATAAATAATAATAAACCAGAAATAACAACACGTTTAAGATAATAAATTACTTCCACAGACATGATTTAACTGACAAAAGTAATATTATATTATACTACCATTGTATATGTATATAATGATACTACACAGGTCTCGAAGTAATGTTTATTTTCTAGGCACGGTAATTTCGGAACAGGTCTAATAAATATGTTCGAATAGTATTCAAGTACAAAAAATAATGCTTGATGTTATAAATCATCCAAAAAAAAAGTTACCCTTAATACTCTTGAGTCTGCATATTTAAGAGATTAAAAAACGGTTTTGTAAAGGATGTAGATAAGATTCTGCAGACTTAAGTACAATTTAATTGATAGTATAATTTTCAGAAAATGGCACAAATCCCACCTTTTAGTGTGATATCCGTAAAATGCATATCTTATGTTTTGTTACTAATTTATTTTTATAATCTCTTAACGTGATTTACAACGAAAGCGCTTGCAATACGATTAAAATATTAGATTTTATCAATGTCCGTTAAGATTGTTTATTTTCAAGCAGGATGTAAATGTAATTAAAGAATGTCGATTAAATTTAATACCTCTTTCTCAAAACTGGTTTTATAGTAAACAATGTGAATTTGTGTAATTCTACGTTTGTGTTAATCTCTATGTAAGCGGATGTGTAAATTTACCACTGTAATCTTATTTTTCTATCGGTTGAAGTACCTAATTTATATTTGGGATATCGATCTTTATTCTACCTGAATTAGTGCTAAAAATGTAAATTGTTGTTAAGTATTTAAAATATTAAATTTAGTCTCTTTAGTATCCAATAATAGACATTGATTTTGTTATGAAAGAAGTGCATTTAACACATTACAAAATATTTCAGAGGGGGGTCCTAACTGATTTAAAATTTGTTTGAATTGTAACTAATGAAAAATGCAAAGGTTCGTGCTTGGAGGGAACGGGGTGAATATTGAATGACCATATTGAAACAAAGGTGCAAAAAAAAAACGTTTTCATAGAATAACTCTACAGGTGTCTAAAAACTCTCCTGGCAAACGGAAACTACACATACTTGGCATATTTTATTACCTTGAGCCTCGTAAGGAAGCTAGAGCCCTTTGAAGATGGCACCGTCAAGTCACTTTTTGTCAAATATCTCAAAAACACCGCTACGTAACAAGTTCAAACTTGGTACAACGTATAAGTCGATAATGACAAACCGGCCACTAACAATGTGTGTGAAGTTAGGATCGCTATTTTGTAATTGCGCAAAAAACAAAATTGTGCTGAATTGTGCATGGTTTGTGCCACGTTGTGCCGCAAAAACCAATCACCTATATATAAAAACAAAGCAGTACCGTCAGCTGGGGTAACTTTGCCCCAAATTTTAGTGTTTTGTGTTAAAATTGTGACTCATACCACCTAAATGCTTTAAAAAAATATAATTAAAATGTTTCAAGTTGTTTAAAGGTTATTTACCTTCAATGTAATCCTTTTTTTTAACCAAAATTTATTTTCATAACCTAGAAATTTTTTTTCAAAATTTTGGGCCAAAGTTACCTTGACTTGGGGTCCCATCTCTTAAAACCTTATAAAACTGCTATTATACCATAGTTAGGATAAAGTTACCCCACACAAAAAATAATGTTAGGTGACCTATTTACACGTCTTATCTGATTTTTACTTCAAACTTTTCTGTAATTGGCAACAAAATTAAAATTCAAAAGACAAACATTTTCAATTAGAAAAAAAAAACACTCCATTTAATGTTAACTGTAATTAGAACAGTACAAAAGCATGAAACAATGCTATTCAAACATTTTTCATACAGAAACTACAACCCAATATAAAAAATAAAAATAGAAAATTATAACAACTACAACATTAGATTTATACAGGGTTTTTTATTTATAAAAAAATAAAATGGTTACATTTCAAGAAAAAACTCAAAAAGTTTCATCCCAGGTGTCAAGAATTAAAAAATGTTCGATATGGGAACCCCTTATGATACAACAAATGTCAAGGCTGTATTCAAACTCTTGCCATACTTTGTTAAGAGTGTCTTGGTCTATTGTTTCGTTGGCTCTGGTAAGTCGTTATTGTCTCAGGTATGTTTTCTGGTAATGGTATCTATCTTTGATGTATCCCCACAAGAACAAATCACAGAAGGTGATGTCCGGAGATCTTGGAGGCCAGTTCAAGAGTACACCATCATTTGGACCAGCACGACCGATCTATCTGTCAGGCCACCGATTTCGAAGTTCAGTCCTAACATCGAACTAGTAATGTGGACGTGCCGTCTAATTGCAGAATCTAATTACGGTATAAGCCATTCCGTCATCATGTACAAGAAAATTATTCCATTTATTGTTTGTCCAACAAAAAAAAGGCCCGTACACTTTGTTGTACGTGATAGCACAAAACTCATTAACTTTCAAAGAATCGCGCATGTGCTCGATGTAGGGGTGTGGGTTCTCCGAGCCCCATATTCTGACATTATGTCTGTTCACTTTACCACACAAGTGGAATGTGGCTTCACCACTAAAGACTAACTATTTTACAAAGTTTCCATTTTCCATCAAGGCCTGCATGTTCTCATGAAATGAAAGTCTTAGAACTCTTGTTTGTTGGTTTTAATGCTTGAACAAGCTGAATTTTAAGGCTTGATATTTACACTGTTGGCTGTGGTATACCAAGCTCTCTGCTGCATTTTACAGTAGATTTCTGTCGACTACGCATAAAACTTTACCTTACCTACTCTACCACTTTCGAATAGTGATTGCTAAAGGGATCTTCATTAAATTTGGTTCTAAAGTATCGTAGCACACTAATAACTGATTTATTGATGCGGTAATCCAACACACAAAATGCTTTCCTGTCTTCAAATTCAGCCATTACACAATTGACAACAACTGACTTTAACAAACAGCAGATACGTACCTAAACCAATGTAAACGAAACTTTATGAGTTTTACTTTCCAGTGTTACCAAGTGAAATGGTCTTAAAACAGATTAATCCAGTAATATTTATAATTGAAATCAGGAAAATCATTTGTAATAACCCTGTATATTAAACGATGTTACAAATGCATTCAGTTCAGGGACCGAGAACTGGTTCCTTTTTGAAGCCGTTTTAGTAGGATCAATTTTTCTCCATACTTCATCCCAGTCATAGGTGAAATAGTCTGGTTTTGCAGGTCATCGCCAAAACTTTAGCCCCCTCTCCATGCATTCAACAGTCGGCCCTTTTTCAGTGATGCTCACAATTTTGTCTGGATATTTTTGTCCATTGTAGGTCACAACTAAAAAGTTTTCAACAGCAAAATTTTCAGATTTAAACTCTTGTTTTTCTTGATCTTGATGAGTAGTAGCAGAACATGTTTTTCCAGAGTTTTCCACTTCTTCAAGATCTGAAAAGGTTTCGCTCACTCCATCTGACTCCAAAATCATTTCAACCTCATCCTCATCTCAAGAAGAGTTATAACATTTTTTAGCCTTTTTCTTCACAGATTTGGATTGTTTTGAAGATAAAGATGCCTGTTTGGATGAAGTGACCAGACAGTCTGTAAGTGCTGGTTCAACATCTTTTACAGTAACACTCTTTCCAACAGGCACTTGCAGCTTCTTCTTCCTTTTCTTGGGGCCAGCTGTAGTCAGGTACTCTGCTCTTTTCTTTTCTGGCTGTTGAAGAAAAGGATCACCGATGGCATATTTATCAATAGGCTGGTTTTTTGGCAGGCGACCCAACAACAGCTGTAGGGATAAATCCCACATTTTTCAAACCCAGCCATCAAGTTTTCTTTTTGTTTTTCCGCTAAACTTGCCATTAGCTCTTTCAAAAAAGTTGGAAAGGTGTCTTTAGCGATAGTTTTAAATTTAGAGCCTGAAGCAGACTCTTTCACTTACACAGGATTCCTCGGTATGCCTTTTCATAGCTGAAAAGAATGCCGCATCGAGAAGTTGTGTAAGGTCTATCGAGTTTGGTGGTAAGCAAACGAACCTCACATTATGCTCTTCACATAGCCTAAGTACATTCAAACCGATGTGGGAAGATAAGTTGTCCCCAATGATAACTTTAGGCCCATTTAGATCCCTAACATTGGGTAAAAATGATGACTCAAACCAATCTTCTAAACATAAAGCATCGAACCTGCCACTCTTAGAGCGATTATAACGAGTTCCTTCTGGCCCGTTTTGCGTCCAAGTGGTCCACATGTTCTCTGACTTGTACATAACATAAGGTGGAAGGAGAACGCCAGCTGAATTTCCAGAGAACATGAGGGACATTGCACTTTTGCTATGATTGAAAATATTTTCTACACATTTTGCCCCTCTTTTGCAAATTACCTTTCTCATGCCAGGGTCATCTGTGAGATTTGTCTCATCATAGTTCCAAATATGAGTAGCAGGAACATCTTTCACCACATCACGTAAGTTTTCCATGTAACTTTCAACATCTTTAACGCTTACCTGAGCTCTAACTTTTTTAATGTTTGAGCTTAAGCGAGTTGTTAATTGCGAATGCCTTTTTAAAAAAGACTTTGTCCACTCATATCCAGGAAGATTTTGGCAAAATGAATCAATTTTGACACCTTTCTTATCTAAATAAGCTTTCACTGCGTATCTAAAATCAGTCTCAACAACTGGAAATCCATAATCAGACATTTTTTATCAGATGCTGCTTCAAAGCTAACTCCTCATCTTCACTGAATATTTTGGCACGTCCCACTTTACTAGTGTGTCTGCCTTTCAGTTTGTTCTTAATGGTTGATCTAGGGATGCCATACCTTGTTTCAGCTGATCGTTGCGTCAGTTCACCTGACCTAATGGCCTCGAGGCACTCTTCTAATACTGTATTATAAGTGTTTTGTAACTGTGGTTTCCTATTAGTGGAGTTGATCGGCCTATTTCCACAGTTTATGCTTTTTGAGCGCGACGTTTCGGAAGCGGACTCTGCTTCCGTCATCAGGCTTAGTCCTGAGAAGGACTGTTTTCGCACTTGAGTCGAATTCCTATGTTATATCTAATTTTTCTCAAGCACTTGACTACTCTCAGATTCGAACTTGGTACCTTTCACTTACTAGTCTGACACGTTTACCGTTGAGCCACTGAGTAATCCAATATATATTTGTTAGAACTTATATATATATATTAAACTTTTTTCGTGGTTGCGCCGAAGTTTATTGCGCATGTTGCGCCGTAACCTCTTGCGCAGGTGTATTGCGCTTAAGCTCTTCGCGCATTATTGGAATCCATATGGGTTTCATTTCTACACTAGCTTGGCTTATTGGATTTTCTGCTAGTGCGATGAATGTGGCTTCTTTGAGTTTCCGACGAGTTGTATTCTCCTCCTTTGCCACTATTTGTATGTCATCCCATTGGATGCGGTGGTCTTCGTTCCAGACATGTTCAGCGATTCTTGATCTTTCTGCTTCGCCCTTGCGGACGTTGTTCTTGTGTTCCTGAGTTCTCACTTTGAGTGGTCTACTGCTCTCTCCAATGTATGCTCTGCCGCATTCGCATGGTAGGTTGTATACACAGTTCTTGGAGTTCTGATCTTCATTGTATGGTTTGGTCTTGGTTAGTATTCCCCTGAGCGTTCTGGTCGATTTGAAGGCAGTGCGTATCTTGTATTTGCTGCCTATCCTTCGTATTTTGTCTGAGGTACCTTGTATGTATGGTATTATCGCTGTATATTTAGGTTCTTCTTTTTCGGTTACCCTTTCCCTGTTTAGGTTAGGTGTTAGATCGGGGTAGCCATTTTCTTTGAGTGTTCTAGCGATATTTTCTTTTTCTCTGTTCAGGTCCTCTTGTTTTGAGCATATTGTTTTGCTCTATCGTACAAGCATTTTGCTACGCCTAACTTCACGTTTTGTGGTGATTGGAGTTGTAGTGTAGGTACCTCCCGTGTGGGTAGGTTTCCTGTATACACTTGTCGTGAAAGTGTTGTCATTCCTGTGTACAAGTACATCCAGGAATGGCAGTTTTATTCCGACTCAATTCCATTGTGAATTTGATGGTGGGTGCGCGGCTATTTAGATGATCTAGGAATTCATCTAGCTTATGCTTGCCGTGTTGCCAAACTACGAAGGTATCGTCCACGTATCTAAGTCATATCCTTGGTTTCTCTGTGAATTCGGATATCGCTTGGTCTTCAAAGTCTTCCATATATATATATATATATATATATATATATATATATATATATATATATATATATATATTGCTCACTATGGGTAATAGTGGGGAACCCATAGCCATCCCAAACTCTTGTTGGTAGAATTTGTCTTCTACCTGGAAATATGTAGTTCTAATGCATATTGTCAGAAGTTCCATTATTGTGTTTACCGAGAGTTGCGTGCGTTCGTCTAACGTTTCATCCTTTTCCAGCTTGTCCCTTATGATAGCTAGTGCCTTATCGGTAGGCACATTTGTGAATAGACTCACAATGTCAAAGCTTACCAGCATTTCTTCTTGGTTTGGTTGGAGGTTTCTGATGGTTTCCACGAAGTGCTGCGTATTCTTGACCATAGATTCGGTTTTTCCCGATAAGAGTGTGATGATACCTAGCAGATAGTGTGCTAATGGGAGACAGGGTGAATTTCTCACAATTGGTCTCAGAGGAATTCCTTCCTTGTGGATCTTTGGTAGGCCGTACAGATGCGGAGGTTTGCTGTAGTGTGGGGTAAGTCTAGTTCTCTGGTAATCGGAGAACTCCCCCTTATGTTTTGCCAGCGTCAGGTATATCCGTCTTTCGATTGATGGTGTGGGGTCTTTTGGTATTTGTTTGTACTCGCCCCCGTCTAGTAGTTCTTGGACTTTACTGTTGTAAGTGTCCATATCCATTACCACAGTCGCATTTCCTTTGTCTGCCGGGAGAACTTTGATCGTTGGGTCATTCTTAAGGGAAATGACCGCTCTCCTTTCTAGGTTAGAGAGGTTAGGTTTAGTTCGCCTAGATGAATCCAGGACTGATCTAACCTTACTTCTGTATTCTTCGGCTTCTTCAGGATCTAATTTCATAGCTGTTTCTTCGACTGCGGTTATCAAATCTACTTTCGGAATATACCTCGGTGTTATCGCATAGTTCAAGCCTTTGTCCAGAACCTGCATTTCGTTTTCGTTCAACTGTCGTTTAGAGATGTTTATGACAGTGTTTTTCGATTGATGTTAGTTGGTTCTTTCTTCTCCTTCATTAGCTTTTCGAGTTTATTCTGCTGAATTTCCTTGTGCATTGCCTTGGTCTTCGAATATTTACTTCTGGTAGCCGTATTTATCCTATCAAAGTCTTGCTCGTTCACTCGATTTCGAATGGTCTCTCTAATCTCGTTGGATTGGTGTTCGAGCTGGTACTTTCTGAAACGGTGATGTTTGATTCGTTCTTTGACTAACGCTTCGCTTGCTCTCTTTGTGATTAGTGATATTTTTCGGCTGTGTATCGGAGTTTTGATGTTGAGCCCAGTGGGTAAACTGTGGAAATAGGCCGATCAACTCCACTAATAGGAAACCACAGTTACAAAACACTTATAATACAGAATTAGTAACTCGGTACGGCCCCGAAGTCAAACAACTTTTCAGAAAGCTTGAAACATCAATGAACAAGCTAGCACTAGAGGAGAACCATCTAACCTTCCTCTGCAAAGCCCGTGATAACAACTTAATACCCACTGGGCTCAACATCAAAACTCCGATACACAGCCGAAAAATATCACTAATCACAAAGAGAGCAAGCGAAGCGTTAGTCAAAGAACGAATCAAACATCACCGTTTCAGAAAGCACCAGCTCGAATACCAATCCAACGAGATTAGAGAAACCATTCGAAATCGAGTGAACGAGCAAGACTTTGATAGGATAAATACGGCTACCAGAAGTAAATATTCGAAAACCAAGGCAATGCACAAGGAAATTCAGCAGAATAAACTCGAAAAGCTAATGAAGGAGAAGAAAGAACCAACTAACATCAATCGAAAAAACACTGTCATAAACATCTCTAAACGACAGTTGAACGAAAACGAAATGCAGGTTCTGGACAAAGGGTTGAACTATGCGATAACACCGAGGTATATTCCGAAAGTAGATTTGATAACCGCAGTCGAAGAAACAGCTATGAAATTAGATCCTGAAGAAGCCGAAGAATACAGAAGTAAGGTTAGATCAGTCCTGGATATGGACACTTACAACAGTAAAGTCCAAGAACTACTAGACGGGGGCGAGTACAAACAAATACCAAAAGACCCCACACCATCAATCGAAAGACGGATATACCTGACGCTGGCAAAACATAAGGGGGAGTTCTCCGATTACCAGGGAACTAGACTTACCCCACACTACAGCAAACCTCCGCATCTGTACGGCCTACCAAAGATCCACAAGGAAGGAATTCCTCTGAGACCAATTGTGAGCTCGAGAAATTCACCTTGTCACCCATTAGCACACTATCTGCTAGGTATCATCACACCCTTATCGGGAAAAACCGAATCTATGGTCAAGAATACGCAGCACTTCGTGGAAACCATCAGAAACCTCCAACCAAACCACGAAGAAATACTGGTAAGCTTTGACATTGTGAGTCTATTCACAAATGTGCCTACCGATAAGGCACTAGCTATCATAAGGGACAAGCTGGAAAAGGATGAAACGTTAGACGAACGCACGCAACTCTCGGTAAACACAATAATGGAACTTCTGACAATATGCATTAGAACTACATATTTCCAGGTAGAAGACAAATTCTACCAACAAGAGTTTGGGATGGCTATGGGTTCCCCATTATCACCCTTAGTGAGCAATATGTATATATATATATATATATATATATATATATATATATATGAAAGACTTTGAAGACCAAGCGATATCCGAATTCACAGAGAAACCAAGGATATGGCTTAGATACGTGGACGATACCTTCGTAGTTTGGCAACACGGCAAGCATAAGCTAGATGAATTCCTAGATCATCTAAATAGCCGCGCGCACCCACCATCAAATTCACAATGGAATTGGAGTCGGAACAAAAACTGCCATTCCTGGATGTACTTGTATACTGGAATGACAACACTTTCACGACAAGTGTCTACAGGAAACCTACCCACACGGGGAGGTGCCTACACTACAACTCCAATCACCACAAAAACGTGAAGTTAGGCGTAGCAAAATGCTTGTACGATAGAGAAAAAACAATATGCTCAAAACAAGAGGACCTGAACAGAGAAAAAAGAAAATATCGCTAGAACACTCAAAGAAAATGGCTACCCCGATCTAACACCTAACCTAAACAGGGAAAGGGTAACCGAAAAAGAAGAACCTAAATATACAGCGATAATACCATACATACAAGGTACCTCAGACAAAATACGAAGGATAGGCAGCAAATACAAGATACGCACTGCCTTCAAATCGACCAGAACGCTCAGGGGAATACTAACCAAAACCAAACCATACAGTGAAGATCAGAACTCCAAGAACTGTGTATACAACCTACCATGCGAATGCGGCAGAGCATACATTGGAGAGAGTAGTAGACCACTCAAAGTGAGAACTCAGGAACACAAGAACAACGTCCGCAAGGGCGAAACAGAAAGATCAAGAATCGCTGAACATGTCTGGAACGAAGACCACCGCATCCAATGGGATAACATACAAATAGTGGCAAAGGACGAGAATACAACTCGTCGGAAACTCAAAGAAGCCACATTCATCGCACTAGCAGAAAATCCAATAAGCCAAGCTAGTGTAGAAATGAAACCCATATGGATTCCAATAATGCGCGAAGAGCTTAAGCGCAATACACCTGCGCAAGAGGTTACGGCGCAAAATGCGCAATAAACTTCGGCGCAACCACGAAAAAAGTTTAATATATATATAAGTTCTAACAAATATATATTGGATTACTCAGTGGCTCAACGGTAAACGTGTCAGACTAGTAAGTGAAAGGTACCAAGTTCGAATCTGAGAGTAGTCAAGTGCTTGAGAAAAATTAGATATAACATATGAATTCGACTCAAGTGCGAAAACAGTCCTTCTCAGGACTAAGCCTGATGACGGAAGCAGAGTCCGCTTCCGAAACGTCGCGCTCAAAAAGCATAAACTGTGGAAATAGGCCGATCAACTCCACTAATAGGAAACCACAGTTACAAAACACTTATAATACAGTATTAGAAGAGTGCCTCGAGGCCATTAGGTCAGGTGAACTGACGCAACGATCAGCTGAAACAAGGTATGGCATCCCTAGATCAACCATTAAGAACAAACTGAAAGGCAGACACACTAGTAAAGTGGGACGTGCCAAAATTTTCAGTGAAGATGAGGAGTTAGCTTTGAAGCAGCATCTGATAAAAATGTCTGATTATGGATTTCCAGTTGTTGAGACTGATTTTAGATACGCAGTGAAAGCTTATTTAGATAAGAAAGGTGTCAAAATTGATTCATTTTGCCAAAATCTTCCTGGATATGAGTGGACAAAGTCTTTTTTAAAAAGGCATTCGCAATTAACAACTCGCTTAAGCTCAAACATTAAAAAAGTTAGAGCTCAGGTAAGCGTTAAAGATGTTGAAAGTTACATGGAAAACTTACGTGATGTGGTGAAAGATGTTCCTGCTACTCATATTTGGAACTATGATGAGACAAATCTCACAGATGACCCTGGCATGAAAAAAAGTAATTTGCAAAAGAGGGGCTAAATATGTAGAAAATATTTTCAATCATAGCAAAAGTAACTCCTCTAATATTTGTGTACTGCAGTTTGCATAGTTTCTTGTCCCGAGAGGTTTTATTCTATTTCTGGGATTTTTCTGAAACATAACAAACAAATTGTAAATATTTTAAGTTTATTAACAGCATTCTGAGATGTAATTAGACATTTTAGCTTTGTAAGTAATTACTGGAAAAGAAATTGCAGTATAGAAAAGAAATATTGTAGCTTAGGGTAACTTTGGTCCAGCCACCATGTTGGGGCAAAGTTACCCCAAGTCTGTGACAAAGTTGTACTAAACTAGAAAAAATATCTCAATAACTTGTTAAACAAATGAATAAGGTAAAAGAAACATCACTTACGAGGTATCAAAAGCTTTGGAATAAATCTGCACTATCAAAAGTTGGAAGGGCTCCAAAGCAGTTAACTATGAAGTAACAAAGAAAAAGCAGCACAGCATTGGTGGTGAGAAGTGGAGCTAAACCAAAAGTGGCTTATACTCAAGCCAGTGCTGATACCTATTGAGTGATGCACGAATTAAGTCAGTAGCTCTATCCTAAGGGCAATATAGAGAACAATAAATCTTTTTCAGTTTTTGGGACAAAGTTATCCGTAAAGAGCCAAAGTTACCCCAGCTGACGGTAAATTAAAAAAATAAATTTTCTGATTGTATTTTTTCGAAAAAACAAAAATTGTGCTTGTTGCAACCTTGGCTACTAAAAGTTGTGCCGCAAATTTCTTTCCGTTCAAGAGAAAAAAAAACCATCAAATATTTCGAATTTTAAAAAATGCTTATAATTTTGAAACCGTGACAGAAACTATTGAGAGATGTTTGGAAAATTGCACAATTGGCCAAAAAATTGGTTAAAAGTGATCGGTCAAAAAATTCTGTTTACATTTTCGAAATTTTGAAAGTTGTGCTACTCAAGTCCAATCGTGCAATTTTCCGAACATGCCTCAACAGTTTCTGATTAGACTCGATTAGCACAACTCAGCACATCTCGCAGATTTCGTTTATCTATCATTGTTTAAAAATTGCGGCAATATGAATTTAGTAATTTATATCAAAGAAAAAATCGAGAACGTTTTTGGCTGTACGACGATCTGGCATAGTTTTGCTAGTAGGAAAAGTTGTTGAACTTAACTAGCACAACCCAGCACAACTTTCAAAATTTCGAAAATGTAAAAAAAATTGTTTTGGCCGATCACTTTTAACTAATTTTTTTGGCCAATTGTGCAATTTTCTGAACATGTCTCAATAGTATCTGATTATACTCGATTAGTACAACTCAGTACATCTCTCAGAGTTCGTCTATCTGTCACGGTTTTAAAATTATAAGTGAATAAACATTTCTTAAAATTCGAAATATCTGATATTTTTTCTCTTGAACGGAAAGAAATACAGTTTTTATTTTTGCGGATAACTTTTAGTAGCCAAGGCTGCAACAAGCACAATTTTTGTTTTTTCGAAAAAAAATGGTAGTGCAGACCAAAAAATTTATTTTTTTAATTTACTGTTTTGTTTTTTATATTGGTGATTGGTTTTTGCGACACAAACCTAGCACAATTTTGTTTTTTGCGCAATTACAAAATGACGATCCTAACTTCACACACATCCGCTAACACGATTTTCTTATTGCCATCACAAGCGACCAATAGCTTTTTTTTAACAAAAATGTTTTATTTTAAATTTTTTAGTGAATTTTACATCAAATTTAAAGACTTGATATTTTCTATACAAAATGTGTGCTCTTAGTTGAAACTGCTATCTCGTACCGTTTGCGAGAAAAATCTATTTAAACTTTTTGTGTTTCTGGCAGAAAATATCGTTTCATTGCTAAATTACGTTTTCAATGCCTGATTCAAAGAGTTATTTGTTTTAATTCGTTATTAAACTTGTAAAATGATCATTTCTTTCTATACATAAATCTATTCTTTTCTGTAGTAAAATTTAATATTTATAATTTCATTACAAGCATTCTTTCCGATAACTGATCACGCGTGTCTATTGGAAACAGCATAAACTAATGATTATAAGTATCCCCAAATACAGAAATCAAAGCGGTTTAAGCATGGGGATCTTGCAACTAATTGACTGGACCACCTCTTCCATTCCATTGGTTACCATAACTATTGTTACGAAATTGACGAACTTGTGCACTAAAATGAGCTGGGCAACCATCGTGCAATAACCATAAATTATGTCTGATCATCAGGGGAACGTCGTCTCTTAAATCAGGTAAAATATTTTCCAAAAATTAAGATACTCATGTCCCGTTAAACGGCCAGATAACTCTACAGGTCCCAGCAGCTGATTACCGATTACACACATCCAGGCATTAATACTAAATTTTTGCTGGTGCTTAGTCTCTTTTATTGCGTGAGGATTTTCGTCAATGTATGCGTAATGATGTGCATTATGCAAATTAAAAATCCCATCCCTGGTAAAGGTAGCTTTATCGCAAAATAAAATATTAGAAAAAAAATTAGGACCCTGATCCTTTTTGTTCATCAACTAGTTTGAAAACTATGTGGGCCGGGAAATCGCCATCTAAAAGGATAACAGTTTTCTCGATGAATAATGTTCCATATGGAACATTTGGAAATATTAGGATACATAGCAGCTAGTCTTCTGGTGCTAATCTCCGGATTCGCTTCAATTTCTATCAAAACATCGTCTTCGTATTATTTTGTAACATCTATGTGTCTACCAGTTTCAGTATTCTTAGGAATTACTGAGCCAATTCTCTTATTCTTTGGAGTAACGCTGTAAATGTTGAGTGACTGGGATCCGGGTTTCCGAATTCTGCCACAGACATCAGGTATTCATAATTTGATGTTCGAACTCTGCCAGTGGGTAATATTTTCATCTTAATATAGCTAAATAGAGAGCTTTGGTCCACTTGTTCCGGATTTATCCAAGTTCCTTCTGCATTAAATAGACAAAAAACACAGTAATAAGTGTAAGGAAGCCAATAAATACTAACTTCATCAAACACTTGTTTTAGACTTACCGGTTTGTGTAGGTCTTTGATATTGTTTATAAAGGAACTCGCCGTCAAAATGAAAGTCGTTGTGGCACAGTTAACAAACCCCTAGTTCATACAAATCAGGTAAAATTTAAATTTGTGGCAGAGTTCGGATGCGCCCACTGGTATGCGTTCTGTTTGGAAAATTTTCCGCGTATCTTCTTTCTGTTGCACGAGCGTTACACTGTACTTCCCCATATGAAATTTCAAGGCAAAAGACTTCCTAACGTCTTTCCAGGTGAAAAGCTATCTAGCTTTTCCAAGAGAAATTATCCTGATTTACTTATAGGTTGCCCGTCTAAAGCCCCCCGCTCCCCCAACTTGTTATGTGAACCATACAACTGAAATTTATAAAATTTTGGGAAACCGAACTAAGGCACATATACAACATTTTTGATGGTGTTCAGTGACGTAATCATTAAAAATGCCCTACAGCCGCCATTTTGTAAAATAATTTTAAATGGGATCATATGGCAAGTAATCCCTATTTTGAAAGCTCGTTTTCAACGACATGAACAACATTAACATATTACTACTGATTTATGAGTTTCAACCCAAAAACTTCAAAACAATAATTGACGTTTTCGGCTTGAAACTCAGTAGTAATAATATAATGTTGTTGATGTCATTGAAAAGGACCTGGAATGAACTTTCAAATCAATTATTACTTGCCATATGATTCCATTTAAAATTATTTTACAAAATGTAAGTTATCCATCATTTTTAATGATACGTCACTGAATACCATCAAAAACGTTGTATATGTGCCTTAGTTTGGTTTCTCAAAATTGTATTAATTTCAGTTTTATAGTTCACGTAATAGGTTGGGGGAGCGGGGGGATTTAGACGGGTACTGTATATAGAAACAACGGAGACGTACATAAACAGTTTATTTTAGTGGTGTTCGAACCCTACTTTTTTCGAACTGAACTCGAGTCGAACATAGTTCAAAAACAAATTCCGAACTCTCGAACCGAACTCGAACTATTTGTAATTTTTTCAATAGGGATAAAAATAAGAAAAATACTGCATTACAATATTGAATATTTATTATTCAACATTTTCTTTTTTAAGATATTCGTGTATTTGTTCTTTTTTTGTTGGTATGCTTATGCTTATGGTTAGTAATTACTTATTTTAGCTTATAACTTATTGTAGACTGTTCAGGAGTCCTTCTCCTCTTCAGCCCTGGTCATTCCCTTGTTGTTGGTATTGCGCTGTTTTGTTTTATTGTATTGTTTACAATCATGAGGTGTGGTCATTTTTGGTAATAAAAAAAGAGTTTAAATTTATTTGAATTTTGGATAGTGTGTGGTTGGGTTTGAGTGTGCGTGTGGGTTAGTGTGGTGTGGTGTGCAGTGTGATTAATTAGATCGTTGGCCGGTGTTATGCTGGGTCGACATCGAATAGACGGGGGGATGCGGAGGGCATATGGGGTATTATCGAGGGATTCTTCTACCTCCTCGGGGAGGTCGTCCAGGAGTTGTGTGAGGATTGCGGGAGGCTGTTTGAATTTTAATTTGGGTTTTTTTCGAGGGAATTTGGGAAAGCGGTAGTTGTAGGGAGTGGTAAGGATTTCTTTGCTTGGGATAGTGTTGCCGAAAATTCTTTTATAGGCGAAGTTTTTCTGGAGTTTTTGGATACGGTTTGTGATTGGGGGTATATTGGCGTGGTGTAGGGTGAGGTCATTAGGGTACCTGAGGGGTAACCTGTATATCCGTCTAAAAATTCGGAGTTTACAGGAGGCGATTGAGGAAAGGTGATTGGGGTTAATGTTTGTGTATATAGGAGCTCGGAAATTTGTGTAGAAATACTAACTGTTCAGTATGATCCGATTGTACCGCTTGACGATGCTTACTTAACACATTGTTTCTTGATGTCCACATATCTGTTGTGAACGATACTACAGACAATGACTTTAGTTCATTATTTAGTTTTCTTTTAAGATTATCAACAGTATGTGTATACAATGTTGGTACAAAGTGTCGAGAAAAGGTAGTTTTGGTAGGCATATCATACTTTGGTACTGCTAATCGTAATACAACTCGAAATCCAATATCTTCTACTATGCTATATGGTTAAAAATCTAACGTAAGCATTATTGCAATTTCTTGAGGCTGAGAATGAGATGCACTCCATGTGTTCGGAAAGTTCAGATTGCTTTGTTTTGCAACTGTTGTAGATTTTACACTTGAAATATTACGATTTTCTTTGTAGTCTACATAATGTTGTTTCACATTTTCATGATTTTTTGTATCTAAATGTCTTCGTAACGTCGTTGTTGTACCAGTTTTCATACGTTTAATACAGTTTAAACACTGAGCCTCGAATTTACTATTTTTTTTAAATGACACGAACACCCACGGATGTGGAATCATAATGTTTATCATCATTGGAACTGTTCATAGTGTCTTAAATTGTAGATACTGTGTATCGCAAAATAACGTAAATAAAATCAAAAACGTGTTCACCTAACCTCAATTTACTTTAAAGTTCGAAAATCTTTTTCGAACCGAACCCGAACTCAAAGTTCAAGTTCGGTTCAGTTCGAAAAATTTGAAGCTTCACACACCACTAGTTTATTTGTACACTTTTAATCAAAATATTTTCAATCTACCACACTCACAATATACGTGACATTTTAAAAGTTACCACATTAAAAAGTACGGTCTCGAAGTAATGATCTAGTATCCGGTGAGATCTCATAATCTTGAAAGTGGTCCTGCATTTGGTGCACTAATATGGAAACTTCTCTAGAACTGATAGTTCTGCATCTTATGTCCACCATTTAAAGTCCTTCAAATTGGTTCTGCTTCTTGAAATACAGTCCTACATCTTGAAGCTGGTTTCAAAATCTTGACTCGGCATCTTGAAATAAGATCATTTTGGTAGAATTCAAAATTTTGAAGCGAGTTTCAGCATCTTGACAATGAGGCAACATCTTGAAATAAGACAGCATTTAGAAACTTGTGCTAGATCTTCTCTTGGGCCAACATCTAACTCTTTTGACAGAATTCAGCATTTGGCCCAGCATCTTGAAACTGGATTCAACATCTTGGTTTAGCGTTTTTGCAGACGATTATTGGTCTTGAAATTGGTGCAGCATCTTGAGTAAGTACATGCAAGGTATTTCTTCTTGGCATATCCAATAACTAGTAGAAACTTGTTGTTTACTTTAGGCATTTCAGAAAACCTATTCACCGCATTGTCACCAATGTTAAATCTTTCACTTGTCATTTTTAGGGTTATACAATATTTACTACTACTACAAATTTGAGTTATTGGTAAATTAGAAATACCTTTTTTTAAGGCAAAGACAAAGCGTCTAGCAACATTGGTCGTTTATCTTGAAAAATTGAAAATTACTTTTTTGACAAATTAAGGGTTAGTCAAAATAACCCAAAAACAGATAATTTACTCGAAAAGCACAAGTTCTTCAACACCTAAATATACACACATAAACGCCATAGCATAGCAACATCCAAACAATCCGATGAAAGAAACAAACGAGTTAGTCAATGTCCAATCATACCAACACGCACTCCCATATAAAAAAAATATTACACAAGCAAATTAACCAATCATAAAAGCAAGAAGGAAAGACCACCCCAGGGGGAAGGGCGGGCTGCTTGAGCTTTCCGAGTTCCTTCAGCCACAAGCATGGATTCCCAACATACATTAAGTATTATAAGTGTTTTTTTGTGAACGAATAAGTTCAAAGGTAAATATGTAATTAATTTTAATACATTAAGTATGTATGTATAATGGGATTAAAGATAGAAGCGGTCAGGATAGAATCGGAAGGAATGGAGTTAGGGTTCTGAGGGGGAAGATACTACCCCAGGATTCGCCTAAATATCCTCACACGGTGTATGTATACGCAGTGACATGCCACTATGTGCGTATGAGGAAAACTCACACAAGGTAGACGGTAATGGGAATCGAACCCATTACCTCCGAATGCTGAGCAGATCGTGTTACCACAACTCTGCTAGCTCGGTACCAATCATGAACAACAAAACACGTAAATGCACAAATACACAAATACGCGAACCTGGTTACTGGTCACTGGTTTTTCCTTAAGTTGTTTTTAATGACAGCGAATTTCCCTGGTACTATATAATAAGTATGAGTCATCTTAAGATATACAAAATTATTATTTTTAGACACAAAGAATTAAAAGTATGTTAAGCAAATTTCCGTTAGGTTAGAATAATGAAAAATATCTGTTATAATGTGAATAGCAGGTTCATATTTATATTTTCATATTTCATAAATTTATTAAAGATATTTTCATTCAATAAAGACGATAAATTATTATCAAAACGTACTTACTTACTTACTTACTTAACCTTCACGCCATTCCCTTGCGGGGTAGGCAAAACAATCCCTGCCTCTTATTTATTTTTCATTCACAATCTTTCTCCATGCTTTCCTATCTCCGCATACCTCCCTAGCTTCCGCAAGATTCATACATAGTCTCTGACATGCCCTTTTGTTTTTAAAACTTCTTATCTTTCTTTCCTTTATCATAGATTCTGCTACATTCAGCCAAGTTTTACGCGGCCTACCAGACCCGGCCTTTCCCCTAACCTCACCCACATATATTTGTTTTGTTAATCTTGCGTTGTTCATTCTCTCAATGTGACCAAACCAACGCAATGTACAACTTTATATCTATCCATCATAGTCTTTTCCTCACCACACTCCCTCATTATGCATTCATTTTTATCTTGTCCCGTCTCGTTTTACCACATGCGCTTCTCAGAAATCTCATACCCACGGCATTTATTTTTCTTTCGTGCTTTTTGACATACCCATGTCTCACTTCCATACAGTACTGACGGGACGAATACGCCATTATAGATTGCTCGTTTCGCAGCTAGACTCATGCTTTCATTTCTCATTATCGTCCACATACTTCCAATCACTTTCCTTCCAGCATTGACCCTTCGTCCAATCTCGCTCTCAATTGTACCATCTGCAGTAAACATTCTACCGAGATATACCAGCTCGTCCACTTGCTCCACCATTTCATCTTGCAGAGTAAATACTCTACTCTCCTTTCCACCTTCCCGATTGAACACCACAATCTTAGTTTTGTTCACGTTTACCTTTAGGTCCATGCTCTCAGAGACTGTATCAAACTTCCTCAGAGCGGTTTGCAGCTCATCCGCACTGTCACTTAATAAGACTGTGTCATCTGCATACACCAGGAGTCGTACATTTACGTCACCAACCATTACACCATTTGTATCGTTACATGCTTGTCTAAGACATTTATCCATGTATATATTGAACAACCACGGTGACATCACACAGCCTTGTCGCACCCTTGCTCAATATTAAAGTATTCACTCACACCTCCTCTCACCCTAACACATGCCCGACTACCGTTGTATACTGCCCTTATTCCATTTATTAGACCTTTATTTACGCCATATTCATTTAATATTTCCCACATCTTCTCTCTATTCACTCTGTCATATGCTTTCTCCAGATCTACAAACGCACAGTACAACTTCCTTTTTACCTTTAAACACTTTTCGATCACCTGCTGGAGAGCAACCATCTGATCGACACATCCTCTCCCTGGCATGAAGCCACCTTGCACATCCCACATCTTAGATTGTGTAGTTTCTCGTACTCTATCAATCAGTATTCTTCCAAAAACTTTACCAGGTACGCTGAGCAAGCTTATTCCTCTGTAGTTCTTACAATCACTCTTGTTCCCCTTACCTTTATACAATGGTACAATGATCGCGCTCTTCCAATCACTCGGCGCTTTTCACACATAAGGCATACATTGAATAATTCACGCAATCTTCGTATAAGCTATGCACCACCATACTTGAGCATTTCACCAGTGATTTCATCTACGCCTGCTCCCTTGCCGTTTTTCAACCTTCCTACCGTTTTCTCTACCTCATTTATTCCAATATCCTTCTCAGTTTCATTCATCATTTCTTCTATATTCTACTTATTTAACTCTTCAGTCTTACTTTCCTTACTACTGTACAGCTTTCCGAAATATTCTTGCCAGCATTTCCTCACTTCACAATCGTCCCATACTATTTCGTTTCTATCATTCATCACTCCTGCAGCGTTCTGTTTTGGGCAACGTTTGTATTTTGACCCATTTCCAGAAGAGTTTTTTGTTTCCCTCAAAATCATTCTGCATTTTCTCTCCTTCTACAGCCATCACTTCCTCTTTACTTATCCTCACTGCCTCCTTCGCTTCTTTGTTTCTTAATCTGTACACCTCATACAATCGTTTCTTCTCAGTCTCATTTTTGCAGCAATCATTGCCATGTACGCATCTTTTTCTTACTTACTGCCTTTTTACCGACTCATTCCACCAAGCACATTTTTCTGTGTACCTACAATCACTCTTCCACATATTCGCACGGCACAATTGACAACAGAGTTTTTCAAGCTTATCCATGCACTCTCAACGTCAGTGTCTTTTATTTGTTCGTTCCACACTGTTTCATTCACATTCAGTTCTTTATTCACAGCATCTACGTATTTCATTCTCGCACCACTATCCACTAGTTTGTCAACACTAATTCTGGACGTTCGCACTACGTTTGCTTTCCTTCTCCACACCCACTTTTGCCCTAAACACACTCTCGATACCACCAAAAGTGGTCCGATCCACACTCCGCTCCGCGCATTACTTTTGTGTCTTTCACCAGGTTTCTAAGCCGTTCATCATACACTATCAAGTCTATCATACTTTTAGATTCACCTCTTTGCCATGTATACATATGCACATTTTTATGTTTAAACCACGTATTGGATACAAACCGGCTTCTCTCCACACAGATGTTCAGCAGGTGTTCACCGTTCTCATTGGTTCTTTGGTCTCCGAACTTTCCTAGAACGCGTTCACTATGTTCTCTCTGTACACCCACCCATCCGTTCATATCCCCAATATAATCACTCTTTCGTTTGGATTACATACGTTCAACACGTTCTCTACCTCATTCCAGAAGTTCTCACGCTCCTGGTCTCTTTCTCCATTCACCGGTGCATAGCATGCAATAAGAAAAATTCTTCGAAACTCCACTTTCATTCTAACCCATATTACCCGGGGAGATACTAATTCGTACTGTTTAACACATCTTTTCGCTCTTTCATTTATGATCACCCCAACTCCTTTTGCACCATGCACTTCCGTCTCAACTCCTGACCATAGTGCCAGGCTGCCATCCTCCATCTCCACAGCATCCTTTCCTTTGCGCTTTGTCTCCGATACACACAGAATATCAAGGTGTCTTTCGTACATTACATTCACAATTTCAAATTCTTTACCATGCATACCTCTAACATTCCACGTACCGACTCGCCATTCATTCCTTGCACAGTCGTCAGCAACGGGGCCTGTCTGTTTCGACCTTGACCGCCCCTTGTAGCCAGGTCGATCCGAGGCAATTGTATTGTTTTCTTGAGTAATATCATAGCGAGCAGACCGGTTACTGGCCAAATCGTGCCCCGGACGATGTAGCATTCCCTACTAACGGTATCGTCCTACTACCGGACAGTTATGTCTACTGTCACGACATAAAAGCTAGATATAAATAATAGATCGTATACTTACTGTATGAATCTCAAAATATACATATACATATACATTTTTTTTTTCCTTTTTTTCTTTCTTACCTGCCCTTCGATCACATCACGCGTTTCTACCATACTGCTCTATACTCGATTCCTGGATTCCGCGCCCCTCACCGGACTTGCTGGTATTTATTAGCGACCAAATGATTCAATTATTATTTATTTATTTTATTTATTTATTTTTTTTTTATTTATTTATTTATTTATTTCAAAACGTATTAATTTTTATAAAAGATGTACGATTTAATATGCGAGAAAATTTGTTTAACAAGATTTTAACTAAAAAAATTCTAAAAATAACTTTTTACGCCCTAAAATGACGCATTTATTAAGCTATAGGGGAATTCCATGTGTTTAACACAAATTAATTGCTAAAAGATGCATGTTTTGCCTTGGACAAAAGTAGAAGCGAGACACCTTGGCCGCCATCTTGGATTTTGACGTCACAAGACCGCCCACGTGGGGGACCGGATTTTCCACCCTTATTTTTACTCGCTTACGTGTAGGACGTATTTTTTCACCCCTATTTTTACACACCCACGTGTGAGACCGTATTTTTCATCCCTAATTATTTTTATATACCCTCGTGTAGGACATTTCTTTTTAACCCCTATTTTACACATCCACGTGTGAGACCGTATTCTCAACCCTTTCCTCTCGAAGGTCCTTTTTAATACCCCTTTTTTTACTCACTTACGTATAGGGCGTGTATTTTCAACCTTTCTTTTTATCCCTAATTAAAGACCTTTTGACAGCTAGGACTTTTTTTGTGGTTGCTAACGTGAGGACTGTATTTAGGGGGTGGGGCTGGTCTTGGCTTAGGGCTGTATTTAGGGGTGGGGGCTGGAGCTGTATGTAGAGCTAGGGTTGGAGTTTAGAACTGTATTTAGGGTGGGTCTGGGTTGGAGTTGGTCTAGGGATGTCTTAGAGTTTGGTCTTGGTGTTGGGGCTGGAGCTAGGGATAAGTCTTAGGGTTTAGTCTTGGGGCGGGACCTGTAGTTGGTCTTAGGGTTATTTCTGATGGTATTAAGGTCCTTCTGGTAGTTTAGCCCCTGGAGATTAGGCAATTGCACGTGTTCTGACTGAAAAAAGATTTTTATGTTTAGTCTATTTAAACGAAGCTGCTGATGGAGTATCTGTTAGTATCGTTTTGCGATTCAAGATGGAAGGTCAATTTAAGCACCCCTTTTCGGCGATAGTTGCAGGTCCGTCGGGATGTGGGAAATCGTATTTTATCGTTGATTTTCTAAAAATATCGAAACCGCCTGCGATACAGGTTTTGAAAAATTATCTGGTTTTACAGTGGTGGCAGCCTTTATTCAAAGATCTCTCTGTTGAGTTTCAAAGGGTTTACCTGATATGGAACAGTTTGACGGGGAAAACCTATCTTAATAATAATTGATGATCTAATGCGGGAAACTAACGGCTCTGTGGTTGATATTTTTACAAAGGGCTGTCATCATCGAAACCTAAGTGTGTTTTTCTTAACGCAGAACATATTTCATCAGGGGCGTGGACAGCGAGATATTTCTCTCAACGCCCATTACATAATTTTGTTTAAGAACCCACGTGACAGAGCACAGATACAGCATTTAGCAAGACAGATTTCGCCGGACAACCCAAAATTTTTAGAAGCCGCGTACCAAGATGCTACTTCGAGCCCACACGGATATGTATTGTTCGATTCAAAACAGAATACACCGGATGTGCTACGTTATAGAACAAACATATTCGGGCCTCAAGGTATCTGCCAGGTATATATATATATAGCGAAAAAAGGGTTTAAGTCTCACAGTCATAAAGATTACATCATATATGATGGCTGACGTTTTAATCGAGAACACTGATATCCTACGTGCATTAGCCAGATTAAGTAAAAGTCAACGTGTATCACTGTGCCATAAGGTACATCCTAGATGTGAATTCTTGGCATCCTTTCCATAATTTATATTCGTTTCGATATATGAACGGTAGGTGTAGGTGTTGTTTGGTTGTGACACCATCTTCTGATTTAAGTAAACCTCCACCTGTGAGAAAAGCGAATGCATCCAATTGTTTACCGGTGCTACAACATCAGCGTCTGTAAGTGCTGTATGATCATGCTTTAGAACTTTAGCTGTAATGTACAGCATAGCCTGACTTAAATCTATATAATCATTTCCATTTCCGGGGACTACAAATTCTATTGGGGCGTCATCACTCAGAGCTGATAAAGGTTTGTAAAATATCCATTCACCACTCTCGATACTTGTCTGCGTTGCTGGTAAAGCGAACAAATCCAATTCGGACTTGACGCATTCACACGACTGGGCATGTAGAAAAGCCATTATCTTGAAAATATATCGTCGTAAGCAGGCTTCTTCTTAGCAACAACTCTCAGTTAAGACTGATTATTATCAGTCAGACGTACTCTTTTATAACCCGAACCCTCCATCATTTTATCGATTTTCTCGTCGGCTTTACGCTTAAGGTTTCTACCTGTCTCGTGAAATCTTTCTTGAAAAGAATCCTTAATAGGTCGATCCTCTATGACGTCACATCTTCAATATAAATGATCTCCTCGTTGTCGCGTTGAAAATATTCTGCGGTCTTTTTTAATGTCGTTTCTAGCACGCTTTCTTCAGGTAGCTCTGTTCTATAATAAATTAAATTGTCTGTTGCACTTACAGCGGCAAAAGAACATGGGTACTGAATTTCCGATATCCCTACAACCCACGAGCCCGTTAATCTTATTCGTTTTGGCAGTTGCGTAATAAAACTTGACGTCATATTACCTGGAAAATACGTGATAGAGCTATTACTCAATAAGGTAAGATAAAACTCCATGTCTTTCTCAAAGGTGTACTTAGTTCTGGCGATTCTGACATGCTCACCGACTTTATATTTAGGATGGCGTACTGGACCTAAACCTTTCGCGTACAGGTTATTCCACACTTCCAAAATGTTTTTATCGTTTACTGCCGCGGGGGCCATCTTTATACTTGAATGAGGACTATTGTTGTAGGTAGTCACAAGTCTTTCGAGTACATCAATATATCTGTAGGAATTTTTGTAAGTGAAATAACGCCACATCTTTGTTTTCAATGTTTTATTAAATCTTTCAACTACAGATGCTTTTACATCAGGGTTATTTGTTACATAGAAATTGATATTTTGTTTCTTGAAAAAGTTTTGTACACTGCTCGCCACAAACTCTTTGCCTTTATCCGTCTGTAGATTTGCCGGAGTATTGTCGCAATTCTTAACAATATCCGCGAATGCTTCAATTACAGATGAGGCTGTCTTCGTATTAAGTGCTCTCGCCCATGCCCTCTTGTTAAATACATCAATTACCGTTAGTATGTAGTTGTATCCGCTATTGTGTTTACTTAAAGTTCGCATATCACAAAGATCCGCCTGCCACAATTCGTAAAGGTTACTCACAATATATATATTTCGTGGAAACTTTTTTCTGACTGGTTTATGTACCGTATAAGCTTTCTGTGCCTGCAGCCAGTTTTTTACTTCACCATATCTACCCTTTACAGCATTAGTTAAAGGTGTTATACCAGCGAACCCTGCTGGGTGGGAGGGATCGTAGTATACAGCATCCATGTTATGACCGCCACGAATCCCAATCTAGTGAAAGTCCTCTTCTTCTTCTTTGAGAGATTCTTCTCGGTGTTTCTCGCGTTTCACTATCAGCATCGTAATTCTCACCTATAGTTGTGAGGGTCCGTTCAGCGCTGGGCGATACAGAAACATCATACCTTTGCGTGTTTCCGATAAACGCTCGTGGTACATTTATCTCTTTAATGTACGTCGCAAACTGACGCCAACCGCGCGGATTTGGGGTTTTTCGTTTTCTTAACGTCTCGTGAACCAAATCGATAATGTTGGAATGTGGTATGATCTCGCCTTTTATTGCGACAGTACCCTTTTTATCCCAAAAAACATCACTGTTCGTATTCAGTATATGTAACAAATTCGCGCCTTTTCTCTTATATGAAGGCGGAAGCGTTGATACTATCTCGTCGTCTGTCAGACCTTTGCGTTGCCGTAAATCTCTAATATCATCAGCTACAGCGTCACCGCTAATTGTTATACTGGTGGGCTGACGTAACTGATTGGAAAAGTGTAGATACCTTTGAAGAACTTGGTTGTACTGTTGCCATTTGTCATGGTCGGTCATTTTAGTTTTTAAAACTTTATCCATATCGTTACCCAGCTGCGTTAAAATGTTGTTTTGTGTAACATCTGGTGCCTGTAAGCGCTGTATAAAGTCCATCGGTAGAATAATCATCTTCTTCAGAGTGTGGTCCATGGTTATTGAAACAGATTACCCAGAATTCCGCCGAGTAATGCTCCTAACAGCAGTGGTAGAAATGCACCACCTTTCTGTACAAGAAACTGTTTCTTCTTTTTTATAGATTCGCCTCGCTGTGCCAAGCGTCTTAAAGTGTGCTTATGTTGAGAGAGTCGCTGCTTCTCATCAATTGACAGAGGTACACGACCTTTTAAAATGTAATGTGCACACTCACAAATGCACTCTACTTGTTTACTATCCAAACATTTCAATAAAGCGTCAGTGGCGTAACTAAGGTGGGCTAAGCCCGTTGGCAAACATAGGCTGTACGCCCCCCCCCCTCCTTCCAAACAAATAATTGTACAAAAAGAGTTTCTTTTACTAGACATTTTTAAAGAAAGGGTTGACTGTAAGTGTATATATTTGGTCCAGGATAAAACAAATAAAAATAAAACAATATTTTGATCAATCAATTACATTTAATAATATTTTCAATAATCAGTTACATTTAATAATACTAGTCTACTATTTGCAAGAATATAAATATAGGCCTCTCATTAGCCAGTAAGTTGTTTTAAAAATCAAAACCTAATTTTTACTCCAGCCTCTTCGGCTTTTTGCTTCCACAAACTTATTAATTTATTTAAATCCAAGCTGATAAATTTAAGAACGAGCCCTTTCTTGCTCTATACGTAAAATTGCTACTCCACTAAGTCTACTACTACTCATGGAGCTTCTTAAGTAATTCTTTATCAGCTTCAGCTTAGAAAAAGAACGTTCATTACTTGCTAATGTTACTGGCAATGTTAAAAACATTAAAAAAGCCGTACATAGATTTTTCATTACTCTTATTTTTTGTTATTGTCTTTTGCTGCGCCCCCTCCTGCTCTGCGCCCCTTTGCGCTACCAAGGTCGCCAAGGCGTTATTTACGCCCCTGTAAAGCGTCACGTTCACTTTTACTTAATCGGGCTAATGCACGTAGGATATCAGTGTTCTCGATTGAAACGTCAGCCATCATATATGATGTAATCTTTGACTGTGAGACTTAAACCCTTTTTCCGCTATATATATATATATATATATATATATATATATATATATATATATATATATATATATATACCTGGCAGATACCTTGAGGCCCGAATATGTTTGTTCTATAACGTAGCACATCTGGTGTATTCTGTTTTAAATCGAACAATAAATATCCGTGTGGGCTTGAAGTAGCATCTTGGTACGCGGCTTCTAAAAATTTTGGGTTGTCCGGCGAAATCTGTCTTGCTAAATGCTGTATCTGTGCTCTGTCACGTGGGTTCTTAAACAAAATTATGTAATGGGCGTTGAGAGAAATATCTCGCTGTCCACGCCCCTGATGAAATATGTTCTGCGTTAAGAAAAACACACTTAGATTTCGATGATGACAGCCCTTTGTAAAAATATCAACCACAGAGCCGTTAGTTTCCCGCATTAGATCATCAATTATTATTAAGATAGGTTTTTCCCCGTCAAACTGTTCCATATCAGGTAAACCCTTTTGAAACTCAACAGAGAGATCTTTGAATAAAGGCTGCCACTCACTGTAAAACCAGATATTTTTTTCAAAACCTGTATCGCATGCGGTTTCGATATTTTTTAGAAAATCAACGATAAAATACGATTTCCCACATCCCGACGGACCTGCAACTATCGCCGAAAAGGGGTGCTTAAATTGACCTTCCATCTTGAATCGCTAAACGATACTAACAGATACTCCATCAGCAGCTTCGTTTAAATAGACTAACAATAAAAATCTTTTTTCAGTCAGAACACGTGCAATTGCCTAATCTCCAGGGGATAAACTACCAGAAGGACCTTAATACCATCAGAAATAACCCTAAGACCTAGCTACAGGTCCCGCCCCAAGACTAAACCCTAAGACGTCCCTAGCTCCAGCCCCAGCACCAAGACCAAACTCTAAGACTTATTCCTAGATCAACTCCAACCCAGACCCACCCTAAATACAGTTCTAAACTCCAACCCTAGCTCTACATACAGCTCCAGCCCCCACCCCTAAATACAGCCCTAAGACAAGACCAGCCCCACCTCCTAAATACAGTCCTCACGTTAGCAACCACAAAAAGTCCTAGTTGTCAAAAGGTCCTTAATACAGCCATAAGGTTTAACCCCCAAAAGAAATCATAAAAATAAGGGTAATACGGTCCTTCACGTAAGCTAATAAAAACAAAAAAGGGCCTTAATACTACCAATAATAATTAGGGGTAAAAAATAGCTGTCAAAAGGTCTTTAATTAGGGATAAAAAGAAAGGTTGAAAATACACGCCCTATACGTGAGTAAAAAAAAAGGGGTATTAAAAAGGACCTTCGAGAAGAAAGGGTTGAAAATACGGTCTCACACGTGGATGTGTAAAATAGGAGTGAAAAACAAAATGTTCTACACGAGGGTATATAAAAATAATTAGGGATGAAAAATACGGTCTCACACGTGTGTGTGTAAAAATAGGGGTGAAAAAATACGTCCTACACGTAAGCGAGTAAAAATAAGGGTGGAAAATCCGGTCCCCCACGTGGGCGGTCTTGTGACGTCAAAATCCAAGATGGCGGCCAAGGTGTCTCACTTCTACTGACAAAACTCGAAATGCCGAACATTTTTTAGGTGTCTTGTTTGTTTCATTGGCGTCTAATTTATTCATTGTTTAATTTGACTTGTTTTTAGGGTTTATTCACGCGTGTTTGTCTTTACTTGTTTGTGTATTTGGATGTTGTTTTTTTGACTTTATTCTTTTTATTGTTTCTGTATTGGATAGTTTGTATGGTTGCGCTTGTTGCCTAGATTGCTTGTTTCTTTGATCTGTCTGTTTGTATGTTTGGATATTTACGTATTTTGCAGTAATTGGTAGGTTAGTTTTGCTTGTTTGCTATATTTGTTTGTTTGTGTGTTTTCGTCCTTGTATAACTGTTGTGTTTGTATGCTTGGTTTACGAATAGTTTGTTTGTGTGCCACGCATATTCGAGTGTTTCTTGACTCTTTGTTTCTGTGTTTGTGCAGTTACATCTTTTGTACTTATTTGGTTGGTTAGTTTACTTGAGTGCTATTGTTTTGATTGTGTTTGTATGCTTTCGTTTGTATGTTTTGGGTTGTTTATTGCTTTGATTTGATTGCTTGAGTTGGATAATTTGTGTCCTGGTGTGTTTATACACGTTTATGTTTGGACCTTGAATAATTTGTTTGTGTTCACATGGGTATATGTGTTTACGTATGTTTGTTTGTTCATTGATTGGTTGGCTAGTTAGCTTGTTTGATAGCTTTACTGCTAACGCGCGCACGACTGCGAGTGAGAAGGGGAAGGACGGAGGAAAAGGGACAGGGAAACTCAAACTGTGACAGAGGGGGACAAGGGAAAGGGAAAGTGAGATGGAGTCGGAAAATTTCAACAATAGTTGATTATACTGATAGATCCTTTTATTTGTCTTTGTCTAAAAATGGAATTTGTAATTTTTCAGTAACTCTAATTTAAAGAGGCAAAGCTTAGATTCCGATAAATCGCAATAGAAAGTATTACGTAATCCTAAACATCACCTTACAACTGTGACCTTAGTAAAATTACAGAATGCGGTAAATGGATTTTCCCAAATACCTAATGCAAATAACTAGTTTCTACTACTTATTGGATGTAATAAGAAGAAATAACATGCATTCAGTTACTGGATTAGATTTCAAGATACCTAACCGATTTTAAAGTCCTCACCGCCCTTGAATACACTGAACCAAGGGTCTTACTTCCATTTACTGGTCCAATTTCAAGATGCTGGATTAACTTCAAGATGTTCAATTCTCTCAAAAAAGGCCTAAGATGCAGGCCATATACGCTAGACCAATTTCAGAATTCGTATCCGTACACAGTAGTCGCAAGGTGCTGGACCATGCCCTTTTTGACGATTCAGGACCAATTTCAAAATTTATGATCATAGATGCGGGTCCAAGAGGTGCTAGTCTATGATGCAGGACCATTAATGTATTTGAGACATTCATCCCGCATCAGTGATCTCGCTTTATGCGAAACAAACCGAGAATTAAAACGGACTGCCAATTGATTTAATTGACCTGGTAATTAATTTAATTGATGCAGTCAATTAAAACGGAAATAGTAAGCACTCAACTAAATGTGAAATTCCGAGTCATTAAAAAACAACTAAAAACCGCGAATTAAATCTGGAATTAATTTAATTGATCCGCACATTAAATCGCCAATTAATTTAATTTGTATTGAAAACCACGGCTTACAACATATTATAAACAAGTCGAAAAGAGCGAATCAAACCACATGTTAATTTAATTGATCCGCGAATTAAAACAATGTCATAAAGCAATTAGGACAGGAAAACAGAGGAAGAGCGCAAGTCTAGCTGCGAATTAATTTAATTGGAATTGAAAACCACGGATTACAACATGTCATTATAATGTGATTAAGACAGTGAAAGAGCTAAAGCGCAAATCAAACCCACATATTAATTTAACTGACCCACGAATTAAAACAAATCCATTAAACAGCAATTAAGAGAGGAAAAGTCCAAATCAAGCTGCGAATTAATTTAATTGATCTTGAACAACATTAAAAAACATTTGAAATTACAAGTTTCTTTAAGAAAAGCAATTAAGAACCCATTAACAGAATTAAAACCTCATTAAAAACTCAATAAGAGTTATTGAGACAGTTAAAGAGCTGCAAGGTGTCGGTGGTCTGCTCTTAGGCATGAAAATTCTAATGTTTTCAAAGACGTACATAAACCATTAAAGTGTGGGTTGGATAAATATACAAGTACATCGATTTTTGCAAAAACACATAAAGCCTGATTTTAAATTAGTTGGAAAACTAAGTGCAATCAGGTTGGTTATTAAGAAGATGGTGCCCAGTTGCACGCCTATGCTAATGATCGACTGGTCAACAAGAGATCATCTATTGTAAAACAATGCAAGAAAACGTATTAATTTTATTGTTGCTTCTTATGTGCGACTGAAGAAAAAGGGATTTATTTTAATATCATTAGTGACCGTTTTTCATGAATTCAGTTACGTATAAGTCGAAGAAATAAATTTGAGCTGCGAGTTGTGGAAATTGTGGTAAAAGACGTCACGATGGCAAAAGCGTTATGACTGAAGTACAGTAATACGAAGAAAAAGTAGAACTACAATTTTAACAAGAGTCTCGTTTATAGTTTTAAAAAGCGAGTGTTAATTTTAAACGTAAAATATTGCTCTAAAAACGTAATGTTCCCAAACTTCGCGCAATACAGTGCAAATTAATTAAATAGGAAATGATATCCATTCATTGCAAGTTAGTTGCGTAGATTTTTGGAGATAAAATATACTTTATTTCAAAGTTCATTTACTTCTGTTCAATGTAAGTAAAAGATGCTTATTTACATTTACATAACATTCATGGGTGTAGGTATAGATAAGGATCTCTATTGTCATTTGATTATCAGAGTATGGCACTTGAAAGCAATATAAACAATACAACCAGGTCATTGAATTGAAAACACCTCGAGATTATAGTTACACTGTCTTATTATTATTATTATTATGATTATTACAGTCGAGAATTTTCGTTAAGTCAACAGACTTCCAGCATTACACATAAAGTCTGTATTGTACCAGTTTTTTAACGTCCTTTACATGTTCATATCCAATGAGCGTGTAATGCTAATTAGAACTACGTTGCTCCTTGTTTATCTTTTTCTGCTTTTAAATCATTAACAAACATAAACGTTTGAAAGAATTATACACCAATTGGCCAAAAAAACTTTAGGATAACTGACAAACAAATTACACCCACGCATCACACTAAACTAAAAAACACCGAAGGCGCTATTTTCATCAGCGGTCGACTAACTAATGACAATAGCTTAGCTATTGAAACCTGTTCGGTGCTTTTTAATTTTGTGTGGTGCATGGGTGCGTATTGTTTGTTGCAGTCCTGCCACATATCTACTGTCTCAGATTTGTCTTGAGCATAGCTAGACTTCACAAAGTATTTCCGTTTCACAGAGATAATACAATTAATAGATGCTCAAAATACAAACTTTATTATAAACATATACAATTTCAAAATAAACAAAATTATTAAAATTAATCAAATTATTATTCGCAATTTCAAAATTGTAATAAGAAAATTCGTGCAAAAGAATTGTCAAAAATCAGTAGCGTTATATCGTTATTCAGGCGTGTTGAATTCCTTTATGAAACTTACACATTCGTGCTCCAAAAATTAGAACTTAATTGATACTAAAACATTAAGTTATAAAATACAAATAAAAAAATGTTGGTTTACTTGCTTCTAATACACTTGCAACTCCTGAGTCTGCTAAACCAGGAGTTCGACTAAGATTGTTCATACTGGAATGAGTATCGATTAGTTGCCCCAATTTGTGTTGCTGAACGATTCTTCGCATACGGGGAGGTACAGAACTGTAATTACATTAAAGTTTAGATTTTTTGGTTGATTATAGAGAATATACAGCGTGTTCGAAAATTGAACTATATTGCAGTGGGCGATACCTCGCCATAAAATTTCAAGAAAAGTTCCTGTAAACATAGGTCTGAAAATGCATACTTTTCGAGGTACAATGTGTCAAAGTAAATTTTAGAAGTCAATTTCTTAGAAACCGTTAAATTTATTGAATTAGAAATTTTAAACGTAAACCGGAGTGGTCTCGTGTACTATGTAACGTAGTTAAAATTTGGCACCTGTTTCCATCGACACACCTACGGGGTAGGGTGAAAGTACTTTTATCATCAATTTTTTGTAACACCCCGTATACGATTCTTGCGCCCTATTACTAGGAGACCTTTCAAAAGCAAGCAAAACAGTGTTCTTAGTGTTTTTCCATTTAACGTACCGTTTTGAAGTAAACTATGAGAATTTCAGACTATGAAAACTACTTTTCTGACACCAGCGCTGCGTATTTGCTGTCTCTTATACGTACGTATAAAGAGAAAGCTACACAATCAGTTTAAATTTTCAAAAATCTTGTTTGCATTTCTCGACGTTTTATGGCCCAAACAACACGAAAAACACATTTTTAGAAAAAAAATCGTATCTGTCTGTGCGTGTGTGTTTGCGATATCTTGTGAACCATTACAAGCTATTGATATGAAATATGGTATAAAAATTCTTGGCCATAAAATTCATCGCTTCAAATTTTAAACAGTTACCAAATTACAAAAACAAATACTTTTTTATATAATTTCAAAAAAAAAAACAGTGGCGCCCCGTTTTTAGGATGGCAAAATTGTGCATTTTCTAATTTATAAACCGATTTTTTTTAAAGTCGGGTATTGGGGGTTTTAAGATCGCTAAGTATAAATCATTTGTCAAAATTAAAAAATTAAAAATGGCGGATCAACGATGAGGGATTATAGTGTTTAAAACCGGTATGACTCAAATTCAGGTATTGCGGGCTTTGAAGTTTGCTTATCACCATTTCGTTTACATATGAGAAAGCATTATGGCAGATAATTTGGCATCGGTTTTTTTTTCAATAATTGTTCCAAACTTACAAATTATTTATTTAGTTTAACAAACAAATTTACTCAACACATAAAGTATTATAGTATGCTTTTTTGGACCTATCTTTACAGGAACTTTACTTCAATGTGGCCATGAAATTTTTGAAACACCTTGTATAAACTCTAATAATTGTGTAGAGGCGCTGCTGGCGTTTTATTTGAAATCCCAGTTTTACGACGTACTTACACGCAAAAGTTTTCAGCGGGAGCATTCAAGCGATTAAATTTGCTGTATTTAGCCGGACGTGCCCAAAATACTTCAATGTTTTCTCCTAAAACAGGATTATCTGCAAAAATATTAACTAATCCCTAATTCCAAATTTTCACTTACTTGTTAAAACTTGCATAGCAAATTCGGCATTTTCACGTGTATCAAAATGCACAAAAGCGAAATCCTTTATTTTGTGCACTTTGGTGATAAGGGTATCGTCTATGACAGCTGCCAGCTTTCTGCGTAACTTAAACTCATTCATCTTTACATCTAGATTACGGACGTAAAGCTTGGTCACCTGCAAAAATACTCAATATCACATATTTATTTTTCACTCAAATTATAAACAGTGAAGATAATGTCTTGTTTGAGACCAGTTAAACTATACAGGGTGTCTCTAAAAGGTGCGGAAAAAATGTTACCACAAATTCCTGAGGGTAAAATATGACGATCTAACCAGACTTACCTCAGTCCAAAAGTGGCTGATTTCGGAGATACAGAGTGTCAAAAGTTCAATTTGGATTTAGTTTTTCATAAATAATTTTTGTAATAAGAATTGGTGTATGGTCACAATATTCGATTTTGGGGGGTGGAAAATCAAAATCTGCTCTCATTTTCAATGTAAAATTTAGAGGGAGCCACCTGCGGTACTTTGCATGCATTTAAAACGAAATAACTTTTTTGAGCCACAATGTATTTAACTTTTAAATAAAAATTCTTATTCTCCAACGTCTTTCAACTCAAAAATGTATACCTGGTAAGAGTTGATTTGAGCACCCGTTTCTGAGATATCTGGATTGAAATTTTTTATTTCTTATTCAAACCCACCATTGCATTGCGTTGCAACATGAATAACACCAAAAATTACAATAACAAGTTAAATGTACTATAATTTTATTCTCGAGTAAAAACAGTTAATAAATTTATCAACAACAAGAAGTTAATGAAAAAAAAATGCTACAACAAAGTTAAAAAGGACCTCCATTTTCGTGTGTACAAAAACTAATACCGCGTAAAAAACTAAATTGGACTCTCTGGAGCATTTCGTCATCATTTCTCAAAGCGTTACTAGTTTGAATACGTCTCCTTAATTCATCTTCTATATATACTGGCCTAGAATACACAATGGTTTTCACTTTCCCTCATAAGAAGTAATTCATCGGGGTCATGTCAGGAGAGAGCTGGCCAATTTCCGGGTGTATCATTGCCTCTACCTATCCATCTATTTGGATACTGTTCGTTCAAATAATTACATATGTTTAACGTAAAATGTGGAGGCGCACCGTCGTGCATAAACCACATTCCCTTTCGAAGTTGCAAGGATCTAATAAGTCTAGTAATTCGTTTTGTGGACATTCCAAATTTAGTCGAGGTGGTAAAATGACATGACCAGTTATGAAAGTGTCAATGATTCCTGCCCACACATTGACCTTACACTCATGCTGATAATGGGTAACTTTAGTCACATGAGGATTTTCTTCGACACAAACATGTTCAATGTGCAAGTTAATTATGCCACTCCTCGTGAAAGTGGCTTCATCTGTGAATAAAATTCTTCGTGTAAAGTTTCTATCTTGGGTTCTTTGTTCTTCGATAAACCGGTAAAAACTTAGGCGTGCTTCAAAATCATGGGGTAAAAGATATTGTACCCCTTGAACATGAAATGGATGCAGTAGTTGTTCTTTTGTTACCCTATGAACAGTATCTTTGCTTACCCCTAGCTGTAAAGACAATCTTCTGCTGCTGAGTTTTGGATTTCCTTCAATCCGATTTAGAGTATCTTCCTCAACCTCCGGAGTTCTTACCGTACGTGCACTACCATAATTAATAGAAACAGCAGCAAACCTACCCGTTTCACGAAGACGTCTTTCAACTACTGCGAAGGTTTTATGATTTGGTAATCTTCGATTGGGAAATCTTTCACTGTATACCCTGCAAGATTCTAAACCATTTCCTTGGCAATATCCAAAAATCAATAACACATCGGTCATTTCTTTGTTGGTACACTGTACGGCCATGACGAAAACAAATTTGCAAATTGTTTGATAATTAACCTGCACTTGCTAGTTCTCTTTCACGATATTCCAGTACTACTCGCAATTTAAAACATAAAGACCGACAAAAAGCAACATCAAGAGAATCAACAAAAGAATACAGTTCACAATAAGAGGCCTTTCACAAATTTCACGTACTTCACCTACCAAAAGATAGGCCGTAATTCATGCAATTATGATCAAAATGTATGGTTGAATTGTTAAGTATTACAATTTTCGAAATAATTTAATGTAACTTAAAACCAAAGTCCCAAATAAACACAGCTTTAATGAACATACTGTCCTACACACACACACCCGCGCACGGACACGCGGACGCACGGAAGCTCTGACGCACTGACGCACCCACCCACGTAGACACACGTAGATACACACACAGACACACACAAACACACGCAGAGACACGCAAACACACGCAGACACAAACAGACACACGCAGACACACGCAGACATACGCAGATACACGCAGACACACGCAGGCGCACAATCCTGCCGCATTTGAATGTCCGGGAGGGCAGGGCCCAAGCGACCACGGTCATCGAAAGTCAACTTTCTGATTCACTACTGCAACATCCGCGGTATCAGGTCTAATCTTAATGCTATTCACCAACATATTGAACAATTACAACCTGATATTTTGTTTCTATCTGAAACACAAGTCTCCTCTGAAAGATCCGAGTCGCCCGACTTCAATACCACCTTCTCTCTAACTTTAGATATAAAGGAGGCGTATGTGCCTACATCAAGGACAGAATTGCTTGCAAGAGGGTTTCTTCCTTAGAAAATAAAAATTTTGGCGTGATTTGGTTTAAACATTCCGGTCCTAATTTTGTGAAATTCTACTGTTGCATTTATAGGTCTCCTAATTCTTTCAAGACTTCTTCGATTACCTTAGTATGAAAGTTGATTATCTCCTGTCGCAGTTTCCATTTTGCGATATCTCAATTATAGGCGATTTCAATGTTCATAACTCTAATTGGCTTCAGTTTCCATCTAGTACAAATCCCGCTGGTCATAGTGCAGAAACATTTGCTATTTCATGTGATCTCACACAAATGATTTCTGAACCCACAAGAATCCCTGATAACCCTAACCATACTCCACATTTTCTAGATCTCTTTCTTACATCAAACCCTCTTATAAAACTTCCGTTCTTTCGCTTTTAGGTCTTTCCGACCATTGTCTAATAGTCAGCTCGATGGAGTGATTTACGGGATTTCTTTGCAACCTTTCCATGGCGTGAATATTGTTTTAAGTCGTCCTCTTCTTCGGACATCGCTCTTTCAGTATCTGAAGTCATCCTCATGAGAATGGAGTTATACATTCCCCAAAAAACAGTACCGTATAGGTCATTCACGTTCACAACCCTGGTTCAATAAAGCTTGTGCTGATGCAATATCTTTAATAAATAAATATTACATTAAATGGAAATCTAATAAATCGGTCGATAGTCATGTAGAATACGTTGGTGCTAGCAATATCTGCAAAAGTGAAATCACTAAAACTAAAAAGTTGTTCGAACAACGAAAATGCAATGAACTAGCTATATCTCCTTTAGGCAGTCGTAAATTTTGCTCTTTAGCTAAAGCCATTAGTTAAAATTTTGGAACATCTCCATTTTCCCCCCTTGACGTCTATTGACGGATCGGTAGTTGCTGATTCTGTAGACAAAGCCAATGTTTTTGTGGATTTGTTTGCATCAAACTCGTGTCTCAATGATTCTGGAAAAGATGTGCCCCTAGTCAACTCTTCTTCATACGCTTTGAAACCAATTCATTTTCGGTACAAGCTCTTGGAATCGATCATCAGTAGGCTTGATCTCAATAAGGCGACTGGCCCAGACGGTAACCCAGCTATTGTCTTAAAGAAATGTTCCCCCGAACTAGTACCAGTCCTATCTAAGCTCTATACGATCTCTATGTCTTCTGGGGAATTCCCTTCATCATGGAAGTTAGCAAATGTTCAACCTATTCCCAAAAAAGGCGATACGACCGATCCCTCAAACTACCGACCAATTGACATCACTTCCATTTTGTCTAAAATCATGGAAAAAGCCATCAATCAGCAACTGTTCACGTTCCTTGAAACTAACAAACTCCTTAGTGACCAACAATATGGGTTTAAGCAAAGTCGTTCAACAGGCGATCTTCTTTCATATCTGACCCAAGTTTGGAACAATACAGTAGAGCAGCACGGTGAAACAGTTGTAGTCGCTTTTGATATCTCAAAGGCATTTGACAAAGTTTGGCATAAGTGTTTACTTGCCAAACTCACCTCGTTTGGGTTAAATGATACGCTCATCAACTGGGTTTCTAGTTTCCTTGATAAAAGACGAACATCTGTCGTAGTTTTTTTTTATTCAAAATATTTTCGATTGACTCGTGTATAAAAATCACCCAGTATTAAAATAGAAGTTTCTAATGATTTGGATCATTTATCACAACCTTTGTAATGTGAAATATATATAATTTACCTAATTTTTCATTTTTTTTCTCAGGGTCTGCCTTTGGGAGCTGATCCTATAAGTACCTGCTAAACCAAACTTACTATAATTTTGAAAATTTGGTGACGGGATAATGATGTTAGGGCTCATCTAAAATATTTTCACGTTCGTACTACTTCCGGTTATACCGGAAGTCGGTACTTAGTCGCTTATTTTAAATGGAACGTATATTAATACATTTTTGAATTCTATGTCGAATTTTAAGGTAAATTCGTTAAATAAACTAGATACGAAATTTCAGTCGTTTTAAAAAAAACCATTTTTCTAAAAAAATTGACAGATGCGGTCTTAGTAATAACTCGTTAATTGTTCTGTTCCTGTCAAACAATTTGAATAAAACTACTTATTATCAAAAAAGTCGCAATTTTAAAATTTGTGATAAAAATGAGCTACATACTTAAATCTATTATTCCTTGTTCGTGGTCACCATGGAAACCAAATAATTGAGAATTGAAATAAAGAGAAATATTTGAATAAGTTACTGCAAAAAATTATAAAAATTGATAATTTTGTGATTCAAAAGTCATTTTTGCCAAATAGAAATTTTCTATTCATTTTTCAAATTCGATATACAACATAAGTGTAAAAATTTAAAATTTTGTGAATAAATCGAAAAAAACTACTTTTTAGTGCGGAGGTAATACATACTTATCAGGGCATCATTACACGATAAAGATGCTTATTTATTTTGTTTTTCTTTTGTAGTCAATAATTTAATAAAATTGTTGACAGTTTGTGTTTTTCTTGATGAAATGGCTCGACTTGAATATTCTAATACAGATTATTTGAATTTAATTTTAATTCACGGAGAATGTCATAGAGTTGTAAAACGAAGAGTAAGAACATTTATCGAACGCTATGCTGAGCGCCCCCTACCATCAGCAGATACAATAAGACGTGTGGTTCAAAATTTGGAACAGTTTGGCACATTTAAACACTCTGCACCTCGCAAAAAAACTGCTATTGATAACGAACAGAATGAAGTTATAACTTTAGGATATTTCCGTACCTATCCTTGTAATTCCATAAACGACGCGAAAACATATTGGCTTAACACCAACAACTATCAGAAGAATTCTTAAGAAACATAAGTTTAGACCATACTGTTTACAATTAGTTCAAGATTTGAAAGAAGCGGTTTCTTAAAACGTATCGAATTTTGTGAAACAATTTTGCTCAAAATACAAGAAATTCCTAATTTTTTGACTAATATCATATGGACGGACGAATCTAAATTTACGAAAAATGGCATATTTAATCGCCGAAACTCGCATTACTGGAATAATGAAAATAGTAATCTAATTCGCGAATGGCAATAGTTGATTGTTGCGATTTATGATTACAAATTTAATTTCTAGGAGAAAATTATCTTGAGATATTAAACACTCGAATTCAACCCCGATTAAATCTAGAAAGGGAAAATTTATGGTACCAACAAGACGGTGCGCCCCCTCACAACACCAACGCTGTTTCCATGAAACTTTATGAAATTTTTGAAGATCGTTGGTTTGCCAATAATGGTCCCTTTCCATGGTCACCTAGGTCACCTGATCTTACGCCAATGGATTTTTATCTTTGGGGTCGAATTAAAAATATTGTTTATGCTACACCACTACGACGAAAGAAGATTGCATTGCAAGAATTTTTTTTTTGTTTTTTGTTTTGTTTGTTAGTATTGTTAGTTCTTACTTTTTTTCTTACTTATGCTTATTAGTGAGCTGCTCAGGATATTCTCCTCTTCAGCCCTTTGTTTTGTTAATAGTGTTAGTTCGCTTATGTGTAATTGTGGTGTGTATGCTTGGAAAATAAATTTTTTTTTGTTTTGTTTACATTATTTTAATTCATTAATTGAGTGCAAAGGTTGTGTTTGTGTGTGTGTGTGTGTGTGTGTTAGTGTAGGTGATGTGGTGTTTGTCTGTTGATCCATCGCTTAGCCTGGTCCATTGCTGTGGTCGTTATCATTTTTTCCTTTGAGGAGTTGGGATTTTAGGAGTGATGAGAGTTATCTGAGGACGTATGGGGTATTATCGAGGAGTTCATCGAATTCCTCGGGGAGGTTTTCGATGAGCTGGAATAGTAGAGAAGGGGGATGTTTGAATTTTCTTTTTGGTTTTTTGCTAAATCTAATTCTGCGGATGTTGATCGTGTAAGGAATGGATAGGATTTCTTTGGTAGGGACTGTGCCGCCGAATATTCTGCGTTGGGTAAAATTGATTTGAAGGGTTTTAAGCCGGTCTGTGATCGGGGCTATATTAGCGTGTTGAATGGTAAGGTCGTTTGGAAATCTGGGGTCTAGATTATGTATTTTGCGCAGAATTCGGCGTTCGCAAGAGGCTATTTTTTTAAGGGAGTCGTGGTTTAGGGTGACGTACAATGGAGCTCGGTAATCTATTACTGGTCTAATGAATGTTTTATAGGTGTGCTGTAGGGTATTAGGATGGCAACCTCCGAAGGTACCGTTTAAGGCGCCGAGGAGATTGGCACGTTTGCGGACGCGGTCCAAGGTTTGTTGTATGTCTTTAGACCAGTTTAGGGTTCTGGTAAATGTTATCCCTAGATATTGGATTTCATCTGTCAGTGTTATTTGTTCGTCGCGTAATGTGATTGTAACTTGGTTTACTGAGAAGTTTGTTTTGTCAGTGTTGTTGGGGTGACGAAATAGGATGGCTTGAGTTTTGGATGGGTTTACGGAGACTCTCCAACGGTTAGCCCAGTCGGAAAAGTTCCGTAGGATGTTGGAGATGAGGGTGGAGGCCGTTGCGCTGCTCTGACTAACTGTCCAGTAGGCAGTGTCATCGGCGAACTGTGCTATCGAGATCTCAGGAGAAGTGGGTTGTGGGATGTCGCTGGCGGATATTAGGTATAGTAGGGGCCAAGGCAGATCCTTGCGGAACGCCGGCTGTCGGAGTGAAAGGGTTAGAATGTGCATTTCCAACTTTTACTCTGACTATCCTGTCGGAAAGGTACGAAAGTATCAGTTTGGAAATGGGGTCAGGAATTCCCATTAAACGGATTTTGTGTATAAGGCCTGCATGCCACACCCTGTCGAAAGCTTGCTTAATGTCCAAGAACACAACCAGATTGCCTTGCTTATGGTTGAATGCTCTGGTGGTCTCGGTAAGCAGCTTCAACAGAGGGTCATGACAGGTTCCGTGGGGTCTGAAGCCAAATTGGGAGTGAGGTAGCAGGTCATTGCTTTCGATATGATTCCTAAGCCTTGCGGCTAGGATCTGCTCGAAGCACTTGCCTAGGCAACTGAGAAGTGAAATGCAAAACGCCTTCAATTCTCTTTCTACACAAGAAATTCAAAGGGCTACAAATGAAGCCGTTATCAGACGGGTTCAACAATGTCTTCCGTCTAACGGGCAACATTTTGAACATTTATTGTAAATTAATTTACATTTGATCACGAGCAAGAAATACTAAATAAGCGACTTTATCGTGTAAGAATGCACTGATAAGTATGTAGTTACTACCTCCGCAGTAAAAAGTAGTTTTTTCGATTTACTCATAAAGTATTAAATTTTTACACTTATGTTGTATATCGAATTTGAAAAAAATGACTTTTAAATCACAAAATTATCAATTTTTATAATTTTTTGCAGTAACTTTTTCAAATATTTTTCTTTATTTCAATTCTCATTTATTTGGTTTCCATGGTCACCACGAACAAGGAATACTAGATTTAAGTATGTAGATCATTTTTATCACAAATTTTAAAATTGGGACTTTTTTCACAATAAGTATGAAACTGTTACGTTTAGGCAAGTAAAGTTTTAAACAAACTTACCATAATTTTTGACGTTAAATCGATCTGAGTAATAAAAAATGGGGTTTCTATGTGATTTTTTTGAGTAACTTGCATTTTTTGATATTCAAGTTTAGACATTCATAATTTTATTTTTATGAAAAATTCAAATGTCATTTTTTGCAGACTGTTGCAATAAACCTTTTCCTACAACATCTCAAAGTTTTATTCAAATTGTTTGACAGGAACAGAACAATTCACGAGTTATCACCAAGACCGCATCTGTCAATTTTTTTAGAAAAATGTTTTTTTTTTAAACGACTGAAATTTCGTATCTAGTTTACTTAACAAACTTACCTTAAAATTCGACATAGAATCCAAAAATGTATTAATATACGAGGTGTTCCATTTAAAATAAGCGACTAAGTACCGACTTCCGGTATAACCGGAAGTGGTACGAGCGTGAAAATATTTTAGATGGGTTAGCCCTAACATCATTACCCTTTCACCAAATTTTCAAAATTATAGTAAGTTTGGTTTAGCAGATACTCATAGGATCGTGTGGGCGACCAGTTTAAAGTCAAAGAAGCGTTATATATAAGGAGGAGTTTATCTTCCAAGGTCACTTCTTATTGGGTTACACACTTGGGCTAAAAATAGATAAAATGAAGCTATACCTGAATTGGCCATTCTTATTATCAGCAGTATTTAAAGCTTACGTAATATACTGGTATAATTAAGTAAACTTTTCGTTTTTAATAACAGGGTGTTCCACGTAAGATGTTCCTGTTTTATCTCAGAATCTATAACAGATAAAAAAAAAGTTTTATGTAAAAGTTGTTTGGGTTTACTAAAATTTTTAAATTATTTACTTTTCATATATACAGGGTGTCCCAGTAAGTCGGAATCGGTGTCAACTCGAAAAATTTAAATGGAACACTGTATTTTATTACATATTTGGATTTTCCTCAAGAAAGTGAGATACTTTTATCTAAAAACTTTTTTTTTAATTTTGCATAGTTTCGGAGTAAAATGAGGTTATGTTATTTTTATCACAAAATTATCCTATTAAAAAACTTATTGCTATAAGGGTCCGCGTTTGGGAGCTGATCCTATGAGTATCTGCTAAACCAAACTTACTATAGTTTTGAAAATTTGGTGACAGGGTAATGATGTTAGGGCTACCTCATCTAAAATATTTTCACGTTCGTACCACTTCCGGTTATGCCGGAAGTCGGTACTTAGTCGCTTATTTTAAATGGAACACCCCGTATATTAATACATTTTTGGATTCTATGTCGAATTTTAAGGTAAGTTTGTTAAATAAACTAGATACGAAATTTCAGTCGTATAAAAAAACATTTTTCTAAAAAAATTGACAGATGCGGTCTTAGTAATAACTCGTTAATTATTCTGTTCCTGTCAAACAATTTGAATAACACTTTGAGGTGTTGTAGGCAAAGGTTTATTGCAACAGTTACTCAAAAAATCAAATGGAAACCCTATTTTTATTACTCAGATCGATTTAACGTCAAAAATTAAGGTAAGTTTGTTTAAAACTTTATTTGCCTAAACGTAACAGTTTCATACTTATTATCAAAAAGTCCCAATTTTAAAATTTGTGATAAAATGAGCTACATACTTAAATCTAGTATTCCTTGTTCGTGGTCACCATGGAAACCAAATAATTGAGAATTGAAATAAAGAAAATATTTGAATAAGTTTACTGCAAAAGTTATAAAATTGATAATTTTGTGATTTAAAAGTCATTTTTTCAAATTCGATATACAACATAAGTGTAAAAATTTAATACTTTATGAGTAAATCGAAAAAAACTACTTTTTACTGCGGAGGTAGTAACTACATACTTATCAGTGCATTCTTACACGATAAAGTCGCTTATTTAGTATTTCTTGCTCGTGATCAAATGTAAATTAATTTACAATAAATGTTCAAAATGTTGCCCGTTAGACGGAAGACATTGTTGAACCCGTCTGATAACGGCTTCATTTGTAGCCCTTTGAATTTCTTGTGTAGAAAGAGAATTGAAGGCGTTTTGCATTTCACTTCTCAGTTGCCTAGGCAAGTGCTTCCAGCAGATCCTAGCCGCAAGGCTTAGGAATCATATCGAAAGCAATGACCTGCTACCTCACTCCCAATTTGGCTTCAGACCCCACAGAACCTGTCATGACCCTCTGTTGAAGCTGCTTACCGAGACCACCAGAGCATTCAACCATAAGCAATGCAATCTGGTTGTGTTCTTGGACATTAAGCAAGCTTTCGACAGGGTGTGGCATGCAGGCCTTATACACAAAATCCGTTTAATGGGAATTCCTGACCCCATTTCCAAACTGATACTTTCGTACCTTTCCGACAGGATAGTCAGAGTAAAGTTGAAATGCACATTCTAACCCTTTCACTCCGACAGCCGGCGTTCCGCAAGGATCTGCCTTGGCCCCCCTACTATACCTAATATCCGCCAGCGACATCCCACAACCCACTTCTCCTGAGATCTCGATAGCACAGTTCGCCGATGACACTGCCTACTGGACAGTTAGTCAGAGCAGCGCAACGGCCTCCACCCTCATCTCCAACATCCTACGGAACTTTTCCGACTGGGCTAACCGTTGGAGAGTCTCCGTAAACCCATCCAAAACTCAAGCCATCCTATTTCGTCACCCCAACAACACTGACAAAACAAACTTCTCAGTAAACCAAGTTACAATCACATTACGCGACGAACAAATAACACTGACAGATGAAATCCAATATCTAGGGATAACATTTACCAGAACCCTAAACTGGTCTAAAGACATACAACAAACCTTGGACCGCGTCCGCAAACGTGCCAATCTCCTCGGCGCCTTAAACGGTACCTTCGGAGGTTGCCATCCTAATACCCTACAGCACACCTATAAAACATTCATTAGACCAGTAATAGATTACCGAGCTCCATTGTACGTCACCCTAAACCACGACTCCCTTAAAAAAATAGCCTCTTGCGAACGCCGAATTCTGCGCAAAATACATAATCTAGACCCCAGATTTCCAAACGACCTTACCATTCAACACGCTAATATAGCCCCGATCACAGACCGGCTTAAAACCCTTCAAATCAATTTTACCCAACGCAGAATATTCGGCGGCACAGTCCCTACCAAAGAAATCCTATCCATTCCTTACACGATCAACATCCGCAGAATTAGATTTAGCAAAAAACCAAAAAGAAAATTCAAACATCCCCCTTCTCTACTATTCCAGCTCATCGAAAACCTCCCCGAGGAATTCGATGAACTCCTCGATAATACCCCATACGTCCTCAGATAACTCTCATCACTCCTAAAATCCCAACTCCTCAAAGGAAAAAATGATAACGACCACAGCAATGGACCAGGCTAAGCGATGGATCAACAGACAAACACCACATCACCTACACTAACACACACACACACACACAAACACAACCTTTGCACTCAATTAATGAATTAAAATAATGTAAACAAAACAAAAAAAAAATTATTTTCCAAGCATACACACCACAATTACACATAAGCGAACAAACACTATTAACAAAACAAAGGGCTGAAGAGGAGAATATCCTGAGCAGCTCACTAATAAGCATAAGTAAGAAAAAAAGTAAGAACTAACAATACTAACAAACAAAACAAAAAACAAAAAAAAATTCTTGCAATGCAATCTTCTTTCGTCGTAGTGGTGTAGCATAAACAATATTTTTAATTCGACCCCAAAGATAAAAATCCATTGGCGTAAGATCAGGTGACCTAGGTGGCCATGGAAAGGGGCCATTATTGGCAAACCAACGATCTTCAAAAATTTCATAAAGTTTCATGGAAACAGCGTTGGTGTTGTGAGGGGGCGCACCGTCTTGTTGGTACCATAAATTTTCCCTTTCTAGATTTAATCGGGGTTGAATTCGAGTGTTTAATATCTCAAGATAATTTTCTCCTAGAAATTAAATTTGTAATCATAAATTGCAACAATCAACTATTGCCATTCGCGAATTAGATTACTATTTTCATTATTCCAGTAATGCGAGTTTCGGCGATTAGATATGCCATTTTTCGTAAATTTAGATTCGTCCGTCCATATGATATTAGTCAAAAAATTAGGAATTTCTTGTATTTTGAGCAAAATTGTTTCACAAAATTCGATACGTTTTAAGAAACCGCTTCTTTCAAATCTTGAACTAATTGTAAACAGTATGGTCTAAACTTATGTTTCTTAAGAATTCTTCTGATAGTTGTTGGTGTTAAGCCAATATGTTTTCGCGTCGTTTATGGAATTACAAGGATAGGTACGGAAATATCCTAAAGTTATAACTTCATTCTGTTCGTTATCAATAGCAGTTTTTTTGCGAGGTGCAGAGTGTTTAAATGTGCCAAACTGTTCCAAATTTTGAACCACACGTCTTATTGTATCTGCTGATGGTAGGGGGCGCTCAGCATAGCGTTCGATAAATGTTCTTACTCTTCGTTTTACAACTCTATGACATTCTCCGTGAATTAAAATTAAATTCAAATAATCTGTATTAGAATAATCAAGTCGAGCCATTTCATCAATAAAAACACAAACTGTCAACAATTTTATTAAATTATTGACTACAAAAGAAAAACAAAATAAATAAGCATCTTTATCATGTAATGATGCGCTGATAAGGATGTAGTTACTACCTCCACAGTAAAAAGTAGTTTTTTTCGATTTACTCATAAAGTATTAAATTTTTACACTTATGTTGTATATCGAATTTGAAAAAAATGACTTTTAAATCACAAAATTATCAATTTTTATAATTTTTTGCAGTAAACTTATTCAAATATTTTTCTTTATTTCAATTCTCAATTATTTGGTTTCCATGGTGACCACGAACAAGGAATACTAGATTTAAGTATGTAGCTCATTTTTATCACAAATTTTAAAATTGGGACTTTTTTGATAATAAGTATGAAACTGTTACGTTTAGGCAAATAAAGTTTTAAACAAACTTACCTTAATTTTTGACGTTAAATCGATCTGAGTAATAAAAAATAGGGGTTTCCATTTGATTTTTTTGAGTAACTGTTGCAATAAACCTTTGCCTACAACACCTCAAAGTGTTATTCAAATTGTTTGACAGGAACAGAATAATTAACGAGTTATTACTAAGACCGCATCTGTCAATTTTTTTAGACAAATGTTTTTTTTAAAACGACTGAAATTTTGTATTTAGTTTATTTAACAAACTTACCTTAAAATTCGACATAGAATCCAAAAATGTATTAATATACGGGGTGTTCCATTTAAAATAAGCGACTAAGTACCGACTTCCGGTATAACCGGAAGTGGTACGAATGTGAAAATATTTTAGATGAGTTAGCCCTAACATCATTACCCTGTCACCCAAATTTTCCAAATTATAGTAAGTTTGGTTTAGCAGATACTCATAGGATCAGCTCCCAAAGGCGGACCCTTATAGCAATAAGTTTTTTAATAGGATAATTTTGTGATAAAAATAACATAACCTCATTTTACTCCGAAACTATGCAAAATTAAAAAAAAGTTTTTAGATAAAAGTATCTCACTTTCTTGAGGAAAATCCAAATATGTAATAAAATACAGTGTTCCATTTAAATTTTTCGAGTTGACACCGATTCTGAATTACTGGGACACCCTGTATATATAAAAAGTAAATAATTTAAAAATTTAGTAAACCCAAACAACTTTTACACAAAACTTTTTTTTATCTGTTATAGATTCTGAGATAAGACGGACATCTTACGTGGAACACCCTGTTATTAAAAACGAAAAGTTTACTTAATTATACCGGTATATTATTTAAGCTTTAAATACTGCTGATTATAAGAATGGTCGATTCACAGGTATAGCTTCATTTTATCTATTTTTAGCCCAAGTGTGTAACCCAATAAGAAGTGACCTTGGAAGATAAACTCCTCCTTAGATATAACGCTTCTTTGACTTTAAACTGGCCGCCCACACTTCCTTGTATAAATTTCAACGCAATAATGTTGACTTAATAAATAAAAAGCACGCGCTGGTTATTTCAGTTAATTACAATAAACACAAAGTATTTAATGTATTAAAAAAGTGATACTTACCCGATTCATGATTTCTTCCCCAACTTCTGGTATGGGATCAGCCCAATCAACCGCAATGTTACTATTCCATAAAGTAAATCCACAACCCAATTGTCTTCTGGCCATAGCAGCAGATTTATGATCACAAAATTCAACAAAAACATATCCACGATTAACGTGCTCTAAATTATGAGCCGGATACATTATAATTTCAGTAATCCCATCCACATACTGTTCTAACTTTCGCAATACCTCATCCCTTGTTTTTTCAACGGGAACTCCTCCAACAAATAAACGGCAATTATCGATGGATTTATAAACTCCGATAAACCGATTAGATCGTATTTCGTAATTATGCATAACAGAAATCGCACGATCAGCATCAAATGGATTAGTGTAAGTAACAAAACCAAATCCACGATTTAACCCACTAAAATCAAGCATTAATCGAAATTTATAAATATAACCGATTCTTGCAAATAATGGTATTAATTCATCCTCGAAAACGGTACGCGGTATTTTTCCGATAAAAATTTCACAACCACGTTCAGGTGTGGGCATTATTAAATTTCTTGGAGTTGATATTCGTTGACCGTTTGATTGATACATGCTATAATTAAAAATTTCCATAAAATTGATTAATCGACGCAATCTTTCGATCTCTCCATTATATTTAGGACGATCAAATAAGTTAGCGATATCCATTTTTTAGAACTTATAACTACCTATTCATGTGCACACGTCGATAATTTACGAATAACTGACTTTATTTCATCCTTATAATAACGAGGAACCTGTTAAGTTGTCATTCTTCAAGGGTGGTAAATTTAAATTTGAATGATTCAAGTTATTTAGTAATTTTCTTCGTTTTGTTTTATTACAATACTTTTTTCTACCATTACATCTCCTCTTGCAGGTTTAGAATACAAAAGAAAAAATTAATTTAGGCATTAATTAATAATATCTTCTAATTGCGAATAAAAAATAATCACGATTTGCAAACATATTTATCAGATCTTTTAGGAAAGATCTTATAGCGATTCTATTTTCCCAAATTCTATATTCATTAAATTAACTTCCTACACTTGAAAATACTTTTGGTGATGTTTTCTTCAACCAAAAAACGCGGAAATGTTTCAACATTTTATAAGGGAAATTTAAGTTCCGGACGTCACCCAAACCGTTCTAAAAGATAAATTATAAAAACGATTCAAGTGCTAATTGTAATTTTATTATAAATTGCATTTGAGGGGGGCTATCCGGAGTTAAAACCAGAATTTCTAAATTCAATTAATATTCCATTAATAAAGGTTGGCAACTAAGCAATTTCGGTTATCACGTATGCAGGCCCCGCTTTAGGGTAAGCTGCACCCTGGGCAAAACCTTTGTACCCCACAAAAAGGACTGGGATATTTGTGATTACTGAATAGTATTTTGGATTACCCCAATGTGGACTGATACCAATATACTGTCGTAAAAATTACGTATTAGGTATTAACCTGAAATGGTGTGTACTGTTGATAAAACAGTAGTAGGCCTATATTTCTTTTTTAAATAATATTAATTTTTCATACCTATGTTTTTAGTCCAAAGGTACCAGTTTGCATGTCAAATGTAAAATCAATTTCTTTTTAATAAATAAAATGAAATGAAATGAATTACATTAAGGCAATAGCCTGTAATATAATTATTTTCTATACTTTTTTTGATAACTTTTAGTTGACATAACTACATGGACCTTTTTCTTAATTTTTTCTTAGCGAACTCGATAACAACTTCAAAAAAATCTGTTTTAGTGTTATGTATTCTTCAGAACACATTAAAACCAAACAGTTAAACTTTTTAACTCTTGCAAGAATTGAACAACTTCTTTCAACACTGCAGCTTGTCACTGGCAACGTCAGGAACAATTTAACAACAGTTGAAAGATTGGGGAATGTGCAAGCTAGGTTGTTTTCTTTGATGTACGGGGTGGCCAACTAAAAATGCGAGGTACTGTACCTGGGAAACTATACATCGTAGAGGCTTGCGGAAAAAAGTTATTACTAAAACGGCCAATCCAAACCCTGGAAAATATTTTCAAGTTTCTGAAATGGCCGCTAGGGGGCGTAACTGCAATCTTGAATCTAAAAAAGTGATGTTTCTGTGAATTTTGCTATATTAACCAAATAAAAAAATAACTGATCTTTTAAGTCGAGGATAATCTGAACTTTTTTTCTGTATTATAAGTGTTTTGTAACTGTGGTTTCCTATTAGTGGAGTTGATCGGCCTATTTCCACAGTGTATGTTTTTTGAGAGCGACGTTTCGGAAGCGGACTCTGATTCTGTCATCAGGCTTAGTCCTGAGAAGGACTGTTTTCGCACTTGAGTCGAATTCATATGTTATATATATAATTTTTCCCAAACACTTGACTACTCTCAGATTCGAACTTGGTACCTTTCACTTACTAGTCTGACACCTTTACCATTGAGCCACTGAGTAATCCAATATATTATATATATATATATATATATATATATATATATATATATATATATATATATATATATATATATGAAGAGTACACGGAAAGAAAGGGGAAAGTCACAAATTACGAAAATTAGAATTTTGATGCCATCTATTGCTTAATAGGGAATACTTTCATGTTAGAAATGTCAATTATATAAAAGTGGTTAAGCCACAGATCTAGGCCTCGTTAAATATTTGTATACTTTGTAAGAAGGGTAAATGTCCAACATAAACAGGGAAAGAACGGGGAATGTCCATAGTATTTAGGTACGTGATGGATTATATTGTAACCATCTCGTTTGGTAGCCATTAAAGGTATTAGTTAGTGTTAATTATTTCCTTGTGTAGTTGGTGTCTTATTAACAATTTGGTGCAATTTACTTATTGTGTTATAAAGTTACGTTATTATAAATATGTCTGAGTGTGACTCCGTAAATTGTAATGCAATTAGTACAAAGAAAAAAAGATCTTTGGGCCGAATGAGTGCTGTTAATAAAAAACTAAGGTTAAGTAGTCATGCCCCCGGTGAAAATTGTAAATGTATACGTTTGAAATGTAGTCTAAACGTGACTGACCACGAAAGGCAACAGATATTAAAAAATTTCAATTTAATGAACGATCACAATGAGCAAAATGCATATTTGTGCAGTTTAATGTCAGTGCAAACAGTAAAGCGTAGACGTCCACGTCAAGAAGAGGATGTGGCCAAATTTCACGACAAAAGTTTTTCATACCATGTAAAAGTGATCCGTGAAGATGGAGTCCTGCAAATTCCAGTATGTTTTAAAGCATTTTATGCTATTCACGGCGTTTCTAAGAAGAAGATAGAATATTTGCAGCGTTCGTTAAAAGAAACAGGACTACCTCCAAAAGATAAAAGAGGGACTCATAGTAATAGACCAAAAAAAGTTCCAAATGAAACCATTTCAAAAGTGTTGCAGCATATTGGTAGTTTCAAAGGCCGCGCCAGTCATTATAGCATCACAAAAACGAAAAAGATTTACTTGTCGGAAGAATTAAATCTAGCAAAGATGCACCGTCTTTACAAAGAGGCTTACCCGCAATATCCCATTTCATACGAAAAATATCGTATTATTTTTAATACAAAATTTAATATTTCCTTTGGATATCCAAGGAGCGATACTTGTAGTATCTGCGACGAATATCTGGCTAAAAGTCCTAGAAAAGGGAGTCAAATCAAACGAAACAGATACACGAAAAATTGAACATGAGAAGAAACGGCTTCAGATTGAAAACGACGTGCATAAGAAAAAAGCAGAAACATTCTACACTCGCAAAAGGGAAGCACGTAAAAAATCACAAACATCTCACGTTTATGAAGCAATCTGTTTGGATTTTCAAAAGAATCTACCTCTTCCTAACATATCTACTAGCGATGTATACTATAAACGTCAGTTGTCCATGTACACGTTTAATATTCACATTTTGTCGACAGGAAGATCAATTTTTTTTATGTACCCTCAAACGGTAGCCAAAAAAGGAGCTGATGAAGTGGTTTCCATGCTTCACAGTTTTATTACAACAGTGCTAGATTCAAAAGTTCGCCATCTTGACATATTTTGCGATTCTTGTCCTGGACAAAACAAGAATTACACTATGTTCAGATTCATACACTATGTTGTACATCAACTGGGTCGCTTAGATAGCATTAAAATAACATTCCCGATACGAGGACATTCGTATTTAGAATGCGATCGAAATATGGGACTGATTAACCAAAAGGTAAAGGCAGAAGTTCCGTCACATTGGTATGACGTGTTTAGGGGCGCTCGAGTAAAACCTTCTCGTTTTGAAGTTATCGAAGTTGAACAAGACCTAATTAGAAGCTGGACAAGCTTTTTGCAAACATATTACAAGAAAAAATGCCCACTCGCCACCCGAGATATTAAAGAGATTTCGGCATCTAAAGAACATCCTCAGTTCCTTACTTACAGGAATTCTTACAATGGACATCACGAAACAACGATTGTTATATTACCAAATTCTAAGGCCATTGTCAAAAAGGAAACTTCAAGTTTAGAACCAGGAGAATTTGTATTCCCAAGGAAGTCCTACGACGGTAAGTTATCACTAAAAATCGATCTATCAATGAATCAATCTTTTCGAATCTTTTTATATTTCAGTTCTGTTGTCGCTGCCTATAAAAAAATATAATAATTTACAAGAATTAAAAAAATTTTGCGGTCCTGATGCTCAAGAATATTTCACTAATCTGCCAAGAACCAACAACTCTACAGATAGCGACGACGAAATAGTTTAATTAATTCCTAGTTTACTTTGAATTAAATGTAATCTTTATTTTTGTTTTTTATTATTTTAGAAGAAACTCATGCTAGTTTAAACATACTGAATTTATAAACGTTTTGAATCGTAAGTTTTTTTGTTATACTTGTTTGAATACTTAAAATGCATTTTTCTCACATACTTGTTTTAGTGACTCTCCCCCTTTTTTCCGTGTACTCTTCATATATATTAAACTTTTTCGTGGTTGCGCAGAAGTTTATTGCGCATGTTGCGCAGTAACTTCTTGAGCTTAAGTTCTTCGCGCATTATTGGTATCCACATGGGTTTCATTTCTACACTAGCTTGGCTTATTGGATTTTTTGCTAGTGCGATGTATGTGGCTTCTTTGAGTTTTCGACGAGTTGTGTTTTCGTCCTTTGCCACTATCTGTATGTTATCCTATTGGTTGCGGTGGTGTTCGTTCCAGACATGTTCGGCGAATCTTGATCTTTCTGTTTTGCCCTTGCGGACGTTGTTCTTGTGTTCCTGCGTTCTCACTTTGAGTGGTCTACTGCTCTCTCCTATGTATGCTCTGTCGCATTCGCATGGTAGGTTATATACACAATTTTTGGAATTCTGATCTTCATTTTTTGTTTGGCACTTTTTGACGTATCTATAAAAATAAAGTGGGGGGTATTCAAAGGTTTCCTTAAATCACCCCCCGTATCTTCGAAACGGCTAATCCGATTTTAACAAACTTGGGCGCGTGGAAAAGAGTTTTTCTTGGGCTACAAATGTTAAAATAATAGAAGTTTTGTTAGTTTCACATGTCGTCGCTAGAGGGCTTTGTTCGACATTCCGACAGAAACGGTTAATTTTCGCAAAAAATTAAATGCATTGGTATGACTTTTTTCATGAACAAGCAGCTGAATGATGCCTACACAAACTCGCGAAAACCGCATCTCGATATCTAGTTCCTAACCTAAAATATCGGCCAAAGAAAACATTATACAAAAATCCCTTAAATTTTTATTTTTTTTTAACTATGTTTTTCTGGAATTATTTCTATTATGTAAGTTGTGGCCCTGAAAAGGACCGATTTAAAAGAGGAAGGTTTTTAATGCTCCCGTAAATGCTCGAAACGTTGACCATCACTCTGTGCATTGCTGAGATAAAACTGCAGCTTCAATTTCGGCTCTGAATAGGTTACCTAAAAATTGCGATTTTAAATGTTTGTAAATTTATTCACCAGAACAAAATCACCCTTTTTGAAATTACTACGGGTAAGTAAGCAATGCTAAAAGTTATACGAAAGGCCTATTTTTTGTTTGTTTAAATGAATATTCACTATGGATATATACGAAAAATACAATTAATAGAAGCAGGCAATGGAAACAGATACCTAAACAAAACATACATAATCCTCAAATTGTCAATAGTTGTCAATACTTTCGCGTTACCTTGAGCAATTTTTGTGCCTTCAAAATGCGTTTTACGAATAATGAAGCTGTTGATATGCTTGCGGTTTATTTTAAATGTCTTCAGAATGCCGCAGTAGCTAAAAGAGTTTATGCGGCTCGATATCCAAATCGGTGTCCTTGCGATGTAAGAGTTTTGCCCCGATTAGTGGCGAGCTTACGAGCCAATGGTAGTTTTCAGCCTACGTTTAAACGGCAAAGAATTGGAAGAACACAAGAAAATATTAACCGTGTACTAGGCTATATTGAAGGAAATCCTCTTGTTAGCACAAGAGCATTATCCACTGAGTTGGGCATAACACGGACAACGGTTCAAAATAGTTTGAAGGACCATAGGTAAGTTCTAATGGCCATCAAAATATATAGATATTCGTTTAAGAATGCACCCATATCGTGTCGTTTTGCATCAGGCCTTGAACGAAGAAGATTTTGATCGAAGGTTTTACTATTGCCATTGGATGTTAGGCATGATACGCGAAAATAGAGAATTTTTATTTCAAATTCTTTGAACCGATGAAGCCACCTTCAGTAGTGCCGGGAGAGTCAATCTGCACAATATGCATTATTGGTCTGCAGAAAATCCCCATTGGTTGCGTGAAGTTCAGCGTCAAGGACGTTGGAGCTTAAATGTATGGTGTGGCATACTGGGAGGCAGAATTATTGGGCCATATTTTTTCGAGCAACCCCTAAATGGCAATGTATTTCTTGACTTTTTGGCCAATCAATTACCGTTGCTGTTGGGAGATGTGCCTCTGGAAATAAGGCAAACATTGTTTTTGCAGTTAGATGGTTGCCCAGCACATTTTGCTATTAATGTGCGCGAGCATATTAATCCAGTATTTCAACAACGGTGGATTGGAAGAGGAAGTCTGTTTCCACAGCCTCCGCGATCGCCAGACTTAACTTGCCTCGATTTTTATTTATGGGGGCGCTTAAAGGACATTGTGTTTCGGACTCGACCTACTACTAGAGAAGATATAAAAAACCGGATTCGTAACGCAATACATAACATACCGAGAACCGAAATTGAAGCTGCAGTTTTTTTTAGTCATGAAAGGCTTCAGCAATGCATAGAGCGTGATGGTCAGCATTTCGAGCATTTACGGGGGCATTAAAAACCTTCCTCCTTTAAATCGGTCCTTTTTAGGGCCACAACTTACATAATAGAAACAATTCCAGAAAAATATAGTTAAAAAAAAAATAAATTTAAGGGATTTTCGTATAAAGTTTTCTCTGGCCGATATTTTAGGTTAGGAACAAGAGATCGAGATGTGGCTTTCGCGAGCTCGTTTAGGCATCATTTAGCTACTTGTTCATGAGAAAAAGTCGTACCAATTCATTTAATTTTTTTGCGAAAATTAACTGTTTCTGTCGGAATGTCGAACAAAGCCCTCTAGCGACCACATGTGAAACTAACAAAACTTCAAATATTATAACATTTGTAGCCCAAGAATAGCTCATTTCAACGCGCCCAAGTGTGATAAAATCGGGTTAGCCGTTTCGAAGATACAGGGGGTTATTTAAGGAAACCTTTGAATACCCCCCACCACTTTATTTTTAGACATACGTCAAAAAGTGCCAAACAAAAAACGTTCAGATTATCCTCGACTTCAAAGATCAGTTATTTTTTTATTAGGTTAATATAGCAGAATTCACAGAAACATCACTTTTTTACATTCAACATTGCAGTTACGCCCCCTAGCGGCCATTTCAGAAACTTGAAAATATTTTCCAGATTTTTGTATTGGCCGTTCTGGTAATAACTTTTTTTTGCGCAAGCCTCTACGATGGATAGTTTCCCATATACAGTACCTCGCATTCCTAGTTCGCCACCCTGTACAAACACATTGCTGTTACGTTTTTGAACTTTTCAAGCTTAACGTACATTTTAAAATGAACACACTCATTTAAAAAGTCAGATGTATCATCTTCTGAGTATACTGTGCAAAGTTTTGTAGCGGATCTTTTAATCTCTGAAGACGGATTTAATACTAATGGCAACACTTGAAATCTTGATGATACTACTTCATAGGCGTTTTTCCTGGCTGCTAAGTTAGCTATTAGTGAGTCTATAATCTTCAGGAACACGTTAATTTTGAAAGCATTTCTTGCATCTAGACAATCTTAAATGCCACATGTTTCATCAGCAAAAACTTTTCTCTTTCTTACCCGTGTGTAAGTAGGAGATTCACATCCCGCAATGGACAACGCTCACTGTTCATAGGAATCAAAGTCGGCCCTTTTTACCTGCAAATAACCCTCCAACGTTGTTAGTTGTATCAAGGTTGATTGTTTCACTTTGCAAGTAATTTGATCATTTGTCTACTCTTTCCAAAATATCGTTCCAAAAAACCAAAAAAAAAGTATTTTCAAAGTCATGGAACTTTGATTCAAGGCTGGAATGCTGCCAATCTACAAGCAGGTTTTACACTTAGGTCTACGGGTAAATATTTTGAAGATGCCTTAATATCTTTATGACCTTTTACCAACGCTTTAACTGCATCTGCTCTTGCAGTCCATCTGGTCTCTGACAGTGACTTTACCACAGTTGTATGGTTTTTAGCCAATTGATATTCCATCTGTAAGTACTGGATGACAAGTAGTTGTACAAGTCTTGTAAAAATCCGAAAAATACTGCCGTAGCAAAAGCACTCTGCGGCAGTAGAACCAATGAGATTTATGGAGTGTGCAGCATACGAGACGTACTCGGCTAAAGGGCTATGCTGTTTTATTCGAGCTTGAAGGCCTGAGTAGGCACCAGACATATTACTTGCATTATCATAGCTCTGTCCTCAACAATACAAGATTTTAAGATCAACATTTTTTAAATATCCTATTACTGCGTCTTTTAAGCTAGATGATCCAGGACCAGGAAGAAGGTTGATTAGCCGTTCAACAGGCCCTGCTTCATTGTGAGGGACGTAATGTAAGACTACTGCCAACTGATCAATATGAGCACAGTCTGGTGTTGAATCTACAATGAGGGTGAAATATCTAGCCTCTTTCAATTCTTTAGTAATAGTTTTAAACACACTGTTACCCATTATTTCTACGAATTCGTTACAAGTTAGAGACGAAAGGTAAGAAGTGTGTCCACTACCCTTATTACCATATTTTGCAATGTTCTGGGCAAGAAATGAGTCATATTCACTTATTAACTCTAGACACCCCAGATAGAGACCGTTTGAAGTTGAACCAAAATGTTTGTCGTCTCCTTGAAAGGGTAACCCCCTAACGGACAAAAATTTGACAACTGAGACAATTCTAGCCAATACGCTTCGCCAGTAATTAACTTCTTCTTCATACTGAGTAAAGAGAAGTTGCATCAAACTTTTTTTTCTGGTTATGTAAGAATTTTTTTCCTGTGAGCTTGAGACTGTTCGTATTGTTTAAGGAGTTAAATGCTCTGTTTCCAATCATTAAACCCAGTGGAAAGATTAGTTTTTACTGTCATCGATTGAAATAAGCAACATGGAACACAAAATACTTTCAGTTGTTTGTGAGTATAGAAGCAATCTCTTAAAACCGTGTCTCCATTAGGAAGAGTGCTCTTAAATATGTTCACTGACAAAGCTCTTTTCGACTCATTAAATAAGCGCTCAGATTTTGTGTTTGGCAGTTCTTAAGAACACTTTCAATGACTTCATTCAATGTAACATCCCAAGTGCCTGGGTCATCCATTGAAAATGATTGAGTAAAGGTAAACCTACCTCGATCTCTGAGGTTATTTCAGAAGGCTGGGAAACTTTAGTCTCATGTTCACCATGGCTTTTATCAATAGTAGATGTGCCCTCTTCTTGTATACTGAATGAATTGTCATCATCACCGACACCACTTTCAGTACAAGGTTTGGTGCTTATTAAATGAATTAATTTAAAATAAGACCCTTGGGAACCTTTTGCAAAGCTTCTAGTTCATCATTTCGTTTTTTTGCAGTCCGTTTTCTATATTCACTTCCACTTAACTTTTCACTTATGATTAAAAGATGTATATTTTATATGGAAAATAATATACTGAAAAAAGCAATATATATATATATATATATATATATATATATATATATATATATATATATATATATATATATATATATATATATATATATATATATATATATATATATATATATATACAGTATGTCTCCGGAACGACTTTAAAAGAGGGAAAATTCTCTTATTTTTGATTTCTCAGAAAATTTCATTCTTGCTGATTTACCCTGCTTGTTTTCAAACCCACGAAACACAAGTTACTTGCTATTTAACTCAAACGATTCTCGAGATAATATCATTTTTCTTGAAAAATTCGAGCTTTTCGTAATTTTTTGAAGTAAATTGATTTGTTTCAAAGGAAAAATCAAATTGGTCTCACAAGTTAAATTAATAAATTTAACAATTGATGGTGAAATGAAATGAAATTCTCAAAAAACTGAACTATTAATTTTCTATTCGAATAATGCTCCTCCTTTTTCCGCACAGATTTCAATGCGAGCTCTGAATTCATTGAAACTGCGCCTTATTTCTTCGATTGAAAAGGACTGGACAGCATTCCGTATCCTATTTTTCAAATGCTCTTCATTATTGTCTAATGGCTCACTGTACACAATTTGTTTTAAACGACCCCACAGATAAAAGTCCATTATTGTGAGATCAGGACTTCTCGGCGGCCATAAAATGGGACCATCTCTTCCTATCCAGTTATCATGGAACTCTGTATTGAGCCACTGGCAAACAGTACCGGCATAATGAGCAGGGCGCCCATCGTGCTGGAATAACATTTCAATTTGGTAGTTCAATGGCAATTCATCCAGTTTATCAGTTAAAAATTTTGCAACATTTCCAAATATGAATAACGGTTTAAATTTTGATCAAAAAAATATGGACCAATAATTCCATGGTACGAAACCACACACCACACATTAACTTTTTTCAAACATTGTCTGCGACAAGTAATTCGGAAGTTTGGATTCGTCCTACTCCAGTAACGGCAATGTTGGGAGGAAACGACTCCGTTAGTTGAAAAAGTCGATTCATCGGAGAACATTATTCGTTTATGAAAATTTGAATCTTCCAAAACTCTATTGCCCATTTCCAAACAAAAATCCAGACGTTTGGCTTCATCACCGTTCCCTAAAGTTTACCTAAATTGCGGCTTAAATGGTAAAATTTTGTTCTCCTTGAAGATTATTTGTAAATGAGATTTACCTATCCCAATTCGTAGTGCCCTCCTTCTTAAAGGCAACCTTGGAACTTCTGTTGCGGAATGAACGGCGAGAACAGTAGCAGCATCTTCTTCATCGAACAACTTCTTTGGCTTCTTTAGGTTTAAACCGAGCCTGTTTGAAGGAATTTAGTTACCAAATTTTTTGCTCCGGCATTCAAAATGGCAACCTCCGGGTATTTTTGGTTGAATTTTCTGATAACTCGGCAGCACTCTTCCCCAGTTCCGTAACATTGAATTAGATAAATTCTTTGTTGTAAAGTCAACATTATAGCATACAATTCAAATTAGCATGGATTAATTTGCAGTTCAACAGAATTATCACATTTGACAATTTCTGTCAGTGGTGTTTTTCAATGAAATCCGCCTACTAAAGTTACTTCTAAAAATTAGGAAAAACATTCCAAAACAGTCCAATTTTTCAAGAAAAATGATATTATCTCGAGAACCGTACGAGTAAAATAGAAAGTAATTTGTGTTTCGGGGGTTTGAAAACAAGCAGGGCAAATCATCAAGAATGAAATTTTCTGAGAAATCAAAAATAAGAGAATTTTCCCTCTTTTAAAGTAGATCCGGGGACATACTGTATATATATATATATATATATATATATATATATATATATATATATATAAACGCTTTA